>JAUUTY010000177.1:0-125067 GCA_030979885.1 Lolium multiflorum
GGGGAGTACTCGCACATGGATGGAAACATGGGCCGGAGTCGATGGAGAGGCGTTAGCGGTGATGGCGGTGAAGATCTCACTCCAATTCCCCGTCCGGCGGAGTGCCAGAACACTTCTCGCTCCCGCGACGGAGTTTCGCGATGTGGCGGCTCTGTGGGGTTTTTGGCGACTTCGACTTCTCTCCGTGCGTTTTAGGTCGAAACCGATAAGTAGTCCGAAGGGCGTCGGAGGCCCCGTGAGGGGGCCACCATCGAGCCGCGGGCCCCCTGAGCCCGCCGCCCCACTGGTGTGGGGCCTCGAACCTCCACACTCTCTTGCCCTTAAACAGTCAATATACAGTAAAATAGAGACCATGCATAGAAATTAGGGATTTCCGAAAGTTGGATTTCTGCACAGCAAGACATGGAAGCGGTTCTATTTGAAAACAGCGTTAGTCCGTGTAAGTTGTATCCAAAATACACAAATTAGAGGCAAAACAATAGCCAAAGTGTTCGGGAGAAGTGGATACGTTTGGATATCAACTCCCCCAAGCAGCTTGTGCCTTTGTCCTCAAACAGTCAGATTAGCGACGATAAGAACTTTCACGAACACATTTGCTCGTCTGATGTATATATTCTCATGCTATGGCTAATACTCCAAGCAGTTTATAATGAGACACATGCAAATGAATCCAACAGCTATGTCAATCATGGAGAAGTACCAACAATTAATAATAAGCATCATGAATCATGTATGTAAGCGAGATTGCAATTCATAAGAGAATATGATAAAGTGGTATCTCGCTTGCACGTATTTGATCGGCAAAACATAAATGCTGAGGCACCTCTGGAGTTCATAGAAAGACTAGAAGTAGTGATTGTCAAAGATAAAAGCATCAAAATTATACCACAATCAATTATATTTTGAGACAAGCATATTATACTAAGAATGACAGTTGTGCTCTCAAGATAGTGCTCAAAGAAAGAATGAAGAGACAACATAAAAGTAAAAGATTGACCCTTCGCAGAGGGAAGCAGGGATTAACATGCGCTAGAGCTTTTTATTTGTAAAGCAGGAGTAAAATTATTTTGAGAGGTGTTTGTTGTCAACGAATGGTAATGGGTACACTAACTCCCTCATCAACCGGACTCACAAGAGCGGCTCCCATGAATTATTGCATGTTTATTGTAACTCCTTCCAACCTTTCTTTCACAAACAATGTCTAACCGAATCCTCGGGTGCCTGCTAACAATCACATACCATGAAGGAGTGCCTTTTTATTTAAGTTTTATTATGATGATGATACTCCCCCCCAAACTTTGCTCACACAAGCCATGGCTAACCGATCCTTCGGTGCCGTCCAACAATCACAAACAATGGGGGTGTCTATTTAAGTTAATTAATTGGGGACTGGGAATCCCATTGCCAGCTCTTTTTATAAAATTATTGGATAAGCGGATGTACCACTAGTCCATTGAGTCCGTCAAAAGCAAATGACAAGGTTGAAAGCTAAACACCACATACTTCTTCATGAGCTATGAAACATTAACACAAATTGAGAAGTATTTTGAAAGCTTTAAAGGTAGCGCATGAGAATTTACTTGGAATGGTTTGAAATGCCATGCATAGGTATTTTATGGTGGACACTTTGGAACAACTTGGTTTTCAGGTGTTTGGAAGCACGAGCGGCGTTCCCGTTCAGTACAAGTGAAGGCTAGCAAAAAGACTAGGGAGCGACAAATCAAGAGAGCAGTAATTGTCATAATCATGCTTGCGGCAAAATAAATTAACGGAGGCATAAAAGTGATACAAGAACTGTGAAGCAATATAAATCATCGAGGCTTAATTGACTTTTTGTTCAGTCATATGCATGCGTGAGCATGTGCCAAGTCGATATAAATGAATTATTCGGAGGAGGATACCACAATGCCATACTTACTTATGAATAAAACAATGCAAGCGAACATCCATGACATGCTACTCATATTAATGGATTGGAATAAACATCAGAGATCATGAACTACTAGACTTTCTCAAATAACATATACCTCACATGAACCAACCAAGCATGCTCATATGGATGAGTATATGTACAAAAAATGAAAGCAAATAGAGTTCATACCAGCCTCTCACCACAATCAGTTGTCGTAGATCGTCATTATTGCTTTTCACTTGTGTAGCTTGGATAATATGAAATAGTAACCACCCAGCCACTGAAGACCATTGAACTCATGATGAACTTTACAAACCAAAGAAGAAGAGCAAATATTTTTGGTGTTTTAGAATTGGAAACAAGAACAAAAGAAACAAGAAAACAAAACAAAATCTTTTTGGGTTTTCTCATAGCAAACTAACGATAGCAAATAAAGCAAACTAAGATCAAGGAACCAAATAAACAAATGGTGAAGAGAAACAACAGAAATAGTTTTGGTCTTTTTGTGTTTTAGGAAAGAAACAAAGTGAAAACAAAAGAATGCAAACTAACAGAAACACAGAAAAGCAGGATGAGAGAAATCTGCCAAATCCTGACAGCAGTACAGAAATCGAAATTAACAAAAATCTTCCATTGCTCAGACCAAAAATTGTTCAACTAATGAAAGTTAGATAACTACCTGGGGAACATCACAAATTGGCAACTCAAAATAACGTTCTGGCTGTCCGTGTAGGAATTTTTTGGTAACAGCACAGAATCTGTTTTTGGACAGCACTTACCCAAATGTCATCTCCCTCTCATTAGAGAAACCCACTCTAAGAGACTAAACAAGTTTGTACAAAGTATCCAGCAACCATAATATGCAAAGAATGAGTGATGCCGGTATACCTCCCCCAAAGCTTAGGCTTTTGGCAGTGGAGTTCATTCCCACGGTTCCCATGAAGTGGTGTCTCCGTAGTATGACGAAAAAGGATCCGGTTCCATGTATGTGCTGGAGGAAACGTCGGGGTACGTGACGGTGTAGTCGTAGGAGGGCTCCGCGTTCTCGGAGTCATGTTGCTGGTGGAATTCTTGTATCTTCATATGTTCCTCCACCGCCTCCTTAGTGAGCGACCATGATTGCATGTCAATATTGAACAAACCTGGCTGGGGAAGAGGAATTTCCTTCTCATTCCCATCGGCAAACAACATTCTATAGACCATATTATCTATAGTGGAGTCAGTAGTAACAAAATGATGGCTCTTCATAGCAGCAATATCTAGTCTCCTAGGGGTTAATGGTACATCATTAGAATCAAGAGGAATCTCTAGATGTGTTAAAATGCGTAGTGCAATAGTTCCTCCATAGGCCCCCTGCTAGACAGGCAGCGAGCAATAAGAGAACCAAGATGATAAGATGTCTCTCCGAGTAAGTGCAGCATTCAAGAAAGCAAGATGGTAGCTAGAATGTGCTAGTATTTTCTCTACCCAAAATGCTAAGTAGCAATGTAATATCTGCAAAATATTTAATAGCGAGGGGAGTTGAATGTTTTCTTATCTTCCCTCGGCTGGATAGTCAGGCAATCATCCTAGAGTGATCCCTCATTGTAGAGCTCAACAGGTCCGGGGGTTGTCATCAATCCCCCTTGCTTACCTACAGAGGCAATATCCAATGCACGACAAAATTCCTTCAATTTCATAGTAACAGGAATATCATAGATCTTAAATGCAACTGTCGGCTCAAATTGCGCATTGTGGAACTTGAAGCTCTCAACGAAAACTTTGGTGAGCCTGTAGTATTGTTCCCTTTCATCCCACGTAGGTGGCTAAGCCTGCCTTGTTGACAAGGGTGAAGAAATCATCCAATATCCCTGCATTTGTCAGAAAATCATAACATGGGAAGGATGAAGCATTAGGAGCCCCATTGTCCTCATCGGGCGCGAAACTAGGCGCGATGACATCCTCATTGTAGGATCGCCTAATCTGAGTAGACGCCCTCGAGGGCCTACCGGTGCTGGTTGTGGCTTTCTTGAACAATTCTCCAAATTTGAATTTCTTCATCTTCCCCTTAAAATTTTCAACAATCATTATAAAATTTGATTTCAAGGTATATAATTGAAGGGAACTATATGAACTTGCTAGAGTACTAAACATGCATCAAAACTAATTTCTTCCACTTAGAACAAGCATGCAAGCTCACTAAACATGTTATCTACAGCAGCAAAATATTCAAGATATACTCAACCAAATGAAATTCTAATTGGACAATCGAAGGAGTCACATACGAGTAAAAGTGCCAAATTTCAAACAGAAATTTGGGCTGAGCAAGGAGATCGAAAAATCGCGAGTTCTTGAGCGAAACACGAAGTGAGAGGAACTTGATGCAGGTTTTCGGGAGAGAGGAGAATCTTTGGGAGGAAGAGATGATGTAGTGGGGCAAGGAGGGGCCCACACCACAGGTGGCGCGCCCACCTCCTTGGCCGCCGGCTTGTGGTGTGGCACCCCCTGGTGCCCCATAGGTCATCCTCTGGTGCTCCCAGGTGCCTCGTCGAAAAATTGGACCAACGGTGTAATTTTTGTAATTTTTAGAAAACCGAAAAATGCACATTTCTTGGTATTAAATTAATGATTACTGCGGAAAATGTTTTCCAAAATCTTAAACAACTAAAGCATATTGCAAAACAAAAAATGCTACAGCAAAATAAGTGGAGGAAAAGAAAGAAAGAAATGTTGTTTAGCTCTTTTATACACCTAAAATATACTTGTTAACAAAGGTTGATCAAGTCTTGCTACCAAATAAATTTTATATGACATAAGAAGAAATAAACCTCAAATTAATCATGTTACCTTATATTGAATTGATATGATCCAATCACAAGAGTTTGATATTCTTCTTTAGGCTCATATAGGACAATCAATGGATCCCACTTTGATAGTTTTCACATTAAAAATTGTATTAACTCCATATACTTTATCAATCCTCTTGGGAAAATAGACAGTGTGTTCCTTATCATCAACATTGAAAGTAACCATGCTTTATTGCAATCAATAACAGCCCCTACAGGTATTAAGAAAAGGGTCTTCCAAGAATAATGGACATATTATACATCTTGAGGCATTTCCAACACAACAAAATCGGTTAATATCAAACAATGCTGAGTAACTTGAACGGGAACATTTTCACATAAACCAACAGGAATAACAGTAGATTTATCAGCGGCCATTTGCAAAGATATATCGGTTGGTATCAATTTATCTAAATCAAGTCTCATATAAAGAAAAAAGGCATCACCTCCCTTTTTGCTCCCAAATCACATAGAGCAGTTCTAACATAAGTATTCTTGATGGAACAAGGAATGGTCGGTATACTGGGTCTCCCAGCTTCTTTGGAATCTTACCATTAAAGGAGTAATTAGCGAGCATAGTGGAAATTTCCTCATTGGGGATTTTCCTTTTGTTAGTAACAATATCTTTCATATACTTTGAATAAGGAGGCAATTTAATAGCATCGGTCAAAGGATTTGCAAAAATAAAGGTTTCATCCAATCTCAAATTTATTATAATGTTCCTCCTCCTTTGATTTTAGTTCTTAGCAGGAAAAGGCATTGCTTTTGAACCCATGGTTCTCTTTCATTACCATGTTTCTCGGGAATAAAATCTTCTTTAGTGTACTTTTTATTTTTAGCAGACTTTTCGGGTTCTTTTTCAATTTCTTCTTTATCGGGGTATCATCCTTATCATTATCTTTATCATGTTCATTACCACTTGCAGTTTCAGCATCGGAAATAGAAATACTATTAGGATCATTAACGGGTTCAGGATTCTATAACATTCTTATGTTTCTTTTTCTTTTCTTAGATGGAGCACTAGTTTTAGTTAGTTGAGAATCTTGTTCAACTCTTAGGGTGCCCTTCGGGATATAGAGGATCTGGGTAGAAACACCACCTCCTAGTTGTTACTTCATAAGCATGTTTTTCTTTAGAATTATTTCCCAACAAGTCATTTTGCACTTTAGTAAGTTGATCAATTTGAGTTTGAACCATTTGAAAATGTTTAACAAGTATCTTAACATCATTGGGGGTTCTCTCCACAATACCAGCAATTCACTAATAGCTCGGGAATTTTCCATTAAATGATTCTCTACTCTCATATTAAAGTTTTGTTGTTTAACAATATAATTATCAAACTCATCTAAGCATTGAGCAGGAGGTTTTGAATATGGAATATCTTCTCTAGTAAAGCGTTGAAGCGAGTGTACCTCAATCATGGATGAAGGGGAGTTATCTCACATAAATCTTCTATAGGAGGTAAATTCTTCACATCTTCGGGTTTAATACCCTTCTCTTTAAGAGACTTCTTGGCTTCCCTCATATCTTCATCATTTAATTTAATTATACCCCTCTTCTTCACTATCGGTGTTGGGGTTGGTTCAAGTGTAGACTAATCATCATGATTCCGGCCTATTTTAGCCAATAATTCTTAAGCGTCGTCTGGAGTTCTTTCTGAAAACACAACCAGCACAACTATCCGGGTATGCCCTAGACTCAATAGTTAGTCCACTGTAAAATATATCAAGTAAATCATGCTTTTTCCAAATCATGAGTTAGGCTGAGCTCTAATAAGAGAGAAAAATCTCGCCCAAGCTTCGAGCAATTTCTCTCCATCTTCTGGTCAAAATTATAAATTCTCTGCAAGCGACATGTTGAGCACTAGCAGGAAAGTAATTTCCGGAAGAAAACATCAGGCAATTCTTTTGGGTTTTTAATAGAACCAGGAGGCAAATTATTATACCAAGTTTTAGCATCATCCTTTGATGAGAAAAAGGAAAAATTTTAGCGACAAAATAAGTCCGCATCTATATCATCGGAAAACAAGCCACTAAGAGTAGATAATTCAGTCATGTGTTCTACAACACTCTTTTTCAGTACCACAAAGGGTGTTTTCTCAACAATAACTATATGAGATAAATCAAAGAAGAAAAATCATAATCTTTATCCCTAATGTTTATAGAAGATGTGGCAAATTTAGGAACGAGACGGTTTATATCTAACAACATGTTCCGCAAGCAACTTTTAAATTTTTCTTGCACAGTAGTAGCATTGCATTTTCAATAAAATCATCATCAAGCCTCTACATAATCTTCATCAAGATCATCACTAGAATATTCAACGGACTCAGGTGAATTAACAGGTGTAGCAGCATTTTCATTAGGAGTTTGAGTATTTTCAATTTGTCTAGACTTAGCAATTGTAGCATCTAGAAAAGGTCCTAACGAACCATCATTATCAAGCAGGAGCATCATCACAATTATGAGAGGAATTTTTAGATTCAGTAGTACCAGCAGTTGAAGCTTGTGGTGGTGAAACAAGTTTTCTTATCACAGATGGTGAATCAAAAACCTTGAAGGAATACTAAGAGTTGTGCCACTTTTCTTGTAGTGGATGGTAATATGGCGATCTTGAGTATCGCGAGGTTTACCCATGATGGAGAATTTGCAGCGAACAATATCAATCCAAGTGAACTTCCAAATAAAGCTATGCTCCCCGGCAACG
The DNA here is from genome assembly GCA_030979885.1 of Lolium multiflorum. Lineage (NCBI taxonomy): Eukaryota > Viridiplantae > Streptophyta > Magnoliopsida > Poales > Poaceae > Lolium > Lolium multiflorum. The sequence continues at coordinate 7,444 of JAUUTY010000177.1, forward strand.
GCGCCGAAAAATAGTCATGATGACCCACAAGTATAGGGGATCACTTAAAGCGTCTTCGAGGAAGTATTACCCAATTTATTGATTCGACGCAAGGGGAGACAAAGAATATGTAAGCCTTAACGGGCGGAGTTGTCAATTCAGTGCACCTGGAAAGCTTGAGACTTGCTCGCAGAGTTGCTCGGTAACGCAACGATTTTATAGCGATGGGAATAGTGAAATAACGGTGAAATAAAGACGACGAGTATTGATTATAGTAAACGAGCGGGATTAAAATACGCTAGGCACGGGGACGGATTTAACGGGCGTTGCATGGATGAGAGAAACTCATGTAACAATCAAAGCATGGGCATTTGCGGATAATAATAAAGCAGTATCCAAGTACTAATCAATCAATAGGCATGTGTTCCATATTTAGTACGTACGTGCTCGCAATGAGAAACTTTTGCAACATCTTCTGTCCTACCAGCGGGTGGCAGCCCTCTAGGGAAACTATTGGATATTAAGGTACTCCTTTTAATAAGTCACGGAGCAAAGCATTAACACTCAGTGAACACATGTGATCCTCACATCACTACCCCCATCCCATCCGGTTGTCCGTTCTTGTCACTTCGAATATTGGTTCGGACGGCTGACATGTGTATACAACTTTTGAGTAAGATCATAAACAACGAATATCTTCATGAATCAATAACATGTTCAGATCTGAGATCATGGCACTCGGGCCTAAGTGACAAGCATTAAGCATAACAAGTTGCAACAATATCACCAAAAGTGACATCTACGGATACTAGGCACTATGCCCTAACAATCTTGTGACTATTTACATGTCCAATCTCATCCAATCCCTACCATACCCTTCAGACAACGGGGAAATTACTCACACATGGATGGAAACATGGCTGGTCGATGGAGAGGCGTTGGCGGTGATGGCGGTGAAGATCTCCTCAATTCCCCGTCCGGCCCAGTGCGAACGGAGACTTCCGGCTCCCGCGACGGAGTTTCGCGATGTGGCGGCTCTGTGGAGGGTTGCTGGCGACTTCGACTTCTCTCGGTGCGTTTTTAGGTCGAACCATAGTCCAGAGAAGGGCGTCGGAGGCCAGCCGGGGGGGCCACACCATAGGGGCCCTGGCCGCACCGCCTTATGGTGTGGGGCCTCGGGCCTCCACCTCTCTTGCCTTCTGGCTCCATCAATATTCTGGTAAAATAGGGCCTTCGGCATAAATTCCGAGGTTGGCACAAAAACGAGACACCGGAGCGATTCTGCTGAAAACAGCGTTGGCCGTGGTAGTTGTATCCAAAATACACAAATTAGAGGCAAAAACAATAGCAAAAGTGTTAGGGAAAGTAGATACATTTGGACCGTATCGGTCTCGGGAAGGTGCGGGAGAAGGAGTGCATCAACATCATCATCTAATAAATCCAGCTAGGACTCGACTCCGCTGTCGTCATCAAATCTTCATTAATCTTCCTGCGACGCATGGACTTGACAAGTTCATCATCCTCGGGGTCTTCATCACCCAAAGCATCGCTATCCTCAAGAATATTCTTGTCATCCTTAGTCTCTTCGGAAGCATCATCATCTTCTGGAGCTACTCCACTTTCGGGCGTCGGTGGATAGCATTGAGCAACGGTAGAAGCCTGTCGGAAGTAAAAGGAACAAGTCTTAGATTCAGAAGAAAAATAACATCGGATGGAGAGACAAGTAAAACAATTACCTCGGAAGGAAGGTGTTTAAGATCAAGAGGAGGGTGAGTCGAAGTCATAGCTATGTTATCCTTCTGGCTGAGGCAAGTTAGACGTCGCACCTCGTCCCGAAGATCCTCCTCAGAAAAATCAGTCGGGCTGACCCTCGATTTGTCTTTGGCACCAGTATACAGCCAGAGTTGATGAACCCTTGACATTACTGGTTGCACCCGACGCTTTAAGAACACTGTGACCACTTCAGTGCCACACATCGTCTGACCCCCTGCACTCTTTAGATCTAAGATCTTTTCGTACAGTTGATCGACTACTTCGCTCTCCTCAACAGTCAAGGTGTTTTGCCAAGATTTCTTCGGCACAACAACAAGAACATCTTCGAATGGTGGCAGATTAGAGCGATGGCCTGATGCTGGGATGTCCCAAAGATAGAACCACTTTTGCCGCCAGCCTTGGACAGACTCCCTCATCGGGAAGTTGAACTAATTAACTTCCTTCCTGACGATGAAGTCGACGCCGCCGACCACGTGAGGGCCCTCATTACCACTATGGCATTTAACATAAAAAATCTTCCTCCACAGACCCCAGTGGGGGTCGATGCCGAGGAAAGCTTGGCACACGGTGATAAAGATGGAGAGATGGAGAATGGAATTTGGAGTCAGCTGTCAGAGCTGAATTCCATAGAAAAAGAGGAGAGAACAAAGAAATTCGTGGGCTGGAAGAGAAAGCCCATGCTGCAGAAAGGCAACGAACATGACAGTAAAACCCTTTGGAGGCTTTGGGCGAGAAGCGGAACCTGGATGAGCGAAGTCAGATTCGGCAGAAGAATGAGCCCTAGCAACCTCATCTTGTTCTCCTCACGCTTGGAGATGGTGGATGATGTCCAGTCGAGGCTGGCTTTGGATGCGCTTGTGGTAGCACCGGAGCTGGCGGTACCCTTCTTCCTGCCCATGGTTGCTGGAGAGCTCGTGGAGGCAGAGGCAATGGTGAGAAGGAGGCAAAGGAAGAAGATGAGCAGTATGGGAGGCGTAAAAAGTGAAAACGTAAGAGTTCCTCTATTTATAACAAGAAATGATTGAGGATCGTGGCCATTATTTCAGCATCGTTGGAAGATGGACAAAGATCCAGTCATACACGTGTCAAGAAGAGAGAGAAACCGACGACCCATTACTCCCACTACGTGCGGAAATCGAGGAGATGCCTTGGTCAACATGCAAGGACTAGTCATTTCCTAACTGGCCGCGCAGAAGTAGGGTGGGCCCATCAGGTCACATCCTGTCAATCGAACCGCCGCAGTGGCCACGTCACTAGTGATGTCATCAAAAGCATCGACTCCTCATGAAGCATCCGAAGAAATCTATAACATCCGGTTGCTCGACTTGAGTCTACACACAGTTGCAAGCATCCGTCCCTAGACTCAGGGGCTACTCCCATCGGGAGCGCTAGACATGCACCCGATAAATATTATGGGCTCGAAAATTTCAGAAGATCCAGGATCATGCCCGGGGACTTGATTCTGAGTAGAGTAATGTTGTTTTGCCATCGGCAGTTAACCAACATCGATCTATCGAGTAAAACTGGGCACGTTACTCAAATCCCTTACGTACTATCAATTGGCATGAATTTACTCAAAGTTATGGAAGACATGATATAAAAAAGATATCGGATGATTACGACAGCTTGCAAAAAACACCGACATCCAAAAACATTCGAGTAGCACAACTTGAGTCTACACATGGTTGCAAGCATCCGTGCCTAGACTCGGGGGCTACTCCCATCGGGAGTGCTGGATGCACACCCGATAAAGATGAGTGTTTGGTTTGAAGAAATCAAGATCTTCCGGCAATTATGGACGTTCGATAGAAGACAATTTTAGTCCATGCCCGAAGCTTTACTTCGGCCAATCACCGAAGAACTCTTGATGTGGGCATTACATCGGGTAACCAATGTTATGCTACCTCCTACGGCCCAACCCGGGGGCCATGAAGATCATCCACCGACCAAGGTGGGCCGATATGTCGGTTCCGAAGAAAGACTCTTGATGAACAAGGCAAGAAGACGAAGAAGAATGAAAGTTTAGACATAGAACTTTTTGCAACCTAGCCGAACCCGGACAGAACTCTCGAGGCCTGGCTTACAATATAAGGGCCAAGAGAGGGTCTGCCGAGGGACACACAATCACCACAGCCAGATTCACAGCAAGTCTAGAGCTTGGTCATTAGAAATCTTAGCCTCTCGACGAGATCTTAGTCTTATCCTTCGGCTACCCTATTGTAACCGATAATTTTGATAATCAAGATCAGACAAAGGGAAGTAAGGGTTTTACCTCATCAAGGGCCCCGGAACACAGGTAATTCTCTCTCTCCACCATCGTTTGGTATCTTATGTTTCGTGTCCAGCCTCCAGGATTCTATCAGCCTAAGCCCCCAAAGGGTGAGAGCACGTCTTGAGGCACCTGGTGGGAGGACCGGCGAGATGTTGGTGGAGTAACGGCGGTGGTACTCGTGATGCGGGTGCGGTATGTGCCAGGTAGTAGGTACTGGTGTAGCCCACGAGATGGTGGTCTTGATTGTCGCGGAGACCACAGCGTTGTCAAACCTGCGAGATATATTATATCTTCCATGGTGGTTGTGATCTTTGCACTTCACGTTCAACTGCAAGCAGATGAAACAAGCGAGTAATAGTGTTTTACTCCTTATAATCTAAAATATGCTTAATCTCTTTATTCAAACCACCAAACGTGCAAGCATAGATTCATTATCCTCTACAATCCCACAGCGAATCCATGCCCGTTTGCAGTTCTTGATAATAGTCTTCTACATAATTTTTTCCTTGTTCTAAGCAGACAAATTTTTAAGCAAATCACGCTGATAATATGGAGGAACAAAACAGTACGCATAGCAAATTTTAAACCAACCAAATGAGGTAGAAGCAAATGTGCTCTACAATATTCAGACCACGAAATAGATGCAAAATATGTGAACTCACAAGTAGCAACACTAACACGCATATACTCAGGATATAAATGGCTTATGCAAAGTGTTGCTACACTTCCAATTCCATTAAGGTATGCATCGGGATTATGTCCACCCTCAAATGGCGGAATATTCAATTTAAATCTAGTAACATGATCATCATCATGTACCGGTCGTGGAGGTGGGCGAGCATTGCGGTTGTATTGCCGTGGACGACCAGGTGCAGGTTGTTCGACCTCCTCGTCGTCCAGCACGTTCTCATCTACCAGCTCGTCATCGTCCCCTCCATATTCATCGTATCCTTGATCAGAAGGCGCGTCAGGTGCGGGTGCTGCAGCAGGAGCGGTACCCGCATGCACCTCCACACGAGGAACGCGGTGTGCGCGTCGTCGCACGTTGTCGCGAGGCTGCGGTAACCGAGCCAAGACCTCCTGAAACTTGGCGTCAAGATTGGAGTTGAAAGCTTCCTTGAGGGCATCCATCTTCTCCATGCGTCGATGAGTTTGAAATCAACGTCACCAAGGCGCACATCCACGTCGTGTGCATGCCCGCCCAAAAGTTGGGTGAACTGAGCATGCAACTCTGCGTTCGTCATCTTAGACGGGTCAACAGCATCCGTCGTGGTTCCTGTCATGATTAGTACTCAAAAAGCACAAATGTATATGCCTACAAACTATGGAATATGGTGGTTCACGCAAATTAGTCAAGCAAAATACAAAGCTCTTACAAGTTTTTACCAAACAGGAGGAAGGAGGTGATATGACAACCAGCAAAATCAGCGTCTCCAAAGATTGCAAAAGCGATTACCTGTCGACACAGAGCGCGTGGAGACAATATGTGAAGCTGTAGGAAAACAATATATGGTAGCAAAAACAACAATTGTCAAAACAGCAATGCGGTATTGAAAGTATGCTCAACAACGGTATTGTGCTGGTCCTAAGCTAGACCGTACTAGAGACGCGAGCCTAGAACACTAACGAGGTCACATCGTGGCACACAAGCAACGAGCAGCTGGAAGTAAGGGTGAGCGGCAGAGATCACGAAAAATCACTATGATGAGTGTCTCATTGATTCGAGGTCTAAAAACGGTATAGCCTCGAAAAAAATTTGTCGGAATTTACGGAAAGTTCTCGGAAGCGCGCAATGGGGGTATGGGGGTATTTAAAGGAGAAAATGGTGTTTACGCGACCACGCATATGGTGGTAGAACCGACCTAGAAGGACTTTCACACTATTATGAACTCTAAATGGGGCGACATTCTGCGAAAATTACATGGGCCGGCCAAAAATAATGGTGTCGCAGCACCATGTACTCATAGACCGAGGGTAACTAGAGTGAACAGCTCTATATTTGTCCATGTCTTCCATCTCCAGTTATGGTGGCTTCAAAGTTGAAATCTCCACTGCCTTCCTCTTCAATCCTCACATGTTTGCTGCCATCTCCTCCATATTGGTCATGCTCCAATGCTTGTCCCTCTCATCCATGCTAGGTCCATCATTCCTAAGAGTAACAAACACATCTGATTTAGGCGGCATCATATTCTCATGTATGTGAGGAATAGTTCCAAGAAACGAAAGTACCTGATAGTTAAGTTGTTTGGCACGAGCTCGAGTGATTAGTCCTTTTATTTGTCTGGTTGTAGGTACATCGGTTGTATCAACAAATGGGATGTACTCATCACATTATCCCCGAAAACTCTAAAAATAGGCCGATCTTCATGAACGTGTGAAGGTTGGCCGCGCGCTCTATTCTCGATTGGCCGATCTCCGCACACTTCTAGTGCCACGAAACTTCTAGGAATTGGTCTCCTTGCTGGTCACTTGTCGTAGGAAGAAACGAAATGGGATGTCATATTAGAGAGATAGAGATGGGAGGGCCACAGTCTCTAGTCTCTGTTTCCCCCTTTCTTTAGGAATTGATTTCTTGAAATGAAATATCTTTAGAACCGTTTATTCAAACTAAAAACCGTTGTACTTTTAGACATCTGGAATTGCGCCTTTGTTGCAGTTGTGAGTACAGCTATGCAACGATGCACTTCCAAAATACGCTCCGTGAAGGTACTATACACTCGCGAGGACCGCTTCACGTTTGACACGTGTCTACATAGGAATGCCCCATGCTGTATCAACATGCCTATGCGTTACCAGATGTCGCCCTAGCATTTTCATTATTGAGTGGATGTGATGGCCCAAGCTAAGTTGAATTGTGTTTTATTTGCTGCCAAAACCCACTTGGCGGCGGTGAATTGAAAGCAACACGAAGAGCGGGAGGCTACTGAGGCTGCGAGGCCAGTCCCTCGACGTAAGTCCCGCAAATGTTAGGCACACGTCTAGCGGTTGCAGGCGTGCCTTTTTGTTATATACGACCGAGAGGTGTTGGATTGCTTCGATTAGTTTCATGGCGAACACGTAAACATTAAATACGAGCCCGATCGGCTCGCAGGTTGCCCTGTGGATGTACAAAGCCGATATTACATGGTTCACGTCGGGTTAACGATGACATGGGGCTCCTGCTTGATCGGTATAAAGCTAAACCAATCTACGGCAGTTTAGGGTTTTCACCGCATAGTCGGAACATCCTACGCGTAGTTGAGCCTAATAGACACGAAAGATAATGGGAACTAACCCTAAAGAGGCCTAAAAACCAACATTAAGTTAATTCCAGGAAACATACCTCTTAGGACTAACAAACCATACCTAGCGCACTACTGGATGTTCAACCCGTTTGAAAGGCCTAACCATACGGATATTAAACCAATCCTTGAGGAATCAAGGAGCAACTATAACGGATCGGATCTACTAAACAACGAACAAGCAAAAACTGCCGCCCTTACACCTGGATAGGTGTGAGGGCAGCTAGATACGAGGGACGGCACAGCTAAGCGGATATGCGTAAGAAAGCATCTATTCCAAGCCCCAAAACATCTACGGTAAATAGTGCTACTCGCCATCATCAACAGCGCCGGCACGAAGCGGCACAAGGTAAACGAATAAACGTGTGCGCCTAGATCGCAAGATGCGATCCACAGAGCGACATAATCTGCCGCGGGGAGAAACCCTGAAAGAAGGGGTGAGCGTGCGCCTGATTTGTGTTTGTTGTGAACGTGATTGTCCTCCTTTTCCGATAACCCTAGATACATATTTATAGTCCAAGGGACTTTCCAATTGAGGCGTGCCTAACCGTGCACGGTTTAAACTCTATCTTTTAATTCTAAACTAGATACGATCTACTATATTCTGAATACATGGGCAATTAAGCTAAACTCTTCGTCTTGAGGCCGCTTCAAAGATACTCACGCGTGTATCCTTCAAACCCATCTTCATACGGCCCATCTCCCAGGTTGGCCAAAATAAGTGATAACACATGCCCCCCCAGGTTTTGGCAATGATAATTTCAAAAACCACTATTTTTCTTCGAAGGGTCATGTCGTGGCGAGGCAGAGCCATCGCGATATTCTTCATCTTGATGCCTGGCCTTCTCAGCAGCTTCTTTGCCACGATTTGGCAGTTTTGCTTTCCACATCCTCGGGAAAGCACTAAAGCATTAATCTAGCTATATCCCCTTTTATTTAGCCACTTCTTGCGGCTTCACCGTCTTCATCCTCCCCGCATTAGCACTCCAAAAGCCCTCCTCATACCATGTCTTCCTCTTCTTCCTCCTCTTCTTCGTCGGGCCTTTCCGTCCTCCTCCCCTACTCCGGGAGCAGTAGCCGGGTGGGACCCGATAAAGGCACGCGGCCCATTCTCACGCGCCATAGAGGACGGGCAGGTCTGCTGCGGCTTCTCATGCGTGCAGTGCAGGGGACGACAAGTCCTCGACCGACGGAGAGAGCGACCTCCGCTTCCAGGGAAACGGAGGAGGAGAGCGATGGCGATCGCTTCTCCTGGCTGCGACTTCACCTCCTCCGGGGAGCGAAGGAGGAAGAAGAGGGAGGAGGGCGACACCTCCCCTCCAGACGAGCCGCCGGGCGGGGTTGCCCCCACGTGAACCCTGGGCGTGGGCCTTGCCGGCGAGCGGCGGCGAGGGGCGGAGCGGAGGGGAGACGGAGGAGGAGGAGGATTAACGGACGCAGCCTTCCACTTGGGGTTCCCAACGGACGTGTGCATCTACGCGTATCAACGGCCCGTAGATAGGATCCTTAGAATAGGATCAGTAGTAGTAGATGAGGCAATGTACCCCCCTAGTTCTTCCTTTTGAGAGCAATCAGCTCTTTTATGTAAGAAATCTTATTATCAATGAAGAACTCCTCCAATTTGACTTTGCTGCCAATTTCTTTCATATCGATTTAGCGTTCTCCATATCTTGACTTTCTTGGGTTATCAACTTGGTCGATGCCTCGATAGGCGGAGTAACTGACGCATCGATTTTTCACAATAAATTGCAAGGCAGGTCAATCCAGTTATCCCCTCAGCGATACCCTGCAACCTTTGCTCAAATCCAGATCCCAAATTTCCAATCGAACGAGGTCCGACCCACAGCCTTCGGACCCTAGATTTTGGACTCAAATCATCGTCGTGATATTGGAGCCACAGCGACAGCCTACGGATGCGCCTCGAGGGCTTCTAGGACCGTAGGCGAGAACAACTTGTTGCTTGAGAAGGCGATGGTCTGCGACGGTACCATTTGCCCACAAACTCCCTTGTGATAGATAACCCTACTCTGTTTCTCTGCAGCAACAAGATGGCCCCGAGCCTATCAATGATGATGGCTCCCTCTTCAAATTTCTCCCACCAGCTCCAGTGGTTTTCTTCTGCAAGAACTCACCACCTTTCAACACGGTTGTGATGCCAGAGACAACCGATTTCAACACAATCGGCTCCAAAGAGCAAAGAATCTTCAGGGCCGGCTGCCCCAAGCCTCAGTCAAGGCGAGAATAGTAGTGAAAAAGGTGGCTGCCGGGGAAATTCGAAGGGCAAACACCTACAGGCTTTGGTAGCCTCGCGCTCGCCCGATAATCCTGCTCTTGCAGGACCTCTACGAAGATAATATCGGCGAGGACATGCAATCCAGGCCGACGAGGCTCCGGCTTGGGCACCTCTGGGTACACCACCATGCAAACTCAGCCAGATGTGCTACCATCGACTTCCAAGACTGTTTTGCACCTCCCGCTCGGCCACAGCTCAATTCTTGTGATTTACGCTCCGATTGGCTCACCATCTTCTTTGATCTGCATGCTCATGCTGCCCTTGTTGTTTGTCAGGGTTGAGATGAACTCCAACGCTTCAAAGAAATCTTTGCTTTCTTCACCCATTGAAGGCATTAGTCGGGAAACTGCGAGAGGTAAATCCTTCGAAAGAAATCAACCACAATCCCAACAATGTTGTGGTTGAAGCTGCAGCCAATCGTAACGATTGTCTCGCCTTAGGACAAGGGTGCGGATTGGCTCTGTGGTCACGTCGATGTCCGACCATCGAGTTTGTGCTGAATTTTTGAATTTTCAATTTTTATTTAGTAGATCGATTTCATGAATAAACCCACTGAGTACATGCCCGTGCCCCTTGAACCCTATACATGTGTATGCCCCCAAGCCGAATCCTTCAAGTAGTTGAAGATATCGGCTTTCAGCCAATTCAAGCTTGTCTCACAACTCACCATGCTAAATAACACAGGTGAACACGTTTGGTGAGAATAATTTTGTAGATTCTTTGGAATCGGCTTCATACTCGATTGTCGTCAGACTATTTGCGATAAATGTTGAGTAAGTGGCTTATCCCGGGATAATGTCAATCTCTTCTAGTCCATCGGTTCTTTGTAAACCCATGACTTTCCATCACTGCTAAAATCAATGATGAACACGAGGCGGAAGGCATGTTGAGGCTAATTTTGTGGCCGATTGCTAGAATCGACCTCCTTTTTCATTGCAATGCTTAATGAGGTTTTACAACTTCTCTCTGCTATAGCGACGTGGCATGCTTGAGGTGAGATCCTTGCTTCTTATTTTTAGGGCGATCGAGGGGATCGGCCTGCCCTGATGTTGGAGATATGCCCAAGAGGCAATAATAAAAGTGGTTATTATATATCTTTATGTTTATGATAAATGTTTATATACCATGCTATAATTGTATTAGCCGAAACATTGATACATGTGTGATATGTAAACAACAAAGAGTCCCTAGTTAGCCTCTTAACTAGCTTGTTGATTAATAGATGATTAGTTTCATAATCATGAACATTGGATGTTAATAATAACAAGATTATATCATTATATGAAAGATGTAATGGACACACCCAATTAAGCGTAGCATAAGATCACGTCATTAAGTTATTTGCTATAAGCTTTCAATACATAGTTACCTAGTCCTTATGACCATGAGATCATGTAAATCACTTATCTTTGGAAGGTACTGATTACATCAAACGCCAACTGCGTAAATAGGTGATTATAAAGGTGGGATTAAGTATCAGAGAAAGTATGAGTTGAGCATATGGATCAACGGTGGGATTTGTCCATCCAGATGACGGATAGATATACTGCAGGCCCTCTCGGTGGAATGTGGGCTACCAATGTCTTGCAAGCATATGAATAAGTTCATAAGATACCACAAACCACGGTACGAGTAAAGAGTACTTGTCGGGGAGACGAGGTTGAACAAGGTATAGAATGATACCGATGATCAAACTCGGACAAGTAAAATATCACGTGACAAAGGGAATTGTGTACGTATGTGAATAGTTCCATTCGATCACCTAAGAATAATAATTGAATATGTGGGAGCCATTATGGATCTCAGAGATCGCTATTGGTTATTGGTCGGAGAGAGTTCTCAGCCATGTCTACATAGTTCACGAGCCGTAGGGTGACACGCTTAAGGTTTGATGTGTTTAAGTAGATATGGAATAAGGAATGGAGTTCGAAGTTTTGTTCGGAGTCTCGGATGGGATCCGGGACATCAGGAGGTCGGAATGAGTGGAATAAGATTCATATATAGAGTCATATTCCAAATTTGGAAATGATCCGGTGCATTTATAGCAAGTTCACAGAGGTTCTAGAAAAGTCCGGAAGAAATCACCATGAAAAGTGGAGTCGGAGGGACTCCACTAGCATGGCCTGCCAAACCCCTAAGGGGAGGAGTCCCCGAGGTGGGCTCACTCACGTGGTTCCCCAGCGACAACCACAAGGAAGGGGTGGGAATCCCACCTTGAGGCCTTGTTTGGTAGTGGAGTATTAGTGGGGATTAGTGGGGATTATTTACAGAAGTTAGGTAGAATCTTCACCCAATCCCCACTAATCCCCATCCCCACTAATCCCTAATCCCTACTCCTAAAAATTGGCATTTGGTTAGAAGGGATTCACTACTAGGGAAAAGCCTATAGGTGGAGGCAAGTGGTGCCGGCGCACCACCTTGGACATGCGCCGGTGGAAAGGATTGCCGGCGCACCACATCTTCAGGTCAGCGCCCGGCGATGAAGAGGGCTACTCCGCGCCGGGGTGAGGGGCTCGTGGCGCTATTTCTGGCATGGCCCCCGTAGGTCAACGGAGCAGGCCCGAGATGTTGCGGCGCTGCCGGCCCGGTGGTGCGCCGGTGGAGAGACCTATTGCCGGCGCACCCACAGGCGTGCATGGCTGTGATTCTTGGGCACGGCAGCAGGGTCGGCTTAATACTGCCGGCGCACCCATGTTCTGGTGCGCCGAAAGTAACATGGGCACTTTTTCTGCCAACAATCACTCCCCCCACTACCACTACTACACTCCTCCCACACAACCCGAGCCTTCTCCCAACCCAGCTAGATTTTGCCCCTTTCTACCGCAAATTTGGCCAATTTGACCAAAGAAAATAATATTTTTTGAGCAAATCTTCCCTTCCAACATGCATCTCCCACATCCCTATGTAGATCTAGATCTATCTATCCCGCATTGACCACTCAATCTAGATCTAGATCTAGAAAGTCGGCTTACGCCATTATCGCGGCGCGTCGTCTCGATCTTATCGACGAATATATCAAACAAGTAGGTGATTAATGAACAAATTAAGGAATGTATCAATGTATGTTGGACATTTGAAGAAAAGCTCTCGTGTGTGGCATATATATATGTTGTGCTTGTGCTTGTGTGTGTGTTGGCGTTGAAAATGAGTTGCCAACGTTGCGCCGAAATGTTGATTCTTCAAGTTTCCGTTTCGGCACATTTCTGGCGCTCCTATGTCCTACCGTGTAGGAAGGTCATGCCGAAATTTTCCGTGAAAACTAGCGACGGATGCATGGTTCTAATCAATTATGTAATCTTACCATGCAGGCGATAATGGTTATCGAGATGAGTGAAAGCATCGTGATGAGATATCTGAAACACGCGATCATCGACATGTATGAAAATAAACGCACGGAGGTATTGTGTCCGTGCCGGAGATGCAAACGAGGGAAATGGTTTGACCCGTATTCAGGAAAATTGCAGGGGCACCTCCTCACTAATGGTTTCATGCATGGACACACTCAATGGATGAGCGATGATGGCGCGGAGGTCAATGGGGCGACGGCAGCAGGGTAATGGCCGGCAAGAAGGAGGGCATCATGACATTGATGACGATGAAGAGTTTGTCGCAGAAGACGATAACCTTGACGATGACAATAACCTTGACGACGAAGAGGTGCCGCTAGCTTCAGTGCGGGAACCTCATCTTCAAGATCTGCTTCTCGAAAAGACGAAAGGCGCCAAGCGGAAATCAAAGCTTGAGCAACTGGAGACAAACTCGAATACTCCGTTGTACGACTCAGGTCGCGGGTTGGAGGAGTCCCGCTTGAGAGTAGCTCTCGATGTGCTGCAGATGAAGGCGAAACACGGATGGACGGACACAGGCGTCGACGACATCCTGGAATACGTGAAAGATCTTCTGCGGGAACACGTGTCACAGTAGTCAGAGCCAAGAGAATCACGTGCCCTCTCGACTTACCCCACGAAAAGTATCACGCTTGCAATGACTGTATCATGTATCGCAAGGAGCACGTGGACAAGACCAAATATCCTGTGTGTGAGGCTGAACGGTACAAGAAAGGGAAGAAGAAAGCTCCTCGGAGAGTTGTGTGGTACTTCACCCCCCGGCTGCAACGGTTCTACGCGGACCGCAAGGACAAACTCATGCGGCGGCACTGAAAGAAAGGAGGCAGTGTTGAATGATGAAGATCGGATTGAGCACCCAGTGCTGACACCCCCTTCGGATGCAAGCCAGTGGAAAGCATTAGACAATGAATTCGGAAGTTTTGGGGCAGAACCCAGAAACATCAGGTTTGGTGCGAGCACGGACGGATTCAATCCGTTCGAAAACCAGAGCAGCACACATAGCACATGACCCGTGTTTGTATGGATCTACAACCCATGGCTGTGCATGAAGAGGAAGTACATACAGATGAGTATGCTAATTCAAGGGCCGACACAGCCACGAAACGATATCAACATGTATCTCGAACTATTAAAGGAGGAGCTTGAAACGTTGTGGGCGGAGGAAGGGGTAGATACATGGGACGCCGTCGCGGAAGAATATTTCCCTTTGAGGGCCGCGTTGATCACGACGGTGCAGGACTACCTCGGATACGGTTACATTTCGTGCCAGGTGTGCCATGGACACAAGGCATGTGTCGGGTGCATGGAAGAGACGATGTTTTTGCAGCTTGGTAAGGATCCCGGCTCTTCGAAACAGTTTACATGGGGCATCGAAGGTGGCTACGCAAGCTGACCCGTGGAGAAAGCGTGGAGGGTCTGTTCGATGGTACAAGTGAACCACAGGGACACTCCTGGGAAAGAAGAGCGACGAAAGAAGATAGATGCATTGCGAAAGGTTGGAAGGTGCCCTCCCGGCCCAAGGAAAGATACGTCAAAGCACGGAGAAGAAGAAAGAAAAGGCAACGGTGACTGACCTTAGCTCATTGGTGTATGGAAAAGGAGTCCGTGTTTTGGGACAACAGTGGAAAATTCTCGTCACCTCTTTGTGATGTGTGCATATTGAAAGACGACAGTAGAGGCTTTGGCGGCATCTTCTAACATGCGGGACCGACCAAGATGGTAGAAAGCAAAGACAGAGCACGAGTTTTGGGCATCGGGAAAGAGCTTCTGAATCCGTGTGGCCCAAGAGGGACGATCGGAGAGGAGCGGACGGCGGTCGAAGCGCAAAGTTAGCGGCCGAGACTATTCTGTCCCCCTCTGCTTCACTTTTAGTCCGGCCGAGGGGTCGATCAATTTTTCAATTGCCTTCTAGGAGTCGGAGAGTGCCCTTCGAGTTTACTCAAGACTAATGACGAATACATGGACCCAAGAAAGCAAACTTCAGCGGCATGAAGTCTCATGAAGCATCACGTGATAGCCTTGATTCTTCCGGTTGCAATCCGAGGTATAATGGATGACCATGTCAGTGCAACGCTGACTGGGCTCTGTAACTTCTTCGACGTCATAACTCGGAAGTCGATAAGCGTGAAGAAACTCGCACATGAGTTCGAGGGAGTAAGGCCACAAAATGGAAGGGAAAGGCGCACGTGCACATGTACGGGTCGGACTTCCGACTTTGATGCAGGGCCAACTTAGTAGCGCTACAACACATTGACTTGATCGATCCTTGGTTGAAAGGGCACAAAACCATGATAGAGAGAACAGTGGCAAGCCGATGATGACGGAAGGAGAAATATACGAGAGAGCACAACTCCTCTTGTGTATTGGAACCAGACCACATTGATGCTAATCCCCCGCCAATGGATTCGACAGGATAAACTAGTATTAGCCTTGTCACATGGCCCCGGCGCCCAACCTCATGACTCACCAAGCGTACGATATCAGCGGGTACACATTCTACACGGAAGAAAAGACAAGAACAGTGTTTACAGAACTCAGGAGTAACGATGGATTCCTGGACGGGTGACGTAAAGACTAGATACGGAAGGAATCGAGAAATACGGGAGCTTAACTACGGCCCCAGGAAAGTGCGATGTTCGTATTAGATGGGCTAGACGTCCCAAAAGACCGGTATTTCCATATGTTTTCTACCCGAAGCCAGCAAATCAAAGTCCACGAACGCCACCGCGCCAGAATGAGCCATGGGTGCTGGCAGAACACGTGCACCAATGCTTCTTCATAACCGGCCCATCCAGGCCTAGCCGTGGTTGTCGTGAGGAGAGGCAAGAGGACCATCGTCGGAATGGATGGAGTCGCCAACGAGGAAGACTTCGAAGAACAAGTCGGAGACCCAATGATGGAAGAATCCGAGGACGAAGACACAACATACACCACAAGAAGAAGCAGGACCACGCTACCGAGGTCAGGTCGACCCTTCAAAAGAAGAAGTCACGACACGGGGCTAAATTATTCAACCACGAGCAAGAAAAGCAAGAAGAAAGCGAAACACTCTTCTCAATCGATGATGTAAAACTTTATTTGCAATCTATAACTCATATTGCTTTTGTAATGCATAATTAACTCATATGGTGTCATGGCCAATATTTTATGTATGACTAATTAATATTGTGTTGGTCAATATTATGTGTATGTATAATCTCATATTTTTTGTTTTTACATAACTCATGTATATTGCTTTGTTCTTATATTGAAAAGATAAGAAAAATAAAATAGTATAGCATTTGGGGTAAAAGAAAAGAAACATAAAATAAAGAGAAAAGAAAAAAATAAATAAAATAGTAATGCATGTATAACTCATACTATACTGCTAAACAAGTCCCAGGTTACAGCTGTGCTAAGATTATTGCCGGCGCACCAGGTCCCTGGTTCGCCGGGGGTTTACTTGTCCCCGGCGAACCAGGAACTAGGTGCGCCGGCAATAACCTTGGCACAGGTGTAACTCGGACTTAACCGTTTTCCCTCTTCTTCTCCCCAGCCACACATCTCAATCGCCCCTGACCCCCCTCTCAAGCGCCGCCGGCCGGAGCTTCTGCCACCACCGTCCTCCACCCTCTCGAGTGCCGCCGTTCTGCCCCGCCACCGTCCTCCACCATCCCTCCACCAGCCCCCACCACCTACCCCGTACGCCGCCGCGGAAGACCCGTTGGAGAAGGAGTTGGACACGCGCGCGTAGCAGGGGACGTCGGCGCCGCCGTTGGAGAAAAAGGAGCCGTGCGCCGGCCACGGTGAGCTTCCCTCTCCCCTTCCCTCCCCCTTCCCTCTCCCCTCCTCGGTAGGGAATTACCTACTGCTAGTTAGGGTTAGGGTTCCTGCTAGATGCTAGTTAGGGTTAGGATTGCTCTCTGAAAACTAAATTCATGTTGCGGATACTGCTAGAGTTGGCCAAATTCTGTGAACCAAAGCTTCTTTCTCTGTGAACCAATTCAACTAATGATGCACCTACTGCTAGGATAGAAGAATAGAATGGCTGACATTTTAAATAAGTGAAGGGCTTGCAGATGCTTAGGTTTAGTTTCTACATGAAATGAAAATGACATTTATGAATAACCTTATTTAAAAGAAAAACATTGCAGCAGATTTGGAATAATCTTATTTATGCTAAGTTATTTATGCTAACTTGTAATAGAGTTGTTTCATCTGATTGAGGGCAGGGGATGGAAGCATGGTTTAGTCCTTGCAGTAGCTCTCTGAAAATTTGTACATTGAATTGCTTGCAGTAAGAAAAATTGATTTACCTACTGCTAAATTGGTTTTGCTATTGAAATTCAGATGCTTGCAAATGCCTAATGCAAATTTACCTAATGGGGCTTAATTGATAGCTTGTTGTGGCTAGGTGCCTTGCTGGTGACTTATTGATTACTTTGAATCATTCTGATTATGCCAAGCTTGATAGATGTGCATTTGTGCTACATATCCAGTGATGCTATTTTATATCTCTGAATTGGTATTGCTCCCTATCACTGGTTATATGATTTTGTAGCTGTTCAATATGACAGTAAGAAAAATTTCAATTTTTGAATGCTAAAATTGGTTCTCTGGTTTTGGCGATATAGAAATCACTAAATGAAAAATGCTAGCAGTAGCAGTAGCTAGTATTAGTAGGTTTAGTTGATAAAGTGGTTCTCATTTAGTTGATTTGCTAGCTAAAATTGGCAGAGACTAAAGTGGTTAAATGAAAATGGGCACTAGGCGGTATGTTGGTTCTTCATTAAATGAAAATGAAAATGAAAATGAAAATGGGTTTGCTAGCTAAATTGGTTTAGTTAAATTTGGGTGGTATGTCCTCATCATTTTTTTTGTCACCTGCTTAAAGAGCATGGCTGTTCAGTGTGTTTTTGCATTGGTTGGTCAGTTTGATTTTTCTTATGGATCTGGTTCATTTAAATGCCTACTGCCAAGAATTGGTTGATATATAAAATTCATTGGTTGATATATAAAATGAAAAAATGATCTGGTTCATTTAAATGCCTACTGCCAAGAACTGCCAAGCATCAAATGCCACCAGTAGCAAGTGTTAGGGTTAGGCATGCCTCACATTTATTATCTGATTTAATAATGCTTAATGAAAAAATGTGCTATTCTCTGGTTTGAAAAAAGAGCAAGTGCTATTCTCTGGTTTGAAAAAATGTGCTATATCAATGGATGTTGTCAAGTGTTCACTAGCAGTAGGTTGACTTAATTTAAAAAGAACAAGTGCTAGCAGTAGGTTTAGTTCATACAAAGAACAAGTGCTATTCTCTGGTTTGAAAAAAAGAAAAATAAAATGAATTTGTTTTCTGGTTTGAAATTTAGTTCATTTAGTTCATTTTTCACATCAAGGAAATATAATTGGAGCTTTCTGATAATCCACAAATGAGAAATGACACTAAACCAATTTTAATTATGTAGCCACTGACTCACTGACTCACTGGATGATGAAATACAGTAGGTTTATTTAATTACAGTAGGTTTATTCACTAGCAGTAGGTTTATTTAATTATGTACCAATTTAAGTAAAATGCTAAAGATGGTTTGAATTCTGGTTTACATTCATCTACTGTAATGCTAAAAATGCTACAGAGAACATAGCCAGTAGTTACTGTAAGTGCTATTACTGTAAGTGTCCAGGGCTCTAAAGTTGTTGTTGTCTGAGTGTGAGAATTTGATTTACATTCATCTACTGTAATGCTAAGTGCTACTGTAATGCTACTGTATGTAGTGCTATTACTGATAGTTGTTGTAGAATGAGAAATGAAAATGAAGCTACTCTTAAACCAAATTAAATTTATCTTTATCTCTCGTTTATGGTGAGTGGTTATTAGTGTTCATGGCTATTTATATATATGTGAATTGCATTTCTATTACAGGGATGAGTTGCTATTGAGTGCCGGAATGTCGATTCATTTCAGTTCCGGCAATTCTAGCACTCAGCATGACCAATTTTTAGCAAAGGTCATGCCGAATTTTGCCGTGAATTCTAACTCTTTTTCATCTTCTATTAGTGCCGGTGGTCGGCGCCCCGCCCTGTGACCGGCGGCCTTGGGGTGGTCAACGCCCCACCACAACGGCCGAGCGGCGCAGGAGGCCGAGGTCTGAACGTGAGGACTTCCAATGGGATATTCCTACGTCTTCACAAGTTGCTCCAAGAAGCTGTTCGATTCTCAAGAAACGGCTGAGGAGGAAAATCCTGAGGAGGTCGCCGCCGCCGCCGTCAAGAAGATGCTGAGCCCTAACACACTCCGTGCTACGGTTACGGCGGTGGGAGATGGTCCAGTACTACAACCCAAGAAGAGGAAGAGGGCAAACAAGAAGGACGACAAAGACAAGGCGGCGGCCAAAGACAAGGACAAGGTGGCACTCCTTGACAAGTTGCCAAACAATTGGCGACCTCTGCATCACTTGGGTGAACCGATGCTGTCGGAGCATGTCCTCAACCTATCACCGGGGATATGGCGAGCTTGCATAAACAAGTCCAGTATTTGGAGAGGCAGCTTCTCAAATCAAAAAATCCTAGTTACCCTCTCTTCGTGGCGAAGGTGCCAACTGCATGAACTTCGTCGAGAAGTACCCCGCTGACTTGTGCTTCATCCGGTTCAATGACATCTTCGACATCTATCGCATGCAAATGCTCCACTTTGAGTGTGGTTCGCCTAGTTGCTCTTAGCTTGTCCTTCCCGAATCGGAGGGGACGCCGGACATCGCGATAATGGACCCCTTCTATATGCGGGAGCGCATCATGCAACGTTGGGGATCGGGCGATTGCCACACGGCAGGTCGAGGATTTATGTTGGCGAACATTAAGAAGGGCGCCATTCTCATCCCTTACTTCCCAGTCGTCATCACTAGTTGTCATTGCATTCTATCCTATATCTCCATTTGCATTTCCAAAGGGATGTCAGAAGTGTGTTTTCCTTGAGAGACATATACTTGCACCCTCATCGTCGTGCACCCGCAACACTCGCATGCAGCCTATCTCGACTCGGGTAGGGACAAGAAGAAAGACTACCTTAACATTGGTACCTTCTCGATGATGCTCTCACTGGCTTCGCCAACAAGGCAGGCCCCCTCAAAGTAGAGAAATCCCGAGGAGGCTTGGTCTTAACCCACACAACCAACTTCCCCTGCCTGGGCAGTCGAAGCAAGACAATGGGATGGACGCGTGGTCGCCATCCTTCGAATGCGAGGAGTACATAAAGTACGCAGATGACATGTTGCTGCCAGAGAGTCTCAGAGAGGTTTGTAAACATGGCGGATGCCCCGATAGAGAGATTAGAAAGAACCGGGGTCGCATCCAGCAGTTCATTGCACGGTAATCGTGCATGATGTCAACAAAAGGTCTGGCGAGTTCTTCTACGGCTACGGTCTACCACCTAATGACGAGATAGAACTCCGCTTGGAGATGTCGCGTGATGAGAGGCCGTTCAACACGCTTGAGGGCTGCCGTCCATTCCCCCTAGGCGTACAACCTGATCCTACGACGAGAACAATATTGCTACAGCTTGAACGATATGTCTTTGAACTTCCGTATTGTAATACTTGCTACATATTCCCATAGAATCGACTTGTTGCTTTTATTTAGTTGTATGGATGTGCATGCATGTGAACATGTGTCTATAGTTTCATTTACTTTGCTATATATTTCAAGATTATGGCGTAGATACCTTAATAATTATTTGCATTTACTCGACCCCTACTTGCCTCGTATTTGGAGTTCGCTGATGATTAGAATGTTCGGTCACTAGTACACTCGGGGGTGGAGCTGGGCTTGTCGATGGCCACAAGTATCAATCTATTGTGCATCCTACCTAGCCTCACGACTCCATCCCTGGATGTTAATATGTGTTTCGGCCGACAAATTATGAGGCACGCTATTTAATTCGTACTACTTGTCTTTTATTTGAGTTCGCACTTCTTAATTGCATTGGCCGATGATTAAAATGTTTGGTCACTTGTACACTCCGGGGTGGGGCCAGTGAGGCTTGGTGTGATGGCCACAAATATCAATCTATTGTGCATCCTACCTAGCCTCGCTGACCCCATCCCTGTATGTTATTATTTATTTCGACCAACAAAGTATGAGGCACATGCTATTTAGTTCATACTACTTGTCTTTTATTTGAGTTCGCACTTGTTCATTGCATTGGTACTAACGTTTTACTTGTCTTGTGCATGGAGATGCCGACGACATATGTCGTGTACAGGGAGGGTTCCTGGAGTCTACGACGACTGGGAGGACTGTCGGAGACAGGTGCACCGTTTCAGCGGCAACAGCTACAAGGGATACCCCACTAGGGTGGAGGCGGAAGGAAGATACGCCGTTATCTAGCGGGAGAGATGAGGGACATGAGGAGGAACCGGATGAAGACCATGGCCTTCGTGATGATGGTCATCGTGACCATGTTGTTCATGTTCTATGTGATTGTACTTTAGGTTAGGAGCTACATTGTGAGGTGTATGACGACACTTGTGACGACTACCGAGACTTCTAACTTTGTGAAACTTAGTCCTTTGGTGTTGCATATGCACATGTTGTATGAATCACCATTTCGAAACGAGACTAGCGTATTTTGTATTGATACCGAAATGAGACTTGGCTCTCTATGTGCTTCTCATATTGCATGTTCTGCTGTCAAAATATGAACTGTGTTGTAAATATATACTGCTGTCAAATATGTATTCTAATATGCTGGAAAAAAGCTGAAAAAAGAATTTTCGAATTTTTTGCCGGCGCACCTAAATGACCTACTGCCGGCGCACAAGGCATGCGCCATTGCTCGCCGCACTACTGCCGGCGCAGCTGCTGGCGCGCCGGTGGAACATGCCCCTTTGCCGGCGAATGAGCGATGGCGCGCCGGCAGTATCCACACTATCGCCGGCGAACGGGCTGGTGCGCCGGCAATGGCCAGTTATCACCGGCCCGCTCGCACCGGCGGGCTAATCCCTGCTCCTAAAAACTGGCATTTGGTTAGAAGGGATTGGTGCGCAAGAGAAAACCAAATAAAATAATTCAAACCAACATACAATAGCAAAGATTCAATTTTTATGGCAGCAGATGAATATAAGCTTGTGAAGTCGTTATCAACATTCAAAAACACAAGAGTTTCAGTCACATAATTCGTCATAGTTTGTCATAAATTACAAATTCCATACAACCATTCCCGACAAAATAATTTCTATCAGAAAAGACGACTCTTGGAAACTATGTTGATTTAGTCCATGCGATCTTCAACGAACACAAGTCAGGGATTGCCTGTAATCATATGCAAAGATGTTAGATGTTGGTGCATAATCCTGTTCAGGTAATGGATGACTGAAAGCATATAGATATCCATTGTATACACATGCAAGCCCTTTTGATTGCAGCAAGCGACAGCAACCAGTGTTCCTGCTCTCATTCCCATGCTATATCAGTCTATGTTCTCACTGTGTCCGATTGAGCTTAGTCCAAGGAGGAACTATATACATCTTAATCCAGCATGGTAGGTCCAATATACACAACTAACAGACTGCTTTCAACGTTTCAAGCAACAGGAAGAAACAAAATCCAACTAATGCCTCTCCACTACTGGTCAGGCTATGCATTTTGAGTATATTCATTCACTGGCTGGCTAATACACTAGATGCAGACTGTATATCTTAATCTATTTTCTTGAACTTTTGTTGCACGAGATTAAGCAGTTCTAAAAATGTAGAGTTAACTAAAACTGAGAATGCCAGACTCTTCCTGTCAATAACGATCATCTTAATAACCAACTAGGCTGAATGCATCCAACTAGTATAACATTGCTTAAGAAATGCATAACACAATTTAATAGATGTTTCCTTCAGAGCACAGGCAGAACACAAGCTAATTTACATAAAGTAGTTTTAACGAGAGAACACAGATACAAGCAGGGGCTTTTTGGTTTAAGTTCGTCAGTAACCAACACAGATACAAGCTAGAAAATGCAACAGGGATCAGCCAGGCAAAAGGGGAACAAATTGAAAACTATCCTGCGCTTTCTCTGATTGTTTTAAGTAACAGTGGTGGCATGCAAACAACAATATAATACTACTACTGATCTTCTAAGCCCTAAAATCTTCTAATCCCTGTGGAGTAGTAATAGTAGTTATAAATTCACAATATGTTGTTGTCACTGTAGATATTCAAGCATTGAGGCACTAATTCGGTTTCAGGAAGACAAAATGTACTAACCAATTTAGAAACCAATTGACAAGCAGGTAAACTGCCTTGCCCTAATAAGTAATCTAAACAAATAAACCTCTGCAGTTGCCACGCTCCCTGCTCTGTAGGCCTTTCGGGGTGCTCACGAATATTTCAGAGCACTGAAGCTACTACAAATGTTCTGTAATCTCACGAGCAAGTGACTAAACCACCGACACAGAACGCATACACATGCCAACCATTCCGCAGCAGCACAAGGGCACGTTTTCAAATGAAGCACTACCTAGAACTAGAAGCCTAGCACAGCTCCAACTCGACCTGGGCCTGGAGCGAAAGCATAGCAATCCACCCCCAATTACCCAAAACCGTACTCCTGCCGAGGTCTGAGGTCACACCCAAATCAGGCAGACACCATGTTTTTTTGCTGTAAAATCGACCAAGTCCTACCCGGCCAGGGACCATGAAGCAAGGAAGAGGTGCGGAGGTCGCCGCCATGCGCGCGCCGCAGGGGCAGGGGCCTCCTCCACTCACGCCATGTATCAATTCCAGGCAGACAGGAAGAGAGAGGGAGAGAGAACGGGGAGGTTACCGGAGAGGATACCGAAGTACAGGAGGTGGCGTCGCCGGTCAGGTCCCAAGAACGGCGGCGGCGGCGATGTGGTATTATCTTCCCCGCCGATGTTCCTCCCCTCCGGCAGCTACCGCCTCGTGCCTCCACTCGGTAGTGCCCGCTCGCCGCCGGTACCGCTCGCAGCCGGTACGCTACGCGACCCCTGGGTCGTGGATTGAGCCCAAGGCAAAAAATGGATCGGGGACGGGGTTTTCCGGGGATGGCGGGGATTTTTTTGGGCCAAAACTCTAGTACCAAATGGGCTATCGGGGAAAACTGAGGATTCGAAAATGGGCCGGGATAATACTCGCCTATCCCCGCTAATACTCTGGAACCAAACAAGGCCTGAGTGGGATTCCCCCCTTGGGAAGGTTTCCCACCTTAGGCAAGTATTGGGTTGGGGTCTTATTCGAAGACTTGTAGCCTAACTCTTGGGGGTTCCACCTATAAAAAGAGGGACAAGGGGAGGGCCGGCCACTTCCAAGCCACAACCTTGGCCGCCCCTTTTGTGGCCGGCCAAGCCCCCTCTCCCCAAACCCTAGCACCTCTCCTCCACATACAACTCCCGCATACGCTTAGGCGAAGCCTGCCGGAGTTCTCCACCACCACCGCCACCTTGCCGTCGTCTTGTCGGGATTCCGAGAGGATCTACTACTTCCGCTGCCCGCTGGAGAAGGGGGAGGAGGACGTCGTCTTCATCAACACGAACGTGTGACCGAGTACGGAGGTGCTGCCCGATTGTGGCACCGTGATCAAGATCTTCTACGCGCTTTTGCAAGCGGCAAGTGATCGTCTACCGCAGCAATAAGAGCCTACTCTTATAGGCTTTGGAAATCTTCAAGGGTGAGTCTCGATCATCCCCTCATTGCTCCCGTCTTCTAGATTGCATCTTGGCTTGGATTGCGTTCTCGCGGTAGGAAATTTTTGTTTTCTATGCAACGAATCCCTACAAGTGGTATCAGAGCCGTGTCTATGCATAGATGGTTGCACGAGTAGAACACAATGGTTTTGTGGGCGTTGATGCTTATGTTGTCTTTAGTTTGAGTACTTTGCATCTTTGTGGCATAGTGGGATGAAGCGGCTCGGGCTAACTTTACATGACCGCGTTCATGAGATTTGCTCCACGCTCGACATGCAACTTGTATTGCATAAGTGGCTTTGCGGTGTCTGTCTCTCCTACTATAGTGAAGATTCAATTTACTCTTCTATTGACAACACTAGTATCACCGTTGTGGTTCATGTTCGTAGGTAGATTAGATCTTACTCGAAAACCCTAAACCACGTAAAATATGCAAACCAAATTAGAGAACGTCTAACTTGTTTTTGCAGGGTTTGGTGATGTGATATGGCCATAATGTGATGATGAATATTTATGAGATGATCATTATTGTATTGTGGCAACCGGCAGGAGAGCCTTATGGTTGTCTTTAAATTTCATGTTGAGTAGTATTTCAAAGTAGTTGTAATAGTTGCTACATGAGGTGAACAACCATGAAGACGGCGCCATGGACCTTGACGCTACGCCGACGATGATGGAGATCATGCCGTTGATGATGTAGATCATGTCCGTGCTTTGGAGATGAAGATCGAAGGCGCAAAGACTAAAGGGCCATATCATATCACATATGAATTGCATGTGATGTTAATCCTTTATGCATCTTATTTTGCTTAGCGCGACCGTAGCATTATAAGATGATCCCTCACATTAATATCAAGATAATAAAGTGTTCTCCCCTCGTATGCACCGTTGCTACAGTTCGTCGTTTTGAAGCATCTCGTGATGATCGGATGTGATAGACTCAACGTTCACATACAATGGGTGTAAGCCATGTTGCACACGCGGAATACTTGGGTTTGCTTGACGAGCCTAGCATGTACGGACATGGCCTCGGGACAACGGAAACCGAAAGGTTGAACACGAGAGTCATATGGATGATATGATCAACATGTTGATGTTCACCATTGAAGCTACATCATCTCACGTGATGATCGGTTTTGGTGTAGTGGATGTGGATCATGTACCACTTAACAAATGAGGGATGTTGTATTAAGTGGGAGTTCATTAGTAATTAGATTAAAACATGAACTAATTATCATAAACATAGTCTGAGTAGTATTTTGAATTAATTTGTAGTATTGGCATCCGTTTTTCTACCAAGCGCTAGTCTTGTTATTGAGATAGAAATACTGTTAAAATCTGAAAAATAAACTTTACGGACTGGTACCGTATTGTTAAAGAATCAAGAAATGATTAAGTCCTATTGCAAACTTTAGTAAACCTCACATTGTTGATTCAAAGAGCTATGGTTTCAATTAGTACCTAAAGTTATCTTGTCTCCGTAAAACTTGAAGTTCAAATTTGTTTGAAAAGTAAGGAGCTGAAAATTTAGTTTTCAGAAATAATCAAGGTATGAGATATATGTGATATCTAAAACCTTGTTGCAAGGTGATAGAATATAATTTAGTGAGACTGCATAAACTCATAAGTTTTATGGGAATGTACGAAGGTTGAAGACGCAAGGCGTCCCAATCCTCCAACTATTGGGGCACTAACGATATTCGCATATCCATGAAGTGATCGTCCTTAGTATGCACCGTTGCTAAGACTCGTCGTTTCGAAGAGGGTATAGATTCTACGTGTACATACAACGGGTGCAAGCCAGATTGCACGCGAATATTGAGGTTAAACTTTACGAGCCTAGCATGTACAGACATGGTCTCGGAAAGTCGTCATGAATTGATGGATAAAATTATGAGTGAAATTGTTCATCATATTACAAAGTTACTAATAGTGAAATCGGAACACTTGTCATATGATGATCAACTTCAAAGTAAGAACCTCAAGGTTATTGGTATTTGACCAACAAACCTAGAAGTTATTGAAGGGAAGTGTTTTCTGAATAATGAGGAAAGCTAAAAGAGAAACTACAAAAGATATTTTGGCAGAAAGAAAGAAAAGACTAGAAAGTCTAGCTCAGGTGTATATAAATGATATACATGTTATGGTTGTATTCCTAGTTTGGTCACACAATGAAATTCTTGGGTATTAGTACCATATTGGTTGGTGTGAAGTGTCATACAAAACAACACAATACAAGAATACAATGGCCTAAGTGACTGACAAGGAATATGATAGAAATGCACGTCTAGAACAAAAATAAAGTGTTATTATGTTCGTCGTTGGCCTTCTATCTAGCCCTTAGAATTTATAATAAAGAACTTAATAATTGTTATTTTGCTCTGGTCAAATGAAAACAATGAGTTGTTCAAATTATGACATTACTCCATGTACGATGGATAAGTTATTATAAATCTTAATGGTGAAAACACACATACATAAACACTGACGCTAAAATGCCATAAGGCAAATGATTTGAATTCCACTTATTTGTGGAACCGCCATTTAGGTCATGTTAGAGAGGAACGCATGAAGAAACTCCATACAAATGGATTTTGGAGTCATTTGATTTTTGAATCATTTGGCACTTGCAAATCTTTTCTAAAGAGAATGACTAAAATACCGTTCATAGGCCAAGAGTTGAACGGGCAACTAACTTAGTGGAAAATATACATGATGATGTATGTGGTTCATGAGCATAGTTGTGTGCGGAGATTCTTCTACTTCATGAAAACTTCAACAATGAATTGAGTATATATGTATATATTCGATAAGGAAGAAGTTTGAAACATTTGAATGGATTCAAATAAATTTCAGCATGAGGTGGAAATCATCGTAATAGAAAAAGTCAAATATCTACGATTGGATCATAGTGGAAATATTTGAATTACGAGTTTTAGTGAACATCTAAAGAGAGTTATGAAGTTGTTCTACAACTCACATTTTTTTGGAGTATCATAGTGATGATGGAGTATCGAGAGATGTATCCAAATCTTGTTGGATCAATGATGAGATAAAATATTGATGTCATTATAATTTTGTGGATTATGCTTTAGAGACCACCACTTTTACATTGAATAGAGCATCATCATGATCATTGAAATGACACCATACGAGTTATGGCATGGGTATAAAACCTAATAGTTATTTCTTAAATTTTGGTATGCATAGCATAAGGTAAATAAAGTTTACAACCAAAATCGGATGAATGTCTTTGTTGGTTATCCCAAAGAATTAATTGGGAATTCTTCCACCATGGAAACATAGACAAAAGTGTTTGTCAATGTTTCTTACTTATTTCCAAGAAATTGTTTCTAACGGAGTATTTGAGTGGGAGGACAATAGAACTCGATAAGGTTTATGAACCTAAGCATAATAATCGGAGTAGCGCAGCATTGGAATTGGTTCCGGAAGCGGCCACGACGATCATGGCTCCCATGACTACAAAGTGTTTTAGCCATGGAGATCGAAGTACATATTGAACCTTGTAGGTATGGTTTACTTTGTGATCAAATAAATGATTTGTGGACAAAGGATTGATTTTGAATAAAGATAAACCAACTACAAACAAAGAAGTTATGATGGCCCCTGACTCCGTTAAAATGGTATGCGCCATGAAATCCAAGATAGATGAATACTTTTTGAAAGTAAATGGATCTATAAAATTGATGGACTTGGATGCAATATCCTTGAATAAGCACGATTTGTCGAAAAGTTGCTTACGACAAAGTTCAAAGAGTTGACTACGATAAGATTAGATCTTCCGTAGCAATTCTTATAGTCTATGTGGATTATTCTAGTAATCACTACATATTTCTTTATGAGATATGCTAGTAGGATAGAAAATATATATTAACAGAAGTGTGTATTAAAGGTATATACAAGATACAACCAAGAGTTTTGCTGATCCGTAGAATACTAGATAAGAATACGAACTTCAATTGGATGAAGTGAGTATTGCGAGTTAGAATCTTCATCGGATGAAATAGTCAAAGAGTTTTGGTTTCATCGAAACGATGAGATGCTTGCATTTGCAAGAAATTAAGTGGGAGCGCTGAGACATATTTATAATACGTTATGTAGATGACATATAGTTGGTTATAAATGATGTAATTATTATAAAAGGTTTCATTGAGAATTAGCTTCAATGAAAGATATGGACTGAAACATATTTAGTGTCAAGATCTATGAAGATAGATTGAAACACATAATAAGTTTAAGTTAAAGTATATAAAGAAGGTGTTCTATTCATGTGAAGGATTAACAAGACTTGAGTGTATATGATACTCAATGAGTTGAAACACATGAGTGATTATAGATCACGTATAATATGTACATAATCAGATGTCCTATGCTCTAAAGTGTTATGAGCATATACCAGAATGATTCATGTGATGATCATTGGACAACAGTAAGAATATCCTTGAGTACTTCAGAAGAATCAAGGATATATAAATATATTTTTGTATGGGGTAATGACAAACAAATCGCTGTAAAATGTTGCACCGATATTAGTTTGGTCACATATAAAAATGAATTTCAAATCTCAATTAGGCTAAGTGTTGTTTGGTCACAATGCTAGATTTAGAAGATTCTAAAATGTTGTGATTCTACAAAAGAAGGCAGAATATGTCATTGTTTTGACAATGATGAGGATATTAAGTCAAGAGGTTCTTTGAGAACTTGGTGTAGTTCCGATAGTGTGAGGAACTTTGAAGCTATATTGTGTATGACAATATTAGTGACATATTTCAGACCGCGGAATTAAGGTTCCACGAGAAGACCAAACATATTTAATGCCGACTCATTTGGAAAATGAGTGATGCGTAAAGACGTAAATGAATTGCAAAATACATACGTTTCTGAGTATGTCAGAACCGTTGACTAAAACCTCTCCCGTGAGCAAAACATGATAAAGCACCGGAAGGCCAAGGTGTTATATCTTTACATATGTAAACTAGATTATTGACTCTAGTGCAAGTGGGAGGCTGTTGGATATGCCCAAGAGGCAATAATAAAGTGGTTATTATATATCTTTATGTTTATGATAAATGTTTATATACCATGCTATAATTGTATTAACCGAAACATTGATACATGTGTGATATGTAAACAACAAAGAGTCCCTAGTAAGCCTCTTAACTAGCTTGTTGATTAATAGATGATTAGTTTCATAATCATGAACATTGGATGTTATTAATAACAAGGTTATATCATTATATGAATGATGTAATGGACACACCCAATTAAGCGTAGCATAAGATCACGTCATTAAGTTATTTGCTATAAGCTTTCAATACATAGTTACCTAGTCCTTATGACCATGAGATCATGTAAATCACTTATACTGGAAAGGTACTTTGATTACATCAAACGCCACTGCGTAAATGGGTGGTTATAAAGGTGGGATTAAGTATCCAGAAAGTATGAGTTGAGGCATTGTAGGATAACGTAGCATAGAAAACAAAAATTTTCCTACGGCGAACACGCAATCCAAGCCAAGATGCAATCTAGAAGACGGTAGCAACGAGGGATTGTCGAGACTCACCCTTGAAGAGATTCCAAAGCCTACAGGAGGAGGCTCTTGTTGCAGTAGACGTTCACTTGCCGCTTGCAAAGCGCGTGAAGATCTTGATCACGATCGGTTACGGCGCCACGAACGGGCAGCACCTCCGTACTCGGTACGGTGTTGATGAAGACGACGTCCACCTCCCGTTCAAGCGGGCAGCGGAAATAGTAGCTCCTCTTGAATCCGACAACACGACGGCGTGGTGTCGGTGGCGGTGGAGAAATCCGGCGGAGCTTCGCTAAGCGTGCGGGATATGGTGGAGGAAGCGGGCGCAGGGTTTGGGGAGAGGGGTGGTCGGCCACTATGGGGGCGGCCAAGCTTGTGGCTTTGGTGTGGCCGGCCCCCTCCCCTTGGCCCTCTATATATAGGTGGAAGCCCCAAGTGTTGGACTACAAGTCTTGGAATAAGACCCGAACCCAAAACCTTCCATATGGTGGGAAACCTTCCCAAGCTAGGATTCCCACTGGGGTGGGAATTCCACCTTCCATAGGGGGTGACGGCCCCCTAAGGGGGAGTCACTTGGGACTCCTCCCCCAAGTTGGCCGGCCATGGAGGTGGAGTCCCATGTGGACTCCACCTTCCTTGGTGGTTTCTTCCGGACTTTTCTAGAACCTTCTAGAACCTTCCATAGAACCTTCGCATCATTTTATTCACATAAAATGACATCCTATGTATGAATCTTATTCTCCGACCATTCAGGAACTCCTCGTGATGTCCGGGATCACATCCGGGACTCCGAACAAATATTGAACTCCATTCCATATTCAAGTTCTACCATTTCAACATCCAACTTTAAGTGTGTCACCCTACGGTGCGAACTATGCGGACATGGTTGAGTACTCACTCCGACCAATAACCAATAGCGGGATCTGGAGATCCATAATGGCTCCCACATATTCAACGATGACTTTAGTGATCGAATGAACCATTCACATACGATACCAATTCCCTTTGTCACGCGATATTTTACTTGTCCGAGTTTGATCATCGGTATCACACTATACCTTGTTCAACCTCGTCTCGTGACAAGTACTCTTTACTCGTACCGTGGTATGTGGTCTCTTATGAACTTATTCACATGCTTGCAAGACATTAGACGACATTCCACCGAGAGGGGCAGTATATCTATCGTCATCGGGATGGACAAATCCCATTGTTGATCCATATGCCTCAACTCATACTTTCGGATACTTAATCCCACCTTTATAACCACCCATTTACGCATGGCGTTTGATGTAATCAAAGTACCTTCGGTATAAGTGATTTACATGATCTCATGGTCATAAGGACTAGGTAACTATGTATTGAAAGCTTATAGCAAATAACTTAATGACGTGATCTTATGCTACGCTGGGTGTGTCCATTACATCATTCATACAATGATATAACCTTGTTATTAATAACATCCAATGTTCATGATTATGAAACTAATCATCTATTAATCAACAAGCTAGTTAAGAGGCTTACTAGGGACTCTTTGTTGTTTACATATCACACATGTATCAATGTTTCAGTTAATACAATTATAGCATGGTATATAAACATTTATCATAAACATAAAGATATATATAATAACCACTTTTATTATTGCCTCTTGGGCATATCTCCATCAGTCTCCCACTTGCACTAGAGTCAATAATCTAGATTACATTGTAATATACCTAACACCCATGGCATTCTGGTGTTGGTCATGCTTTGCCCTAGGGAGAGCTTTGGTCAACGGATCTGCTACATTCAGATCAGTGTGTACTTTGCAAATCTTTACTTCTCCATCTTCGATGTATTCGCGAATCGAGTGGTAACGCAGCTTGATATGCTTCAGCCTCTTGTGTGACCTTGGCTCTTGTGCATTGGCGATGGCACCCATGTTATCACAGTAGATGACAAATGGGTCCAATGCACTAGGAACCACGAGCTCTACAATGAACCTCTTCATCCATACCGCCGATGAAGCCTCTGAAACCGCTATGTACTCCGGTCTGGTGAGGATTTTGCCACCGTGCTTTGCTTCGACTTGCCCAGCTTACTTTGCACACCATTCAATATAAACACGTACCCAGATTGTGACTTAGAGTCATCGGGATCGGTGTTCCAACTTGCATCGGTGTAACTTGTTACAACGAGCTCTTAGTCACCTCCATAACAAAGAAACATATCCTTAGTTCTTTTCAAGTACTTCAGGATATTCTTGACCGCTGTCCAGTGTTCCATTCCTGGATCACTTTGATATCTGCTAGTCAAACTAACAGCATGTGCTATATCCGGTCTTGTACATAGCATGGCATACATGATAGAGCCTCTGCCGAGGCATAGGGATCGACTCATCCTTTCTCTTTCTTCTGCAGTAGCGGGTCCTTGTCTTACTCAAGACCTTGCACACAACATGGTAAAATCCTTTCTTACTTTCGTCCATTCTAACTTCTTCAGAATCTTGTCCAGGTATGTACTCTGTGATAGCCCTATTAGACGTCTTGATCTATCTCTATAAATCTTGATGCCTAATATGTATGATGCTTCACAAATGTCTTTCATTGAAAAACTATTATTCAAATAACCCTTTACACTGCTTAATAGTTCTATATCATTCCCAATCAATAATATGTCATCTACATATAATATGGAATGCTACTGAGCTCCCACTCACTTTCTTGTAAATACGAGGCCTCTCCATGACCTGTATAAACCCGAAGTCTTTGATCACCTTATCAAAACGTCGGTTCCAACTTCTCGATGCTTGCTTGGTCCATAGATTGAACGCTGAAGTTTGCATACGTTGTCGGCATTTTTAGGATCGACAAAACCTTTGGGTTGTACCATATACAACTCTTCCTCAATGTCTCCATTAAGGAATGCTGTTTTGACATCCATCTGCCAAATCTCATAATCGAAAAATGCAGCTATTGCTAACAAAATCCTCACAGATTTTAGCTTCGCTACAGGTGAGAAAGTCTCATCGTAGTCAACACCTTGAATTTGTCGGAAACCCTTTGCGACAAGTCGAGCTTTATAGACAGTAATATTACCATCAGCATCTGTTTTTCTTTTGAAGATCCATTTATTCTCGACAGCCTTGCGGCTATCAGGTAAGTCTACCAAAGTCCATACTTTGTTATCATACATGGATCCCATTTCGGATTTCATGGCTTCTTGCCATTTGTTGGAATCTGGGCTCATCATCGCTTCTTCATACGTCGCGGGTCTTCATCATTGTTATCCACAATCATGACATTTAGACAAGGATCATACCAATGAGGTGGCACGATCCCTTGTCGATCTGCGAGGTCGATGGCTGTCTCATTTGAAGTTTCATGATCATTATCATTAGCTTCCTCTGTTGTCGGTGTAGGTGGTACAGGAACATTTTTCGGTACTGCGCTACTCTGATCAACGAGTAGAGATTCTTCAATCTCATCGAGTTCTACTTTTCTTCCAGTCACTTCTTTAGTGAGAAATTCTTTCTCAAGAAAGGTTCCGTTCTTAGCAACAAAGATCTTGCCTTCGGATGTGTGATAGAAAGTGTACCCTATAGTTTCCTTAGGGTATCCTATGAAGACGCATTTCTCGCTTTGGGTTCTAGCTTGTCCGGTTGTAACTTTTTTACATAGGCTTCGCAACCCCAAACTTTTAGGAACGACAGCTTAGGTTTCTTATTAAACCATAATTCATACGGCGTCGTTTCAACGGATTTTGATGGTGCTCTATTTAAAGTGAATGCGGCTGTCTCTAATGCATAACTCCAAAATGATAACGGCAAATCGGTAAGAGACATCATAGAACGAACCATATCTAAGAGAGTTCGATTACGACGTTAGGACACACCGTTTCGTTGTGGTGTTCCCGGCGGTGTCAATTGTGAAAGTATTCCGCATTTCTTTAAATGCATGCCAAACTCATAACTCAGATATTCACCTCCGCGATCAGATCGTAGAAATTTAATCTTCTTGTTACGTTGATTTTCTACTTCACTTTGGAATTCCTTAAACTTCTCGAAAGTTTCGGATTTATGTTTCATTAAATAGATATACCCATATCTACTCAAATCATCGTGAAGGTTAGAACATAACGATAACCACGGAGCGATGCTACACTCATTGGTCCACACACATCAGTATGTATGATTTCCAATAAGTCAGTAGCTCGCTCCATCATACCGAGAATGGAGTCTTAGTCATTTTCCCATGAGACATGCTTCGCATCTATCAAGTGACTCAAAGTCAAGTGATTCAAGTAATCCATCAGTATGGAGTTTCTTCATGCGTTTCACTCCAATATGACCAAGACGACAGTGCCACATATAAGTAGAATTATCATTCAATTTAATTCGCTTAGCATCAATGTTATGTATATGTGTATCACTACTATCGAGATCTAATAGAAATAAGCCATTCTTTCAGGTGCTCGACCATAAAAGATATTATTCATAAAGATAGAACAACCATTATTCTCGGACTTGAATGAATAACCGTCTTGCATTAAACAAGATCCTGATATAATGTTCATGCTCAGCGGGGTACATAATAACAATTATTTAGGCTTAAAACTAATCCGAAGGTAGATGTAGAGGAAGTGTCACTGCGATCACATTGACCTTGGATCCGTTTCCAACAGCATCGTCACTTCATCTTTCGGCAATTGTCGTTTATTCTTTAGTTCTGTTTCGAGTTACAAATATGAGCAGCCGAACCAGTATCAAATACCCGGTACTAGAACGAGAACCAGTGAAATGAACATCTATAACATGTATATCAGATATACCTTCTTTCTTCTTCTTGACAAGGCCGCTCTTCAGATCCGCCAAATACTTGGAGCAATTACGCTTCAGTGTCCCTTCTCTTTGCAGTAATAGCAATCAGCATCAGGCTTAGGGCCGTTCTTGGGTTTCATAGGAGGTGTGGCAGCTTTCTTGCCACCCTTCTTAAATTTTCCCTTAGACTTGCCCTGTTTCTTGAAAGGTGGTCTTGTTGACCATCAACACTTGGTGCTCTTTCTTAATCTCAATCTCAGCAGCTTTTAACATGCCAAAGAGTTCGGAAACTCCTTGTTCATGTTATGCATATTGTAATTCATCACAAAGTTCTTGTAACTTGGTGGCGGTGATTGAAGGACACGATTAATCCCCAGTCTGTTAGGAATCACTATTCCCAAGTCACTGAGTTTCTTCGCATGCCGGTCATAACGAGCATGTGCTCACTAATGGTGCCTTCTTCCATCATACAAAGAAAAAGTGTTTCGATGCTTCATAGCATTCCACGGCCGCATGAGTTTCAAAATAGTCTTCAACTCTTTCATCAACTCATGAGGATCGTGGTGCTCAAAACGTTTTTGAAGATCGGATTCCTGCATAAGATGGCACACTGAACTTGAGAATACCGAGTTTTCCGAGTTGCGTAAACATTCTTTACTTCATCGGTTTCAGTTTCTGCAGGAGGATCACCTAGCGGTGCATCAAGCACATATTGATTTCCGCCATTGAGGAAGATCCTCACATGACGGAACCAGTCGGTGAAGTTGCTACCGTTGCTCTTAAGCTTTTCTTTCTCTAGGAACTGGTTAAAATTGATTGGGGACGCCATATCTACAACATATTTGCAATAGTTTAGACTAAGTTTATGACAAATTGAGTTCAAATTTTAATTCAACATAATTAAAAATCTAGGTGAACTCCCACTCAAAACAATATCCCTCGCATTGTCTTAGTGATCACACGAACCAAATCTACCGCACCTAAACCCGATCATCACGAGAAAAGGTGTGATTTCAATGGCGAACACTCAAAGTGTTCATCATATCAATCATATGATTCATGCTCTACCTTTCGGTATCACGTGTTCCGAGACCATGTCGTACATGCTAGGCTCGTCAAGGCCACCTTAGTATCCGCATGTGCAAAACTGTCTTGCACCCGTTGTATGTACTTATTGAATCTATCACACCCGATCATCACGAGATGCTAAACGACAAGACTTGATAACGGTGCTACTAAGGATGAACACTTTATTATCTTGAGATTTTAGTGAGAGGATCATCTTATAATGCTACCGTCGCGATCTAAGCAAAATAAGATGCATAAAAGGATTAACATCACATGCGGTTCATATGTGATATGATATGGCCCTTTTGTCTTTGCGCCTTTGATCTTGATCTCCAAAGCGTGGACATGATCTCCATCATCAACGGGCATGATCTCCATCATCGTCGGCGAGCACCAAGGTCAATAGCGCCGTCTTCATGATCGTCCTCCATGTAGCAACTATTACAACTACTTTGAAATACTACTCAACATGAAATTTAAAGACAACCATAAGGCTCCTGCCGGTTGCCACAATACAATAATGATCATCTCATACATATTCATCATCACATTATGGCCATATCACATCACCAAACCCTGCAAAAACAAGTTAGACGTTCTCTAATTTGGTTTGCATATTTTACGTGGTTTAGGGTTTAGTAAGATCCAATCTACCTACGAACATGAACCACAACGGTGATACTAGTGTTTTCAATAGAGGAGTAAATTGAATCTTCACTATAGTAGGAGAGACAGACACCCGCAAAGCCACTTATGCAATACAAGTTGCATGTCAAGCGTGGAGCAAATCTCATGAACGCGGTCATGTAAAGTTAGCCCGAGCCGCTTCATCCCACTATGCCACAAAGATGCAAAGTACTCAACTAAAGATAACAAGAGCATCAACGCCCACAAACCATTGTGTTCTACTCGTGCAACCATCTATGCATAGACACGGCTCAGATACCACTGTAGGATAACGTAGCATAGAAAACAAAAATTTTCCTACGGCGAACACGCAATCCAAGCCAAGATGCAATCTAGAAGACGGTAGCAACGAGGGATTGTCGAGACTCACCCTTGAAGAGATTCCAAAGCCTACAGAGGAGGCTCTTGTTGCTGCGGTAGACGTTCACTTGCCGCTTGCAAAAGCGCGTGAAGATCTTGATCACGATCGGTTCGGCGCCACGACAGGCCGACACCCCTCCGTCTCGGTCACACATTCGGTTGTTGATGACGACGTCCACCTCCCCGTTCAGCGGGCAGCGGAAGTAGTGGCTCCTCTTGAATCCGACGGCACGACGGCGTGGTGTCGGTGGCGGTGGAGAAATCGGCGGAGCTTCGCTAAGCGTGCGGGATATGGTGGAGGAGCGGCGCTAGGGTTTGGGGAGAGGGTGGCGGCCGCATGGGGGGCGGCCAAGCTTGTGGCTTTGGTGTGCCGGCCCCCTGGCCCTCTATATAGGTGGAAGCCCCCAAGTGTTGGACTACAAGTCTTCGAATAAGACCCGAACCCAAAACCTTCCATATGGTGGGAAACCTTCCCAAGCTAGGATTCCCACTAGAGGTGGGAATTCCACCTTCCATAGGGGGGGTGGCCGGCCCCCTAAGGGGGAGTCCACTTGGGACTCCTCCCCTAAGGTTGGTAGGCCATGGAGGTGGAGTCCCATGTGGACTCCACCTTCCTTGTGGTTTCTTCCGGACTTTTCTAGAACCTTCTAGAACCTTCCATAGAACCTTCCGCATCATTTTATTCATAAAATGACATCCTATATATGAATCTTATTCTCCGACCATTCCGGAACTCCTCGTGATGTCCGGGATCACATCGGGACTCCGAACAAATATTCGAACTCCATTCCATATTCAAGTTCTACCATTTCAACATCCAACTTTAAGTGTGTCACCCTACGGTTCGCGAACTATGCGGACATGGTTGAGTACTCACTCGACCAATAACCAATAGCGGGATCTGGAGATCCATAATGGCTCCCATATTCAACGATGACTTTAGTGATCGAATGAACCATTCACATACGATACCAATTCCCTTTGTCACGCGATATTTTACTTGTCAGAGGTTTGATCATCGGTATCACACTATACCTTGTTCAACCTCGTCTCGACAAGTACTCTTTACTCGTACCGTGGTATGTGGTCTCTTATGAACTTATTCATATGCTTGCAAGACATTAGACGACATTCCACCGAGAGGGCCCAGTATATCTATCCGTCATCGGGATGGACAAATCCCACTGTTGATCCATATGCCTCAACTCATACTTTCCGGATACTTAATCCCACCTTTATAACCACCCATTTACGCGGTGGCGTTTGATGTAATCAAAGTACCTTTCCGGTATAAGTGATTTACATGATCTCATGGTCATAAGGACTAGGTAACTATGTATTGAAAGCTTATAGCAAATAACTTAATGACGTGATCTTATGCTACGCTTAATTGGGTGTGTCCATTACATCATTCATGATATAACCTTGTTATTAATAACATCCAATGTTCATGATTATGAAACTAATCATCTATTAATCAACAAGCTAGTTAAGAGCCTAGGGACTCTTTGTTGTTTACATATCACACATGTATCAATGTTTGAGTTAATACAATTATAGCATGGTATATAAACATTTATCATAAACATAAAGATATATATAATAACCACTTTTATTATTGCCTCTTGGGCATATCTCCAACAGCTATGGATCAACAGTGGGATTTGTCCATCGATGACGGATAGATATACTCTGGGCCCTCTCGGTGGAATGTCGTCTAATGTCTTGCAAGCATATGAATAAGTTCATAAGAGACCACATACGAGTAAAGAGTACTTGTCGAGGAGACGAGGTTGAACAAGGTATAGAATGATACGATGATCAAACCTCGGACAAGTAAAATATCGCGTGACAAAGGGAATTGGTATCGTATGTGAATGGTTCATTCGATCACTAAAGTCATCGTTGAATATGTGAGCCATTATGGATCTCGGATCCGCTATTGGTTATTGGTCGGAGAGTTCTCAACCATGTCTACATAGTTCACGAACCGTAGGGTGACACACTTAAGGTTTGATGTCGTTTAAGTAGATATGGAATAAGGAATGGAGTTCGAAGTTTTGTTCGGAGTCTCGGATGGGATCCAGACATCACGAGGAGGTCCGGAATGGTCGGAGAATAAGATTCATATATAGGTAGTCATATTCCAAATTTGGAAATGATCGGTGCATTTATGGCAAGTTCTAGAAGGTTCTAGAAAAGTGCAGGAAATCACCATGGAAAGTGGAGTCGGAGGGACTCCACCTAGCATGGCCTGCAAACCCTAAGGGAGGAGTCCCGGTGGGCTCCTCATGGTTGGCACCAACCCCAAGGAAGGGTGGGAATCCCGCCTGGTGGGATTCCCCGCTGGGAAGGTTTCCCGCCTTAGGCAAGTATTGGGTTGGGGTCTTATTCGAAGACTTGTATCTAACTCTTGGGGGTTCCACCTATAAAGAGGGACAAGGGGGAGGGGGCCGGCCACTTCAAGCCACAACCTTGGCCGCCCCCTTTGGCCGGCCAAGCCCTCTCCCCAAACCCTAGCACCTCTCCTCCACATACAACTCCCGCACGCTTAGGCGAAGCCTGCAGGGAGTTCTCCACGACACCGCCACGCCGTCGTGCTGTCGGGATTCGAGGAGGATCTACTACTTCCGCTGCCCGCGGAGCAGGGAGGAGGGCGTCGTCTTCATCAACACCGTATGTGTGACCGAGTACGGAGATCGTGGCCCGGGTGACCGTGATCAAGATCTTCTACGCGCTTGCAGCGGCAAGTGATCGTACCGCAGCAATAGAGCCTACTCTTATAGGCTTTGGAAATCTTCAAGGGTGAGTCTCGATCTCCTCGTTGCTCCGTCTTCTAGATTGCATCTTGGCTTGGATTCGTTCTGCGGTAGGAAATTTTTGTTTTCTATGCGATCCCTACGATGGTCCATGAGCTTGGATCTCGCTACTCGTCGGGCCGGTGGATAAGACCAGCCTCACCCCATTTTTTGTAGCTTCGATGCGCTCACAGCCGTCCAGATTGATTCGAGAGAGCGGCTCTTGGTCGTTTGCTTCCCAGATGTTCATGGCAGCCAAAGAGATGTCGATCGAATCATCTGGATGAACAACCTCCACTTCATCTCCATCCCATTGTATGATGCAACGTGCATTGTGGATGGAATGCAAGAGTTAGCGTGGATCCAATCCCTTCCTAGCGGGGACGGCGTAAGTGCTCTTGCTTATCGACGATGAAGGATGTAGGGATGGTTTCGGCACAGTTAAGTCCACGTTCAGAACACCAGCCGACGCTTGGCGTTGAAATCGCTTAGCGTCACGTTGGTCTTGATCAGATCTTCATTGGAACGTCCCAAACGTCGTAACATGGAGTACGGCATTATGTTAACTGTTGCTCCCGTGTCAACGACATCTTCTTTGATAGGCCCATTGATATAACCCTTCGGGTATAGGGCTTTCGGATGCATGTAGCTCCTCTCTCGTGGCTTCTCGAAGATAACTGGTCGTGGCCGCAATCAAACGTGCCGATATTTCCTCATCTCTTGGAGCACAAAACTCGACGGAGAAGAACACCATGTTTGTATGCCTCTGCATCGGCTTTGTCTGTTTGGGTCGCCACACTTTCTTTGGTGGGCGAGCCTCTGTCTCCAGTGTTTGCTGAATTTTCACGGCCAGATCGGGCCGTGCTTTCCTCAACGTCAGTTACTGCGCCTCGGCTTCCTCCAAGTTTCGTAGCCGTTGCACTCTGCGCTTTTGGGAGTGGCTGAGTCCATCGGGACACCACCTTGGTCGGTGATATCTATCTTCTTCCTAACTCCTCGAAGTCTTCATCTTGAGATGACTCGGCTCGTTTGTTCTTAGGTGGGAGAGGTCCTACGCTTGAACATTGAAACTTCATTTGTTCCCTTCCTCTTGTGTTACATTCGGCGTTTCATTGTAGGCAATCGGCTCATTCTGAGTCCCAGCAGTGTTTGAAGAAAGGACAGTTCAATGCCTATCCATGTCCTCTTGCTCTCTTGACCTCCTCGGCGTGACGCTCATACCCTTCGTATCGACGGTATTTCATGTTGTCTGCATCAGAACGATATCTATCATCATCTACGTCGTGGCGGCGACGTCGGTCATACTGCTGCTCATATTTGTTGAGGAGATGTGCGGAAAGTGGCCGTTGATACCGTACGCTTATCACCTCTTCCTCGGTCAAATACCGTCTGTCATCATGCTCGGTCGCGTGGATCGGCCTCCTCTTTATCTTTGCCACGGGAGGGACTGCTCTCCGGCTTATCCTTGCCATGGCGATCTACAAGCCCTGCCATGTTGATATCAAGCAGAAACCTGGCTCGCGTCTTATGCGGTGGCTGAGATCCACCATGTTGGCGTCGGAAGCAGCTGCGTGTCAACTCTCATGGCAAACCGACCGAAGAGTAATCGGCCTTGTTCTATCGCCATTTGAATCTGTCCGCGCAAGACTTTGCGATCGTTGGTGGTATGGGTGAACGTGTGATGCCATTTGCAGTATGGCCTGCCGTTCATCTCTTGTAACGTGGGGATTTTGTGGCCTTCGGGTAACTTCAGCTGTTTTTCCTTCAGCAGCAAATCAAAAATTTGCTCCATTTTGCTCAAATCAAAGTCAAACCCTTTTGCAGGCCCTGGTTGTTTCACCCACTTGCAGACACGGGCTTTGCCCAGTCCATTCAGCTACAGCGACTTCCTGATCTCCTACAGAATCTTCATCTTCTTCCATCTCAATCAGGGCGACGCGCTTGAACTTGTCCTGGTACAATTCGGTGGCGCTGTTCATACGATGTCAATTTACGAACCATATGCGTCAATGAATTGTAGTCAGCTTGGAAGGTCACATCTTTGAGCGGCGGCGGCAATCTGCTATCGCTAGCTCGACCTTCCTTCTCGAATAGGCGAACCGAATAACATCGGTTCTGACGATCTGAGCGGCGAAAGTATTCGACTCCGTCTCTCTCGCCTGCGCCCGAACCTGGTCGGATCGGCAATGCCACAGTAGTTTCTGAATGGTATTGTACATGAAATTGTTCCTCCAGTTTTCCGTCCAACCGAATCGGTGGCAAGAGGTGTACCATCCAAAGGCGGACCGTGAGAGATTGTGAGAAGAATCTCACACGCGGCTCGTCTGCTGAGACCATGCTCATGTGCCAAATATCGGCTCACGTGCTCGATTGAGCTGGTTCCTTCGATCCACGAATTTTGTGAAGTCGGGAGCCGTGCTTAGGCGGTAGTGGGATTGGGTCATGGTC
Organism: Lolium multiflorum; assembly: GCA_030979885.1. Taxonomy (NCBI): domain Eukaryota; kingdom Viridiplantae; phylum Streptophyta; class Magnoliopsida; order Poales; family Poaceae; genus Lolium; species Lolium multiflorum. The sequence continues at coordinate 49,775 of JAUUTY010000177.1, forward strand.
GTTGGGATACGGCTTGGAATAGCCGATCATTCTCTTGGCGGGATCCTGATCTCTCATGATTGCGGTGATCTCATCCGTAGGAGCTGCAGGAGTTGAGCGTTCATGACTTGTTCCGTGGCATATTTAGCTAGCCACGCTGTTCTCAAGCATCTGCTCCGGAACTCCTTCTGCTCCGGCAACTACTCATTCAGTGATCCCTCCTGCCGTGGCGATCCTTCCTTGTAACACGGGTCATCCGGTTGTTGCGATCCGGCACGTATGTGCACACGTATCCATGTGGAATCTCCTTGGGCGGCTCATACAGAATTGGTAATCGCCGGGATCACCTCCAACCTTGTAGACACGTACGCCAGGTGAACCTTGTTCTTTGTGGAGCGCCATCGTGTACGACGATGGTGGCCTAGTATAGAGCGTATCTCTCCGATGAGTTCTAGAGCAGGTCCTAACGAGTACTTGTGCTTCATAATTTCTTGCACCACATTGAGCGCGACACGCTCCAGAGTGTTCACCAGCTCTCAGAATGCCGATGTAGTGAATGAGCCACGACATAGGTGACTTCCTGTCGCAGGGCTCTGGTACGTTCGTCCGAAGAGCGCGCCTTCGGGTTGGAACCCTTTGAACTTGATGTCGTGCGACCGGGTTTTCTCAAAAGCGCCGATGAGATCGGCTTCCAAGATAGCCTTGAGATCATCATATTTCTTCTTATGCTCAGGAGCAGATCTTCATACTTGACCCGTTCTTCCGCCATCTCGGATGTTGACGTGGTTGTTACGAAGAAGATGGTCCCACCTGTGCGAGAATATGTTGCCACAAAACCACGGCGGCAGTGGTTAAGCAACACGAAGAGCGGGGAGGCTTCCAAGGCTGCGGGGGCCCTGGTCCCTCGACGTCGTCCGCAAATGTTCGGCACACGTCCTAGCGGTTGCGAGTGCCACACATATGGCCGGGAAGGTGTTGGATTGCTTCGATTAGTTTCTGCATGGCGGACACGTAAACATTAAATACGAGCCCGATCGGCTCTCGGGTTGCCACGGGTCACAAAACCGATCGCCCCATGGTGACGTCGGGTTAACGATGACATGGGGCTCTTGGATCGATATAAAGCTAAACCAATCTGACAGTTTAGGGTTTTCACCGTATGATCGGAACATCTACGCGTAGTTGAGCCTAATAGACACGAAAGATAATGGAAAACTAACCCTAAAAGGGGCCTAAAACCAACATTAAGTTAATTCCCGGAACATACCTCTTAGGACTAACAAACCATACCTAACGCACTACCGGATCGTTCAACCGTTTGCAAGGCCTAACCATACGGATATTAAACCAATCCTTGAGGAATCAAGGAGCAACTATAACGGATCGGATCTACTAAACAACGAACAAAAAGACGCGCTTGCACTGGATAGGTGTAGAGCGGAAATCGAGGACGACACGAAACGGATATGCGTAAAAAGCATCATGCAAGCCCCAAAACATCTACGATAAGTAGTGCTACTAGCCATCAACAACGCTTCACACGACACAAGGTAAACGAATAAACGTGTCTTGCCTAGATCGCAAGATGCGATCTAGGCAGACATGATGCTAGGAGAAACCCTCGAAAGGGGTGGCGATGCGTCGATTTGTGTTTGTTGTGAACGTGATTGTCCTTTTTAGATAACCCTAGATACATATTTATAGTCAGGACTTTCTAATGGGCGTACCTAACACGAGTTAAACTATCTTTTAATTCTAAACTAGATACGATCTACTATGTTACGGATAAATGGGCAATTAAGCCCAAACTCTTCGTGGGCGCTTCAAAGATGCTCGTGCATGTATCCCCATCTTCAACTTAAAAATCTCACAGTTTAAGCGAAATCTGGTGATAACAGTTTCATGGGTTCCTCCCAACCTACAAAGTATACCTAGGCATGCGTCATGTTGGGCAAGAAAAGCCCAACAACAAAAAAACTAGGCCTGCAGCTAGCCAAAAAGCCTGAAATCCCATCGGGTCGTGGGCTTGGTTAAATCATGCTTTTGGGGCACCTAGGTCTGGCCATAAGGCAAACAATTCTAGGCCCACGCCCAGCTTAGGAGTTTTGGGTTGGCCCTCAGGCCGGGCTGCCCATCAGCCCATGGCCAGGTAATACAACTGAGCCTAGCCCGACCCACCCTGTAGGGCCAGCATGGGCCGTCCAGAGCCAATGGTCAAATTAAACTTCATGGGCCGGGTCAGGCTGCCCGTTCCAAGCCCGCCATGGGATTTTGCCATCGCTCTGTCTGAAACTTGCAAGCTTTAAACCCCTGTTTCGTCTCGGCTCGGCCGCTAGGCTTCCAAATTTCCAATCCGCTCCTCTTTCCCATCGACCTCGTAATCCCGGACGGAGCTATCCTCCTCCCGAGAACCCTGCACTGCACTTCCCTACCGGCCCACTCCCATCCACGGGCCAATGGACAACGGCGGCGGCGGCATCATGCGGGCGGCGGAGCCGGGGGCGGTCCACCGCACGCCGGAGGACGTCTTCCATGACTTCCGCGCGCGCCAGAAAGGCCTCCTCAAGGCCTTCACCACAGGTAACATCCCTCCCCTTGCTTATTGCTGCCTCTGGTTTCCGTCTGTAGGGTTTCCGTTCCGGAAATTCTGACATGTTTCCGCCCCGCCGGTGGTGTTTTGTTTTTCGGTTCCCCGCAGATGTGGACAAGTTCTACCTGATGTGCGACCCAGGTGAGTTTCCCCGTCCGCTCCCTCGATCCTATTATCACACGGTTCTTAGTTTTCTGCTGAAAATAAAGCGTTTCTTCTAATTGCCTGTACGGGTGTTACCGGACCGGTAAATTTCCTTGATCATAATAATACTTGGCGATCGAAATTTCCAAATTCCTCCCGAGAACAATGCTGTTAGTTTCGCTGGTTTAGGACCCGCCTCCAATTTCGGGAGATTTGGCGGCCAAGTCTGAACGAGTTCTTTGCTCCCGGTCCCGCTTGAATGTTTATTTACTCCTGCTACCCTTCATTACGGAAGAAAAAGCTGGAAGGTGGAATCCTTATCTTCTGAATTGGTTGGACTACACAGTCAGACCACTTGTCAGACAAGGATGTGCAGTTGCGCAATTGCTGTTAAACCCCTAGACAACGATTTCTGTCTCAATGATATGAGGGGTATTTCTGGAATTGTATTCTTTTTTTTTCTGTGTAAGGGCAGGGAAGGCAGTGGTGAGAACTGTGAAACTGATAATGGTAACCAATTGGATAAATTAATAGTGCAAAATCCAGTGGAGCACGTACTCTAGTGCTTCTACTGCTACAGAATTCTTCAGGCAATAATGTGATGGTGATGTCAGGATAACAAAGTACTTATGTATGGATAAAAAAAAATCTGCTTTTGGAACTTTAGTAGTGGCTGCACCTATTTCCGGTAGATATGCCCGCTACATTGCTATGACATTTGACATCTGCAAATTTTCATATGGCATATTATAAAAAAAAGAGATAAGACGAGAGTTGTACTTGATCTGTTTGTAGATCAGTTGTCACCCTTCACCATGGCTTTATTCAATGTTACCCGAATGTCTTTTCTGTACATTGAAATAAAGCCATGGTTTAGAGTGGGTTGGAGTGGTGTCATAATTTATTAAGGTCAAGCTGAGAACTATTATTTGCACAAAAAGTAAAATCTAGAGCTATAACATTTCACTTAGCACAGCAGTTGAGGGTTTATGAGTTACGTTTACGATGTCGGAAAAAATTGAGCTTGAAAGATGAAATTTCTATCTTGTGTTTGGGAGGACTGTCTGCTGGAGAAAGTATTGACATTGTGATGCACAGATTGCTTAGTGGCTGGAAGAAAGTGGTGTATCGAGTAGCCTGCCTGAAAAGTTTGGTGCAATTTTAGGTTTAATAGTCTGATGAAATTTTAACGAATGCTGTCCTTTTTAATGGTAAAAATGATTATCCGTTTGTGTCTTCTTTAGGACATTATGATGGCCTCCAACTTGACAATTTGACCATCATTTTCTTTCAGATACATTGCTTCAAATCACAGTAATTAAACACTATGGAACTATATTTTAGAATCAATTTAATGATATCAGTTCCCTGTTGCCCATGGTTGTAGTTCTTTGTACAGAAATAGTCTGTCAAACATTCAAATATTTGGCTGACGCTTCTTTTTTGAAACACCTATGTTGTCTCACAGATGGGCTACTAAATGATTCCCAATTGTGTATATAATATTCATATACTGTATTTTCCTGGCCTTTTTTGTACAGTCAATTAGAATAGTCTATTTTATTTATTTTGGCTCTCTTGTTTCATAGAATTTCCAACTTCTATTGGTTGAATCAGCTATTCATGTTATTTTCTTATTTAATTATGTTTACAGAGTTTCAGTTTTTTTTAAAGCTTTACTTCATCCATTGCTTCATATTTTTAGTTATAAAAAGGTAGAAAAGGACATAACCTATTAAGATGAGTAATTACCAAAAAAATTCGTGCAGAGAAGGAGAACCTGTGTCTATATGGGCTTCCTAATGGATCTTGGGAAGTGAATTTGCCTGCTGAGGAGGTCCCTCCAGAACTCCCGGAGCCTGCATTAGGAATAAACTTTGCTCGGGACGGGATGGATGATAAAGATTGGCTATCACTTGTTGCAGCGCATACTGATTCTTGGCTACTGTCGGTGGCCTTTTATTTTGGAGCAAGATTTGGGTTCGACCAGGATTCAAGGTATTTCTTTAGTGTTTGTTCTTTAGTGTTTTGCTTGGTATTTCTTTAGTGTTTTTCTTGGTATTTCTTTAGTGTTTGTTCCAAAATTCTTTAGTGTTTTGCTTGGTATTTCTCCTGTTTTTTACCGGAATTCTTTTTCTGCTTGATTATATGTGTATGGCTTTCTGTTTTGACAGTAATGTATTGCTTTGTTGTGCCTAAATTTTCTGTAGCTAATCCTTGCTCATGTTGTAAATTAAATTGGACTGATTGAAACTTTTTTCCTCTTTTTAATGGAAAAATAGAAATAAGTTATACCCTGTTGTACATACACTATGTACAATACGCATCAGTCTGCATTGGCTGTGTGAACTGAGTCAAGTTGCATTCAACAGAAGCTTAAAACGGGTTTGCACAACATAGTGTTAAGAAGAAAATTTTGTGTAAAAGCCACTATAGAAAATTGTTCTGGATAATTAAAAGTTTGAAACTACTCCAGCTCTTTATAGTTACCTTTACATGTTTTTTTTTTTTGTTTTGCAGGAAACAGCTCTTCACCATGATAAATAGCGTTCCCACCATATTTGAGGTTGTCACAGGAACTGACAAAAGGCAGCCCAAAGAAAAAACTCCTAAAACAGGTAGCAAGAATAACAAATCTGCTTCAAAGGTATGCAACCCTTTTCCATTACCTTGTGATCTGTGACTATTTCACTATCCGAGATCCCAGCAACTAACTACATGATTATTCTGTCGGTACCAATCATCTGAAAACACAGCCTGCACGACAGTTAGAGCCCAACCCAAGGAGCTCCAAGATACCCTTTCCAGGGGACAACGAAGAGAGCGATTGGGATGGAGAGAGAGAACAGGAAGCTCAGTGTGGCGCATGCGGTGAAAACTATGGACAAGATGATTTCTGGATCTGCTGCGACTTGTGTGAGAAATGGTTCCATGGCAAATGCGTCAAGGTCACTCCAGCCAAGGCGGAGCACATAAAACAATACAAGTGCCCCAACTGCAGCAGTAGCAGCAAGAGAGGCAGGGCTTGAGTCTTTGGAGATCTCGGTGGATTCGCTCCAAGAACTAAGGGCTGTTGACACGCTGTAAGAAAAACAGCCATGCATTCGGGCCGCATTGTTCGGTAGATTTTTATCTACTCCGGTATAGATCTGAATGCACTGTCTGATGTCTCTAGTAATGTGTTACTACTTGAACTACTAACTGTTCATGTAATTGACGTGCATTTCAAGCCCCTGTGGTCTGTACTGGAGCGTGTGAATTTTAATCCAGTGTCTTCAATGTGTGTCACCATCGTAGCTGTTAAAGATGTACATTCTCGTTATTTTTTCCTGATAGCATTTCTCTGTTGAAATAAGAGAGGCCTCCCTTCCTTTCTGAATAAACAAAGGGAAGCGCTAGGAATCCCTCGGAGGCACCAAGTCCTTCCAGCCTCCTGCTTCACAGACCGACACGGGTGTCCACTTTTAGGCTAAATCCTGATTTTGCTTCGTCGTAGCAAAAAAAATGTCCGCTTTTGCTTCATTGAAGCAAAAAACGGTTCACTATGAGAAAAAAACAGAAAAGACCACTTAAACACAAATCTAACTGGAGGCCCAGTTTTTGCTTCTTCGCAGCAAAAAAATACCCGCTTTTGCTTCATTGAAGCAGAAAACGGTTCACCTAGAAATAAAAAAAAAGACTCGCCGGAGAAAGAATTCACCGGAGACCTCGTAGCAAAAAATTATACTAAAGCAGCAGAACCACATATCATTTGTAGCACAAAAAAAATACAATTGTAGCATTGTGAAATCTCCCTTGCCGGCGCACCGTCGGCAGCATTCCAACTTCGGTTGACAGCACCGCCATTTTATTTTCTTCTTGCAGTAGCGCCACTAATAGTGGTAGCACCGTACTTCGCCATAGCACGATACTTCGCCAGAGACCTCCTTTATAGCAACGATGCCCGCATGGCAACACCACCGCTTAACTCCTTGCAGCACGGATAACCGCTGTTTGTAGCACCGTCGACCGCCATTGGTAGCACACGCAACCACCATTTGCAGCACCGCCCGTCGATGTTGATAGCACACGCGGCTGGAGTTGGTAGCACATGCAGCCACAGTTTGCAGCACCGGCAGCCGCTGTTGGTAGCGCTAGCAGCAACCAGTTGTAGCCCTTGGCGCTCGCAAAATGGTGTCATCATCCCAACAACCATGGCTAGACCCCATGAAGCCCCGCTTCTTCCTCCATTGTGGCAACATTATAGAATATTTGCAGCAAAACAAATATAGTATTGTAGCATCGTCAACTACTCGTCGACGCACCGCCGACAACATCCCTACTCTGGCTAGCAGCGCCATCAGTTGCTTCTTGCAGCACCGCCACTGATGGTTGGTAGCACTGTCGATGAGTTTGGAGCACATCCGCTGACCTTTTGCAGCATCGCCACTCACATTTTATAGCTCCATCGCCTACCATTTGCAGCATCACCACTCTTTGTTTGCAGCTCCGCGTGGCAGCCTTTGTAGCTCCGTCCGTCTGGGCGTAGTCGGTGGAAGTGGAGCCATGGACGGGAACGGATTCGGCGCTAGACGGCGTCGGTCAACCGCGTGCACCCTAGGTGTGGAGCCCCGTCTTGCTGCCCATGAGCCCCCGTGCTGCTCGTGCGGGGAGGCTCCCACGCCGGCCTCCTCTGCCCCGGCCGCTCCATGGTGGCAGAAAAAAGCGGAAGAGCATGAGGGTGTGGCGGGAGAAGAGTGTGGGGCCGGGATAGCGGCGGTAGGAAGCGGCTCGCCGGGATCAACCCCGTCAAGTCCGACAACCTCGCCGCGATCGAATTCACGGCGGTGTGAGGCTGGAGGAAGCGGCGACGTCGGAGGAGGAGCATGGAGGGGGCGGGGGCGGGCGCGGGCCTCGGCGCGAGGAGGTAGCCGGCGGGCACGAGCTGCGCGGATGACGGCGGCCGTCGCGGTGGACGGAGAGGCTGCGTCGCGCGGTAGACACACTGCGGTCCTCGTGGAGAAGGAGCGGCGTGCTCCGTCATAGCCGGCGGTCGCGGGAAAGTCTTGGCGTACGAACCACGCGCTCCATCGAGGCCGCCGTCGCGGGGGCCGGAGGCGGCAGTCCCGAGCCGAGAGGCGGAGCGCCCTCCATCGAGGCCGCTCGTCGCGGGGCCGGAGGCTGCCGCGACACCTCGAGGCCGACCGACGAGATGGTGTCTGGGGTAAGGCTGCAAGTGGGCCGTGATGCGGGGGCCCGCGTATTTTCGCATGTGCCCGCAATTAATTACGGGATGTCGGCGGCAGTCCGCAAATACTGATCCGTTTTATGCGGCTCCCGTTTGTGCCCGCATATAGATAGCATCTCTGCAACTTCTCACGAACCTTGACCATGGAGGTCGTCTCCGTGCACCCCCGACCGGACTCCGCCGAGCCCTCCTCAATTCAGCTAGCGCCGGTGTCGATTCGGCTCTTTCGACCTCGATTCGGCCACCTCCGGTGCTGATCTCGTCGTCCTGCCTTGAATCGGCCGCCTCCGTTGCCGATCCGTCCGCTGTCCACCCGCGGGAGGCCGTCTTAGCGTCATCTCCGGCAGCGCGCGGGCGGCTGTCATCTCCGGCTGCGGTGTTTTGATCTCCTAGCCGAGCCTCGAGCGGTCGATGCCTTGTTTGCCTCGCTGGTTCTAGACTTCTGAGAGATATGCGGCCTAGGAAGTGGGCCAAGATGGGCCGAGTGGTTGCCAACTTAATCCTGCAAAAATAATTCAGTTTGTCGCGGGCGCCCACATTGGTAGTTTTGCCGAGCGGGATGTGGGATGCCGCGGTGTAGCCGTGCCAACTTGCACCCTGAACTGGAGGTCGGGGGAGTATTTTGTGGATGGGAGCGATGGATAGATTTTTTGTTATAAAAGCGACAAGAAGAACGATAAAGGAATCGCGTGAGACGAGATTGCGTGGAAAACCCTAACACGAGAAGGGAAAAAAACGTCTGCCAACAAAACTTACTATATCAGGGAGTGTTTAAAACGCAGTAGGTTATCTTATAATCGATTAAAGCCTATAAGATGTATATATAGGCGGTGCCAACGCTTCGCCGGCCTCGGTGGTATATTCGCTCGTCGAAGTTAGCCTCCCTTTAGTATATGAATTTGGATCACAATACAACCACCTTGAGAAATTCCATCTTGTAGCATGATCTTCAACAATCTCACGAGACAAAAAACTCTTTGCTGCATGAGAACACTTGGGCTAAGAGTTATACCAACCAAGCTTGAGCAAAGCTCAAACTTGGAAACAGTGGCTTTGTCATCATATCAGCGGGATTATCATGAGTACTTATCTTGCATACCTTCGGTTTACCTTGAGCAACAATGCCGCGACATAATGGTACTTGATATCAATGTGCTTTGTCCTCTCATGGAACATTTGATCTTTAGTAAGGTATATTGCACTTTGACTGTCAGAAAATAAGTTAATGCAAGAATCATCTCCACAAAGCTCAACATACAAACCTTTCAACCAAACAGACTCTTTGCAAGCTTCATTAATTGCTATATATTCTACTTCGGTCGTAGATTGGGCAACAACACACTTCCAACTCGACACATCCACCAACAGTGAACACATAACCTGTGAGGGATCTTCTCTTATCCAAATCGGCAGCAAAATCTGAATCCACATAGCCTACGAGTCCCTCACCGGTCTTGCCAAACTTCAAGCAAGCTTTGGATGTGCCACGAAGGTACTGAAAATCAAACAGCTTTCAATGTTCTTTACAGGATTAGCCATGTAACAGTGACCAAACTCATAGCAAATGACAGATCAGGCGAGAGCAAACCATGGCATCATCAAGGAACCAACGGCACTAGAATATGGAACTCGAGACATGTACTCAAAATCTTCATCGATACTAGGACATTGCAATGCTGACAACTTAAAGTGAGGAGCAATAGGTGTACTAACAGACTTTGCATCATGCATATTAAAACGATGAAGAACTTTTTGAATGTAATTTTCTGACTAAGAAATAACACACTAGATTTTTTGTCTCTTGTAATTTCCATACCTAGTATTTTCTTAGCAGCACCAAGATCCTTCATCTCAAACTCACTACTTAATTGTGACTTTGAAGTAGTGATCTCTTTCTTGCTCTTGGCGGCAATCAACATATCATCAACATATAACAACAAGTATATTGGTGATCCATTAACAAACTTGATATAAACACAACTATCATACTTAGATCTCTTAAACTCATGTGCAAGCATAAATGAATCAAACCTTTTGTACCACTGTCTTGGAGACTGTTTCAGACCATAAAGGGACCTCTTCAACTTGCAAACAAGATCCTCTTTTCCAGGCACAACAAAACCTTCAGGTTGGTCCATGTATATCTCCTCCTCAAGCTCACCATGCAGAAAAGCAGTCTTTACATCTGTTGCTCAAGCTCAAGATCACGCATAGCCACAATACCAAAGAATGCACGAATGGAACTATGCTTCACAAGGAAGAATACATCATTATAATCAATACCTGGAATTTGGCTGAAACCTTTTGCTACTAACCTTGCCTTAAACCTCGGAGGCTCATTAGGAGACAAACCTTCCTTTCTTTTAAATATCCACTTACAGCGGACAACTTCTTTTGTTTAGGCAGGGGCACAACATCCCATGTGCCATTCTTGTCAAGCGATTGCATCTCCTCTTGCATAGCGGAAATCCACTTCACGCGATCAACGGATGCAACAGCCTCAGTATATGTAGCAGGTTCAGTATCATGCTCCACTGTTCAGCACAACTCAAAGCATGGTGAACAAGATTACATTCTTCAATCAAACGAGGACGTGGACCTTTGTTACACCTCGGTCTATCAGAGCAATGGAACTATTTGTTTGTTGCAAAAGGTGGTGAGTGTGGAACAACGGTGTTATCATTTTCAGCAACATCATTTTCTTTCTCCTCCACGTGCTCCACTGCAGCTAATCCTCATTGCTCATCATCGAATTATCGGAAAAATCATGCATTAACATCCGTAGATGAACTCTTATAAAACATGACAGCCTCATTAAAGACTACATTCCTGCTATGCAAAACTTTCTTAGTTTCAGGATTCCATAACTTGTATGCCTTAACTCCTGAACCATAACCAAGAAACACACACTTAACAGCCCTAAACTTTCCATTATCAACATGAGTATAAGCGTGCACAAAAACTCTCACTGTGAATAATCACAGTGAACCAGACCATACCTCAATAGGAGTTTTCTTATCAAGGAATGCAAGGTGACTTGTTTATCAAGTAACAAGCGGTGGAGGCTTCCCCCTGAAACGTCTATGCATACCACATTGGACAACATGCAACGAGCCTTGGAGATGATGGTTCTTCATCCTCTCCGCCACACCATTCTGTTGAGGAGTATATGGGATGGTGTGGTGCCTTACAATGCCTTCGTCGCTGCAATAATCATTGAAAATAGTAGAACAAAACTCCATGCCATTGTCAGTACGAAGCAATTTTCTTTTTTGTTTGCTTCTCTACCACAACCTTCCACTTTCTAAAAGCATCAAACACATCAGATTTATGTTTCAGAAAAAAAAAGCTACACTTTTCTGGAGTAATCATCTATGATGGTAAGCATGTAATTTGCACCACCAAGAGAAGTCTTGCGGGAAGGTCCCCACACATCAGCATGCACATAATCTAGAATCCCTTTAGTGGTATGAGCGGAAGCATTGAATTTAACTCTTTTATGCTTACCAAAAATGCAGTGCTCACAGAACTCAAACTTACTCAAATTGCAGCCATCTAGCAGGTCTCTCCTGTGCAATTCTGCCATGCCATGTTCACTCATATGTCCAAGACGCATATGCCACAGATTAGTTTTACCAGGTTCATCAGGAATAACAGCAGCAGCAATACCAGACAAAGTGCTACCTCTAAGAACATATAATTTCGCAGAATTCATATCACCTATCATGTGAACGAGAGAACCTTTTGATACCTTCAGAACTCCGCGAGAACCGGAGTGTTTGTACCCATCAACATCAAGGGTACGAGAGAGATCAGATTTCTGGCCATGCCAGGTATGTGTCTCACATCTGTCGAGTGCGTGTCATGCCATCATGCATCTTGATCTGAACGGAGCAATGCCCACGATCTCACGTGGGTTGTTATCTCCATATGCACAACATCTCCACTCTGCACAAACTCATAAGAACTGAACCAGTCTTTGTTACAGCAAATATGAAACGAACATGCAGAATCAAGTATCCACTCATCATTACCAGAAACACAACCACCAAACACAACTAGGCAATCGCCTTCAGGATTATCACTGGAAACAACAGCAGCCTTACCATCACCCTCAGATTTGTTTTTCGGTTGGTAAGTACCGTTTCTTTTCTCTTTGTTCTGCAACTTCCAGCAATCATCAATATTATGGCTGGTTTTCTTACAGTACTTGCAGAACTTACCATCTCGTCCCTTGGACTTTGAGCGACCTCTGTCGGTCTTGCTCTTATCTTTGTTGTAGTTGTTGTGTTCTCGGTCACCTCGGACCTGCAGTGCTCTGCATAGATGTGAACCCTTTGCCTGCACTAGATTTCATCTTTTCCCTCTGCTGGAGGGCCTCATAAACAAGCAAGGGTTAGTTCATCATTGTATAACAAGGTGTCTCGAAAATTCGCAAAAGAATTAGGCATGAGACTAACAGTATAGCGAGATCCTCATCATCATACTTTACCTCCATGGACAGCAAATCAGAAACGATCTCTTTAAAGATCGATAGGTGATTCATCATTGACGCACCTTCTTGCAGCTTGTGAGAACAACTTCATCTTTACGTGCATCTTATTGGTTAGATCTTTGGACATGCAGATCGATTCAGTTTCAACCAGGGCGGATTTCTCAGCCAGCACTTCCTGCAAGATATTGTTGGATAGATGAAGCAATTAAAGAAAAGGCCTTACGATCTTTCCTCTTTTCATCGTCGGTCCAGGTCTTTGCATCTTTCTTCCCAAATCCATCAAGAGCTTCATCCAGATCGGAGATTGGGTGATCGCCCTCATCTTCACTTGCCACAGAGAAAATCTCGTGGTGTAATCCAGGGTAGATCGAACTTCAAGGAAGACATGTCGCAAAACCCTAGATTGAAACACGGGCTCTGATACCACTTGTTATAAAAGTGACAAGCAAATAACGAAGAACGATAAAGGAATACGCAGCGGAGACACGAGATTTAACGTGAAAACCCTTCCAACACAGAAGGGAAAAACCACGGGCGCCAGCCAGCAAAACTTCACTATATCGGGAGTGTTTACAAACGCCGTGGGTTATCTTATAATCTGATTAACCCTAGCGGCTTACAAGATGTATATATAGGCGGTGCCAACCGTCCATCACCGTCACCGTGGTCGTGCCCCCACTTCCCCCGCAAGCCTCGGAGGCAGACTCGCTCCGCTCGTCAGAAGTTAGCCTCCCTTTAGTATATGAATTTGGATCACAATACAACATTTTTGGGCCCACACGAGGAAGGGAACCGTCGCGTGTGGAGTCCATCCAACGACCCAGGACCCGGAGGTTGCGAGCGCTCCAACCTCCGAAGGAAATAGATCATTTCCCATAAACAAGCTGTTTTGATGGTGACACAATTTCTCCCGGAACGCAAAACCAAGCTCTCCGTGAACTTGATACGTCTCAAACGTATCTATAATTCGATGTTCCATGCTTGTTTTATGACAATACCTACATGTTTTGTTCACACTTTATATCGTTTTGATGCATTTTCCGGAACTAACCTATTGAGATGCCGAAGTGCCAGTTCTGTTTTTGCTGTTTTTGGTTTTGAAATCCTAGTAAGGAAATATTCTCGGAATTGGACGAAATCAACGTCCGGCATCTTATAATTGCAACTTCCGAACAGGAGAGGCACCGGAGGGCACAGAGGCCCCACGCCGGGGCGGCGCGGCCTAGGGCTGGGCGCGCCCCCATGGTGTGGGCCCACCAGGGTCCACCGACATCGCCCTTCGCCTATTTAAAGCTCCCGACCTAAATCTTTGATACGAAAAACCACGATACGAAAAGTTCCAGAGCCGCCGTCGCGAAGCCAAGATCTGGGGGACGGGAGTCTCTGTCGGCACGCGCCGGGACGGGGAAGTGCCCCGGAAGGCTTCTCCATCGACACCGCCATCTCCATCAACGCTGCTGCTCCCATGATGAGAGGGAGTAGTTCTCCCTCGAGCTAAGGGCTGTACCGGAGCTATGTGGTTAATCTCTCTCTCGTACTCAATACAATAATCTCATGAATTGCTTTGCATGATTGAGATCCATATGATGAGCTTTGTATCGCTACTAGTCTATGTGCTACTCATGTGATGTTATTAAAGTAGTCTATTCCTCCTGCATGGTGTAATGGTGACAGTGTGTGCATCGTGTGGTTCTTGTCGTAGGTTATGATCATAATCTCTTGTAGGTTATGGAGTTAATAACTACTATATAAAAGGGTAACACACATCTTTTTAGTTAGAGTTTTGAACATCTTTGGTGGTTAATGTGGAGATGACACGTGGTTTTATAGGCTGTGTTATTTTTTCGTGTGCCCTTTTGGGTGGATCTTGCATTTTCTATCTGCTCTACTTTGGTCTAACTATCTCCTCCGTGTCTGTTTTTTATTAAATCTGGGTGTGTGTAGCCTATTCATGTTTATCTGCAGTTGTTCTTTTTGTCTTTCTCCGTCTGGTCTTCGTGGTGGTCACACTTTGGTTTTCTAGCCGCGTGTCCCTCTATCCCACCGCTTTCACCAACATTCATGAATCGTGATGGCTATCCATAAATTCTGGCCTTTTATTTTTCCCCACGCCCCTCCTCAGACTTTTCTTCTTCCACCGCGCCTCCACCTTAGGCTGGTGCCAATGCACCGCCCGACTCCCGCCCCGCCACGTCAGCTTTTCTCTCACTCTCCACTTACCTCACACCATTGCAATGCACGGGCTATAGTGGCAGCTCTCGCCCTCCGCCCATCGCATCTCGCCCCGCTCTCGCCCGTTCTCGCCTCCGCGGGGCGTAGCGGACGGCAGCGGGTGGTAGCCGGGCGACGGGCGGTACCGCCCGGCGCAGCCCCGGCGCCACGCGCTAGCGTCGCCCCTCCTGCCCGCCTCCCGCCCAACTCGGGCGATAGCGCCCGCACTAACGTCTCCATTGGCACCAGCCTTAGACGCCGCATTGCCGCTCGCCGCAATATCATTCGGCGGCCCGTTCTAGCCCGATTCTCTCTCCCTGCCCATTTCGTCTTGCCTCCATCAAGGGCGACGAGGCTCCGGCGATGTTGTGGGGATTGGGAAGGGGCCGACCCTCTATTTAGTGACTCGACGCGACCTGGGCGACGGGCAGCCGACACCACGGCGAGGATGGTTGGCCGCCGCTGCTCCCTCCCATCTTCCTGAGCGTCGCGCCGGCAGTTCCGCCGCCGCAGCTCGCGGAAGATGGCGGGCCGCTGCCGCTCGCTGGAGATGGGCCACGCCCTGAACCGGATGTGCAACGCCGACGGTCTGTACGGAAAACTCGCCGGTTCGCTCTTGTGGAGGGCCGATGGCGGTAGGTCGTGTTACCCCTGCAGCGGCACGACGCCGAGTCCCCGAGGCCGGCCTTGCATCGCGGTGGCACGCGCCGATCTGGCAGTCGTGCGAGCTCGGATGGGAATGGGTTCACGGGGAAGTTGTCGGTATGGAGGTGGGACGGTGAGCACGGACTCCCGTGTGATACCCTCCAGGCCTCCACCGCTACAACCTTACCTTACCTAGATCTCCGCCGATCGAGGATGATGCTCAACCTCGAAGCAGGTAGCCGGGGCGTCCTCCCTGCCGAGCTACTCCTCCAGCCGGGGCGACGCGCACGCGATGATGAAGTGGGGCGCGGGCGGAGCGTCAAGGGACAAGCTCCACTTCCTGGAGCTCCGGCCGCTGCCGTGCCCCCTGGCTGCTCCCCTGCTGCGGCTATTCGTGGTAGATCGAGGGGCCTCACAGTGGCCTCATCATGGTCTTCTTCGTTTTATTGTAAGCATGTACAATTTCCTTTCGTTCTATTCAGTTTCACCGGTCTTTGATTCGTCTCAGGCTCCGTTTTTTGTCCTTCAATCTATAGCAAACGGGCGCGCTTCTGGTCGTCAATGTGCCGCCTCACATTCTTTTTTCCTGGTTACTCTCAATGCGGTAGGCTCATATCCAGTCAATTTCCCCCTCTTGCAGCTGAACAACACAGATTCCGTAAGCAAAGGGTTCATCTCCATCTGGCTTCTAGACGCTCCGTCCACAGGTGCTCGCTCTTGAAGACTCCCTACAGTTGAATCATTTTTGCCCTCTTTCTCCTTATCATCAAATGTCCTGCAACCCTTACTAATTAGAGATCCTAAGCACCTCCTCTCCTCACCTTTACTAAATATAGATCCTAAGAGCAATTTACTACTGTAAAATAAACTGAATGCCATGTTCGATTTTGAATTGGATTTCCCGTTTTAGTGTGATTGGAGTTTATTAGTATGATTTTTCTCATATTTTTAACCAACGGACTTACATATAGTATTATATCTTTTAGTATTATATATCCTGCTTCTAAATATTGGCTTGCAAAAATAAAAGGGTTTTACTCCTTTTAGCATCATCCTACCATCTCACTCCTTTTATACCACCTTGATCAATCAACATTAGTTACCGATCAGCTGGCTACATGCTGATCTAATTTTCACCCTGCATGCTATGCATTCATCAGATAAATCCCTTTCATAATTGTTAATGTTGGCCATAATAAACATGGAAAATAAATATAGAAGAAGCCATTAGTCCTGCTTCATGTTAATGTCATGTCAACTCTAATTATTTAACCTTATATATAGCTAAGTACTTACATCTAAATAGCATTCTTGCTTTTATTCATACTCACGTACGTACCTTTCATCATGTATTCCTTATATATACTTACTAGCAAAAGTGCCCGTGCGTTGCATCGGGAAAACAAAAACTCGAAGACTCGAGTTAATCGTCGTCCTTGACCTCAAGCACATGAGAAGTCAGCGAGGTGTTTCTCATATCCATACAGCCATCCCCGAATTGTGAGAGGTAACCCGCAATGTTACGGTATCAGATATAAATTAAAATTGGTATTTTCTCATATGTTTATACCCGTGTAGTGCCACATTTAAAACTTAGTAAAGCCTTTAATTAACCTATCTACTATAGGGTGCATTAGTGAAAATCATATAACATCATTTCAAACCTATAGTAGTGTGCTACATTGGTCCATCGAATACAAATAGCATGGAGCCATTGATTCTATATGTTGTATTGTATACTTCAAATAGCATGACCTAAATATAATTATTATTTGCGTTAACATAATGCCTGAAACTGCCTGAAGTGGGTGTAGTGTGGTCTTCTTCTCTTGGCACCAGTTGTACCTGGTAAGGAGTGTTGGTTAGGTCACGATGCAAAAGGAATAGTATGTATGAATCTCAAGTAGGAACACATACGGTTACCAAACCGAAACTATATAGCTAACCAAAATAAATAAATAGCCGAACCTAGCTAGTTTGGTTAATGGATATCTGTACGGTAGGCACAATAGCTACCGTTACGTACAAGCTGAACGTTCCGTTTCGGATTCAGATCATCTTTCTTCTACCATGGGGCTTCTTAGCGCTACTCCTAGGCGGTACTGCGTCCCACACGAACCTGCCTACCCAATGCTTTCTTCCAGCTACGCATGAGCGTCTTATACTGTAATCGATGGCCAGCTTAATCCCGCTAAAAATTGAAGAGGGCCAAAGCTTTGTTGCCTACGCTTGCTGCCGTGATATTGGGTCGTGCCCCCCGCATGCCCCCTCCTAGGGGATGTCCCAACAATACATCTTCATTGGTCTTTAAACCACCACATGCACGCAATGACCAAAGCACGGAATCAATCGATCATCTTGCGAAAAAATAACGAAATTGATTCCCAAATCCTCTAGCTTACGAAGAGAGAATCCGTCGCACAGTCGCCAGCGGCCACGCACGTTTTTTCCATAAGGTTCCGGCCGACCGGAAAGACGTTGCAGCCGACGACCTCCGACTACTTCTTGGCTTGACAAGAGCGTCGATCGTCCCTAACAGCGAGGCATAGCTAAGGCCGCGTGGATGGGCCGGAAGAAGCGCTGAGGCGACGACTCAAACGTGACCAGTGTTCGGCTAGGTGGCACCTCCGGCGAGCGGTGACTCTAGCTGCTTGACCCGGTGCTACAGCTTGTGCCTCTCTGCTGCAGCTTACATCACAGGCTTCGCAGATGACGATCCGTCGATCTGGGACGCGATGGAAATCTTGGTGTTGAGCTTCCGTGGCTAGGAAATTCCGCCTAAGTCGTGAGATTGATTTGTGGGAATAACGGGAGGAGAGAGGCTAGCTGGATTTTAGGATGCAAGAATTTAACGAAGCAATCTTTAGGGTCGTGATCTACGTGGAGTTCTTTTCCGCAGAAGATAGAAACAAACGAAGCAATTGAGGTAGGGGAAGTAACGTATGATAGCCCAAGCGGACGGACGGAGACGTAAAATACGTGGAGTCGGGAGTCGTGGACAGTTGGGCGTGAGTTAAGCTGATTCCTTTCCTTTTTGTTTTCCTGGCTGTGATTTTTTCACCTTCCGGTTACAGGATTGGGTGTTTAGAAGTTGGACACAACGTATAGGAAAGAAACCATACAAAGGAAAGGAACGATGATTTAACTTTTCGTTCGATCGACACACGGACGACGGACGAAGGAAGCAAACCACGCGGACGAAACGGACGAAGCGAAGGAAGCTTCTTCTTTATTATTAGCAGTATAGCTTTTATTCATACTCACGTGCGTACCTTTCATCATGACATCATGT
Source organism: Lolium multiflorum (assembly GCA_030979885.1). NCBI lineage: Eukaryota > Viridiplantae > Streptophyta > Magnoliopsida > Poales > Poaceae > Lolium > Lolium multiflorum. Next base: position 68,358 of record JAUUTY010000177.1, read on the forward strand.
ATTCCTTATATATACTTATATCTGCATAAGTCATCCAGAAAATAAATTGCCAAACATGCCTTTCTTTGCTTAATTAACTAATTACTTAAACTTTCTTTTCTTATTCTGGATGTTCTAGCTCTATGAGATAATCTCCTAAAGCCTCCATGTTCCAGTAATGACACACACACATTCACTGCTATTGTATATTCTGTGATTTTTAGGTTTGGATGGAAACTATAGAGAGCAGATAAATGGAGAAATTGCTATTTAGCTTTGCATTTCCCCGAAAAGAAGGTTAGCATACCTCTTGTGAGGAGTGCACTGAGAATTCTTCTTTTTATGCAATATGATTCCAGTGTTCAGTTTCGACAACCAAACTATATAAATGACTGTCGAGTCAAGTTTAGACATAGAACACTTTGTAGCTTACCTAGATAAATTTTGGTTAACATAATATTGGAGGCTTGCCGGGGATATTTCTGTTTCTATTTTTTTTAAGTTCCAGTTTTTGCTACAATGAAAACACATGAAAATACCTCATTATTTCTGCTCAGCTTTGGACAGAAAACATCTGTCAAATATGGATAACGTGTGAGTGCCTATCCTATGCAACCACCTTTTTGATTCAATGCATTCGTTCATAAATAGTTTCCCCTTTTTTAGGTTTAGATAAGGCAAGGTTGCTTTTGCATATTTGTTAAGAAAAAAAGATTCATGTGGATACAGATTGCCACAACGTTATATATATATGTACATGTTTTGAAATAATGACATGAATCGAAATGTTGAGGCACAAAAAAAGTACTTTAGTATGAGAATGCCCCATTTTTCTATGTCAATATCTTCTAAATGCTTTGATCACGTTCCTTTTAGCATTCCTGGTATGTCACTAGCTTTTTTAGAGCACAATAGAGGTTAATTCCAGTGACCTTTGATGGTGATATTGTCTTTTTTGTACCTTGCAATCGGATCCAAAATTAGTTTGCCGCTCAGGAGGACATCATACTGTCGATGTGCCGCAGGTGTCATGGGCCAGGAAGGGGCTTGGAGCGCTGCTCATAGTCATGGTGGTGTCCGGGCCATGGAGTGTGCCCGTGTAGAGGAACTATGGGGAAGTGCTGCTCTGGGGCAGTGTTGCGATGGAGATAGAGGTGCTCGGCTGGGCCTCCTCAGCTTAAATTCTTCTGACCCACCGTCCTCAGGGGACGAGGAAAGGAGCCTCCTCCTCAGGTCGGCCAACCACCATGGACCTGCTCTTCTTTTGCTGCTCATCCTCTATTTCTTTTATTTTCTTGGCCGCTGCTGATTTAGTCTAAAATACTAGCAACAAATCTCACGTATAGATCTTGCCGACTAGGAGCTATAGAGACAAGCAGTTGAGCTATAAGGAAGGCCTGATTGTTTATTTTCTGTTCGGTTGTGCTGCCTTCAGAGTTGTGGATATAAACCTGAAATTTTAACGGCAGTGCATAGAGTTACTGCACATCGCTAAGCATTAAACAACGATAAACGTTGGGTCTGAGTTGACATACACGAAATCTATGACCACCGTATACCTCTCTTTGAAAGTGGTAGTATATCTGTTTGGCAAAAAAAGAGAAATCATCTGAAGCTAGGTGTTTGCACTGTACATGTGCAATATATATTGGCAAGTTTTGGTATCAGGAACTGATAATTCAGTGATAGTTGATAGCATTATTACTTTTCTAGATCGATGTACCGATATGGTGCTGCAAAATAGCTGAAGCTAGGTGTTTGTGTTGTACATGTGCAATATATATTGGCAAGTTTTGGCATCGGGAACTGATAGTTGATAGCATTATTACTTTTCTAGATCGATGTACCGATATGGTGCTGCAAAACAACTAGATTGTAGTTGAGGTTTCCGTTGCTTTCTATAATGCTCTGCATTATTTACTGACAAAATATAAGAATACACCATCCATTCCATGATAAAACAAGTTCCTAACATTTGCAAATATCATATTTTCTATTAGATGTTCATTTCCGGAGAACCACATGTTATGGTCTATGTGCTTATGAAATACTTAGAAACTTATGCCACTTAGGAATTTGAGAGTTGATACTTCTTGCCGCAGCACTTCTTTTTTACTGTCCTAAGTTATTTTTTTTTTCCATGAATGGACTATTAATTTTGATCATTTTGTTGAGTTTCTTCACTCATGATTCTTTTCAGATTTTTTCTGTATATGGTCTTCTATTCTATTTTACTACCAGTAAGTAGTAAATACTATACTATGTCTTTCATTTTGCATGGTGGCTTCAGGTGAATTATAAAGTCATGCATGCCTAGAGGTATGCCTTTATGTTAAGAACATGAGTAATTTTAAACTATGGATCATTCTATTAATATTTGAGAAGTGTGCTTCTATTCGGTGTATTGCCTTTGCTCATGTTCCTTTTTTAAGTGAGTAATTTCAAGTGAAAAGTGGCGTCAATGGTTTTTCTTTGCTCAGGCTTTCACATCATCGTTGTATTCTTATATTTTGTATCCTTTGTTACATAGAGCTGAAAGGGTGTGGAACATTGTTGTATTGATACTAAATAATCATAGTTATCGGTTATACATGCGTGGAAAGAGAGCATGCTAGGAGGCATCATATCTTTTAGATAGGATTATTTTTTGTGTTGCTGTGACTTATAATAAGCTATGCTCGGAAGTTTTGCCTTTTGCACTCATGGGTAATAATATTTACATTTGAATGCAGCGGGCTCCGCAACCCTTTCTTTTAAATGCCGATGGATTTTCCACTAAAATAGTATTGCAATTAGCAAATCTTGGCTCCCCTCTGCCCTGGCTCCATCCCTGCTCATATAATATATACATTTGAATGCAACGAGAAACCTCTTGTGCTGTCAAGGAATAGTTGCCGGTAACAATTTCTATTTTGAAGTTCAATCCATTCGAGAGGGGATGTGAGAATGAATACCCAGCAATTTCTATTTTGAAGTTCAAACCATACGAGAGGGGATGTGAGAATGAATACCCAGCCAAGTTACTGGTGACAGAACAAAAAGCGTTCATGTTTTGCAACAGTGTCTAGAATAAGTTGTGGTATACAACAAATAGGAAGGGTTGTATTTAAAGAAGGCATGTTTTAGAAAACCTCAAGAGAAGATGACTGAGCGTACAAAACCATGATGAAAAGAGTGCTAAACCACAAGTTAAAAGCTAGCTCTCATTTCAGTATGTTTGCTTCTCAGATGCCATAGGCATAGAAAGTTGCGGAATTCATCTTTTTCTAATTACCTTTTGTATCAGTTGTTGTCATACTCTTGTTATCTCTAACCAGTTGGAATTCTGTAGATTCACCAGACTACAATTATGTGTACCTCTTATGCTCACTAATTTACTTGATCCTCAAGATCAACCTTTTATGCACATAATTTCAGTTTATGATGTATCAGATTTCATCACCAACTATCTTAGAGCTCATTGCTTAACAAAGAAATATTCAAGTATGGTCCTAAAAATATTAGAACCATCATATATTACATAGTCGGTGCGGCGTGCCGCCGCGCCCATACATTGCTAGTTATATATGATAGTATTGATATGATCTATCCCCCCTTCATAGTGTAATGGTGACAGTGTGTATGTTATGTTAGTACTCGGGCTATTTTGCAAAGATCTATTATGCTCTAAGGTTACTTAAATATGAATGGTGAATGTTGTGGTGCTTGTTAACTCCGGCTTGAGGGAGCTCTTGTAGCCCTACACAACGAATGGTGTTTATTATCCAACAAAAGAGTGTATGTAGCACAAATGAGAGAAGTTATTTATTTATTATGTGATCAATGTTGAGAGTGTCCACTAGTGAAAGTATGATCCCTAGGCCTTGTTTCCAATACTGCAAACACCGCTTACTTACTGTTCTACTGCATGTTTACTCGCTGCCATATTTATTTCAGATTGCTACTACCACTCATATACATCCATACTACTTGTATTTCACTATCTCTTCGCCGAACTAGTGCACCTATACATCTGACAAGTGCATTAGGTGTGTTGGGGACACAAGAGACTTCTTGTATCGTGATTGCTGCTTGAGAGGGATATCTTTGACCTCTTCCTCCTGAGTTCGATAAACCTTGGGTGATTCACTTAAGGGAAACTTGCTACTGTTCTACAAATCTCTGCTCTTGGAGGCCCAACACTGTCTACAAGAATAGAAGCACACGTAGACATCAAGCTATTTTCTGGCGCCGTTGCCGGGGACGAATCAAGACACTCCATCAAGCCCGTCAACTGCCATCAAACCTCCCACGTCAACCACGCGCCGAGTTGTGGACAGCAAGCTATTTTACGGCGCCGCCGGGGAGGTAAGGTAAAAGGTATTCACATCCTCCGACTACTAAGTTATTTCTGGTGTGTGAGTGCTCGAAGCTATTTCCTTTAGATCCTGCAATTGCATCTTTTGGTTTCTTGTTTACACTAGTTAGGCATAATGGAAAGCAACAGTGAGCTTCTTATTCTATTTTCTGAGTTAAGACATGGATTGTTTGCTGTGAAAATTAAAAAACCTATGGAATCTTATTTGCATGCTAGTAGCAATGATATTAGTATGAACACTTTGAACACTATTGTTGCTAATGATATGGAAAATTCTAAGCTTGGGGAAGCTGGTTTTGATGAGCATGACATTTTTAGTCCCCAAGCATTGAGGAGAAAATTTTCTTTGATGATACTTTGCCTCCTATTTATGATGATTATAATGATAGTGGCCTTTTGGTGCCGCCTACTATGGAGAGTAAATTTTATTATGATTATACTATGCCTCCTACAGTTGATGAGAATAATAATGATAGCTACTTTGTTGAATTTGCTCCCACTACAACTAATAAAATTGATTATGCTTATGTGGAGAGTAATAATTTTATGCATGTGGCTCATGACAAGAATGTTTTATGTGATAGTTATATTGTTGAGTTTGTTCATGATGCTACTGAAAGTTATTATGAGAGAGGGAAACTTGGTTATATGCATCTTAATGATATTAAGTTTCCCCTCTTTATGTTGAGAATCTTGAAATTGCACTTGTGTTGCTTTTCTATGCTTACCACTTTGTTCTTCATGAATTTATTTGTGTACAAGATTCCTTTTCATAGGAAGTGGGTTAGGCTTAAATGTGTTTTGAATTTGCTTCTTGATGTTCTCTTTTGCTTCAACTCTTATTTCTTGCGAGAGCATCATTAAAATTGTTGAGCCCATCTTAATGGCTATAAAGAAAGAACTTCTTGGGAGATAACCCATGTGTTTATTTCGCTACTGTTTTGTTGAGTCTTGGAAGTTGTTTACTACTGTAGCAACCTCTCCTTATCATGTTTTTGGTGCCAAGTAAAGTCTCTATAGTAAGGTTGATACAAGATTTGGATTACTGTGCAGAAACAGATTTGTTGTCTGTCACGAATTGCGCAGAGCTCTCTGTAGGTAACTCAAAAAATCTGCAAATTTACGTGTGTGATCCTCAGATATGTACGCAACTTTCATTAGTTTTGAGTTTTTCCATCTGAGCAAGTTAAGTGCCCCTGCAAAATTCATCTTTACGGACTGTTCTGTTTTGACAGATTCTGCCTTTTATTTCGCATTGCCGCTTTTGCTATGTTGAATGAGTTTCTTTGTTCCATTAACTTTCAGAAGCTTTGTGCAATGTCCAGAAGTGTTAAGAATGATTGTGTCACCTCTGAACATGTGAATTTTGATTATGCACTAACCCTCTAATGAGTTTGCTCTAAGTTTGGTGTGGAGGAAGTTTTCAAGGGTCAAGAGAGGAGGATGATATATGATCAAGAAGAGTGAAAAGCCTAAGCTTGGGGATGCCCCGTGGTTCATCCCTGCATATTTTAAGAAGACTCAAGCATCTAAGCTTGGGGATTCCCAAGGCATCCCCTTCTTCATCGACAACTTATCAGGTTACTTCTAGTGAAACTATATTTTTATTTCGTCACATCTTATGTACTTTACTTGGAGCGTCTGTGTGCTTTTATTTTCGTTTTGTTATTTTCATTCTCTGAATAAATTCCTGCTCATGTGGGAGAGAGACACGCTCCGCTTTCTCATATGAACACTAGTGTTCTTCATTCTTACTTTTAATGTTCAAGGGCGAAAGTTGATCGCTTCACTTGTTGTTATTTTGTTGGAATCAAAAAATGCTTCATATGGTCCTGAATAACTTGATACTTGGCAATTTTTTTGAGCTCTCATAGATCATGTTTAAGCTCTTGCATCATGTAGTTTAATCTAGTAGTGGAGAACTACTGTAGAGCTTGTGAAATTTGGTTTGCATGATTGGTCTCTCTAAGGTCTAGATATTTTCTGGTAAAAGTGTTTGAGCAACAAGGAAGACAGTGTAGAGTCTTATAATGCTTGCAATATGTTCTTATGTAAGTTTTGTTGTACCGTTTATACTTGTGTTTGCTTCAAACAACCTTGCTAGCCAAAGCCTTGTACTGAGAGGAAATGCTTCTCGTGCATCCAAAACCTTGAGCCAAAACCTATGCCATTTGTGTCCACCATATCTACCTACTATGTGGTATTTCCTCCATTCCAAGTAAATACTTCATGTGCTACCTTTAAACAATTCAAAAGCTATTATCTCTTATTTGTGTCAATGTTTTATAGCTCATGAGGAAGTATGTGGTGTTTTATCTTTCGATCTTGTCATTTACTTCCGACAGACTTTCACAATGGACTAGTGGCTCATCCGCTTATCCAATAATTTTGCAAAAAGAGCTGGCAATGGGGTTCCCAGCCCCAATTAATTAACTTGCATTAATAATTCTCTTCACATGTTTTGCTCTGATCTATCAGTAAGCAACTTAAATTTGCAAATAGACACTCCTTCATGGTATGTGAATGTTGGAAGGCACCCGAGATTCGGTTAGCCATGGCTTGTGTAAGCAAAAGGTTGGGGGAGTGTCATCTAATAAATAAAACTAAAGTACATGTGTAAACAAAAGAGAAGAGGGATGATCTACCTTGCTGGTAGAGATAACGTCCTTCATGGGAGCCGCTCTTGAAAGTCCGGTTGATAAGGTAGTTAGAGTACCCATTACCATTCGTTGACAACAACAAAAACCTCTCAAAATTTTACTTTTATGCTCTCTATATGATTTCAAAACTTGAAAAGCTCTAGCACATGATTTAATCCCTGCTTCCCTCTGCGAAGGGCCTTTCTTTTACTTTATGTTGAGTCAGTTACCCATTTCCTTCCATCTTAGAAGCAAACACTTGTGTCAACTGTGCATTGATTCTTACATACTTGCTTATTTGCATTCATCATATTACTCGTGTTGACAATTATCCATGAGATATGCATGTTGAAAGTTGAAAGCAACTGCTGAAACTTATATCTTCCTTTGTGTTGCTTCGATGCCTTTACTTTGAATTTATTGCTTTATGAGTTAACTCTTATGCAAGACTTTTTGATGCTTGTCTTGAAAGTACTATTCATGAAAAGTTTTGCTATATGTTATCTATTTGTTAGCAAACTATAGATCATTGCTTTGAATCACTCCATTCATGTCATATGCTTTACAATAATGTTGATCAAGATTATGATGGTAGCATGTCACTTCAGAAATTATTTGTGTTATCGTTTACCTACTCGAGGGCGAGGAACTAAGCTTGGGGATGCTTGATACGTCTCAAACGTATCTATAATTTCTGATGTTCCATGCTTGTTTTATGACAATACCTACATGTTTTGTTCACACTTTATATCGTTTTGATGCATTTTCCGGAACTAACCTATTGACGAGATGCCGAAGTGCCGTTCCTGTTGTTTTGGTTTCGAAATCCTAGTAAGGAAATATTCTCGGAATTGGACGAAATCAACGCCCGACATCTTATAATTGCACGAAGCTTCCGAACACCGGAGAGGCACCGGAGGGGCACGGGGGCCCACATGCCAGGCAGCGCGGCCTAGGGCGCGCCCCTATGGTGTGGCCCCACCAGGGCTCCGACATCGCCCCTTCGCCTATTTAAAGCTCCCGACCTAAATCTTTGATACGAAAAACCACGATACGAGAAAAGTCCGCCGCCGCCATCGAAGCCAAGATCTGGGACAGAGTCTGTTGCACGCCGCCGGACGTGGAAGTGCCCCGGAAGGCTTCTCCATCGACACCACCGCCATCTCCATCAACGCTGCTGCTCCCATGATGAGGAGGGAGTAGTTCTCCCTCGAGGCTAAGGGCTCTACCGTAGCTATGTGGTTAATCTCTCTCTCGTACTCCAATACAATAATCTCATGAATTGCTTTGCATGATTGAGATCCATATGATGAGCTTTGTATCGCTACTAGTTTATGTGCTACTCATGTGTTGTTATTAAAGTAGTCTATTCCTCCTGCATGGTGTAATGGTGACAGTGTGTGCATCGTGTGGTTCTTGTCGTAGGTTATGATCATAATCTCTTGTAGGTTATTGAGTTAATTATCACTATGATAGTATTGATGTGATCTATCCCCCTTCATAGTGTAATGGTGACAGTGTGTATGCTATGTTAGTACTCGGGGTATTTTGCAAAGATCTATTATGCTCTAAGGTTACTTAAATATGAATGCTGAATGTTGTGGCGCTTGTTAACTCTTGTAGCCCTACACAACGAATGGTGTTTATTATCCAACAAAAGAGTGTATGTAGCACAAATGAGGAGAAGTTATTTATTTATTATGTGATCATTGTTGAGAGTGTCCACTAGTGAAAGTATGATCCCTAGGCCTTGTTTCCAATACTGCAAACACCGCTTATTTGTTCTACTGCATGTTTACTCGCTGCCATATTTATTTCAGATTGCTATTACCACTCATATACATCCATACTACTTGTATTTCACTATCTCTTCGCGAACTAGTGCCCCTATACATCCGACAAGTGTATTAGGTGTGTTGGGGACACAAGAGACTTCTTGTATCGTGATTGCAGGGTTGCTTGAGAGGGATATCTTTGACCTCTTCCTCCCTGAGTTCGATAAACCTTGGTTGATTCACTTAAGGGAAACTTGCTGCTGTTCTACAAACCTCTGCTCTTGGAGGCCCAACACTGTCTACAAGAATAGAAGCACACGTAGACATCAGAACTCACTATCTCCGAACGGAATCCCATGCCCGGTTAATGATTAAGTATCTCGGTTTCACTAGTTGATAGGGGACAGTACTCAAAAGCTAGGGGCACAAGCCCTAAGCTCATGTTTTCTATGTGAGCTCTTTTAAGAAGGTGGTCCTCCTGTGACAGGGACGAGCAATTGAGCACACGCACATGCGAGATGAAAAAAAAGGTTCTTAGAGCATCTCTAGCAGCATGTGAACATGGGTGAATGGAGTGGAAGCGATTTTTTTTTAGGAGACAACACTCTCAACATCCCGACGACACGCCACAACATAATTTTCGTGAATACATCATGGAAGATATATTAGCTATGTACAAGAAAGGCCTAGACGACCGGTACATGGCCAAAACACCACACCATATAGTAGCCATGAGGGCCACACGAAAGGATCGTATGCCGCACCTAGAGGGGGTGAATAGGTGCTAACCAATTTTTAGTTCTTTTTCAATTTAGGCTTGACACAAAGGTAAATTCTCTAGATATGCAACTAAGTGAATTTACCTATATGACAAGGTTATCAACTAAGCAAGATATAGCTACGCAATATATAGGAGATAGAATAGGATAGAGGTAACCGAGAGTGGAGCACGCGATGACATGGAGATGATTCCCGTAGTTCCCTTCCTTTGCAAGAAGGTACGTCTACGTTTGGAGGAGTGTGGTTGCTATGCAAGCCAAACCAACAGCCATGAAGGCTTCACTCAGATCTCCTGTGAGCAACGCCACGAAGGCCTAGCCCACTTCCACTAAGGGATTTCCTCGAGGCGGAAACCGGGCCTTTACAAAGTTCTTGGGGCACACATCCACAACCGAATTGGAGCCTCCCAAATCTGTAACAACACAACAATCAACAACAATACATCAACACAAATCAACTAGGGATCCAAAGAGGAACACTAGCAAGGGGGCCCTCAAACAAATGAGGGGGAAATGTAAATCGCTTCGGTGAGGATGTAGATCGGTGTCTTCTCCTTCGAATCTCCAAAGATCAAGAGCTTTGGTTGGGGAGGAAGGAGATCTTGCAAATCTTGAGTTCTTGAGGTGGCTCTAATGGTGGTGAAGCTTGACAGATTTTTGTGCAATGATTGAGCAAGGAGCAAGGTAGAAGAAGGGGTATAAATACCCCCTCCAAATCCAGCCGTTGGAGCTTACGGGCCGGATAATCCGGCCCACCAAAAATCCGGCCATGGGAAAAACTGGCCAAATATCCGGCCAAAAGTCCGGCCGTCCAGGCGCTTCCCGGTCCTTACAGATTTGAGGGCCGGATATTTCGTAAATATCCGGCCTGGATAATCCGGCCCTGGGGCAAATCCGGGCAAAAGTCCGGCCAAAAATCCGGCCCTTGTACTGAGCCACTTTGCCTCTTGTCCTTAGACGATTTTTGGGGGGCCGGATATTTTGGAAATATCGCCGGATAATCCGGTCTTGGGGCAAGTCCGGGCAAATGTCCGGGCAATTATTCGGCCCATGTCCGGGGTATGCGAGCCACAACCCCTCCATCCTTAGCGAAAAATGGGGGCCGGATATTCTGGAAATATCCGGCCCGGAATATCCGGCCTGGAAAACCTGTTACAACTTCTTTTTGACATGTCTCATCACATCCATCACACATGTATATATGTATCTATATAATCCCTGTACCACTTAGACAAACATTAGTGTATCATATACATTGACATCAAACACACAAAACATATTATGAGAGATGTTCTTTCAATCTCCCCCTTTTTGGTGTTTGATGACAATATACGGATTTGCAAGAGAATCACTATGAAGAGCAATCATGTTGGCAAAACATAGAGGCACTCCCCCTACATGTGTGCATACAAGTAATTTGCATTTGAATACAAATACACAACACATAGGTGCGAGGTGCCTCAACACAAGTGGTATCCAACAAGAGCTCTAACAAGAGACATAGACATATATGAAGTTGAGATAAGGTGGTAGAAATCATACCCATATGGAGATATATAATACGGAGATATAGCATCACACACAATATAATACCCTTGATCACCCATATGGAGATATAGCATCACACACAATATAATAACCTTGATCTCAACATATAGAAATCCGAAATCCATAGCATAATGTCTCACAACCACATAACACATAGTTTTAAACGAACAAACCAACAAGCCAAATAGTTCAAATAAACGATATAAAGGACACAAGCAATAAAGGAATGATAAACGCATATGCTTGTGCCCAAACCATGCAAATCCCCGAGAGATGTCCTAATAGAACACTTCTCCCCCTTTGGCATCGAAACACCAAAAAGGGAAAAGCGCGATGCTACTCGCCCCAAGGAGATCACTCGGAGCCCTCGTCATCATCGGTCTGGTACGCCTGTTCCTCTTCCTCTTCCTCTTCATCTTCATCTTCAGTGTCAGGGGCATCCGGAGAGTTGCGAGTGTAGTTGGCCCTCTGAATGCAATCCTCAATATCATTCCAAGGAACCTGTGATGAGTGCCACCCACTGTAACCTGGGTGAACTGGAGGCTGAGGCGGAGGACCTTGCTCACCACTGAGCTTGTGAAGAATAACCGCCTGAGTATGATGAATCTCAGAACGCTCTCGGCTGGCCGCATAGTTCTCCTTATGGATCTCAATGTTCATGCACATGATGTGACGCTGAAACCAACTAAGCTTCTTCACTTGCTTCTTCATGGCAGGAATATCAGCATGACGAGCAGGGGCAAAGCCACTAGAGCGGGCATCTCCCATGAAGGAGTCATGAGCAGGGGCAGCATGAGGAACCGGCTTCTTCTTGTATGCCTTCTTGACAGAGTGCTTCTCCGTTGGGAACCGACTCAAGTCTTCATTCATAGCCACAGAGTTGTTGATGAGGAGCTGGATATACGGTGCATATGGCATGGTGGTCCGGGAGACCACGGCATCATGAATCTCATTGAAAATGAAGTCCATGATATCAAGAGAGTAGTCGTGGCGCTCATTCTCATCACGAGCACACTTCAAGCTGAGGTGCAAAAGATCCACAAGTGCTCCACGGAGTGCATCATTGTTTCCACCACTAGGAGCAATGGTGGCGCGAAGGAAACGGAGCACTTGACCGTAGATGGGTAGAAGCCCCTTGGTAGTACCAATCACTCCAGATGAGTCATAGAGATCAAAAAGCACATTTTTGTCCGTCTTCTGAGGACCATGGAGGCGGAGACCACCTTCAGCTGGAAGTCCAAGAAAAGAAGCAAACCGGCGCAAGGTTGCCTCACAATGGGTAGAGCCAGACATCCATTCCATAGTGCGGTCAGTATCATTCTTGAAGGCCACAGTGGCAAAGAATTGCCTAATCAAGTCAGGACTGTAGTCACACTGAATCTTCATCAGTTCCTTCAAACCCATCCTACCAGTCACCCAGATGGCATCCGCAAAATGATTATTTTCAGCCAGGACATCCACATTGATCGCTTGCATGGGTCGCACTTTCTTCATGGGCTCATAGATATCCTTGTAGATGAACTCCTGCTCCATGCACCAGAAGCGTCTGCCCACAATCTCCTCATCCCTTGCAACATCTTCATACCAGTTCTTCATACGGATTGCAGCATAAGAGATAATGTCCATTGACTTGTAGTTCACCCTAGGTTCCTTGTTCTTCTGTCTACTAGCGGTGGACTTGCGAGGCGCATTCGGTGCAAACTCATCACTCGACCGGTCACGCCTTGGGCGTCTCCGACCCCGAGAACCACTACCTGTGAATAGCAAAGAGGATAGCAAAGAGAAGATAATGCTCATAAGTCATGTATGATACAGTAATGTACTCTAGAAACATACTATAAGTCGGTACAAGTCTAGACAAGATAGATTGAATCAACACTGCGCGATGAAGCTCCAGGCCGGATAATCCGGTGCCCGGGGGCGGATAATCCGGCCGGACCGGATAATCCGGTCCTCGCGGGGGCCGGATAATCCGGCCCTGCGAATCTAGCAGAACTTGCAATCAAAAACTTGTCTACGACCAGATCGGCCTAATATCATGCAAGAGGAGTACACTACAAACGATTTGGAACAACTAGGCAACATCTCCACCAAGAAAATAGCACGTATAAAACACAACACCTAGGGTTAGGGATTGTGAACCATACCCCCATCCATTGGAGGAGCCGCTTGGAGGAGATGATAGCTAGGGAGGAGGAGCACCCGATCCACCCAAAAACGCCGGGAGGGAGTGGACGGGGCGGCTCCGGCGAGGAGGAGGAGCTCCGGCGACCTTGAGAGGAGAGAGAGGCGCGTGGGGGCTGGTGTGAACCGTTTGCCCCCGCGGCCTCGTCCTCAACCCTTTCAGGACCTGCCAGGCCGGATAATCCGGCCCTAGTTTAGGGCGGATAATCCGGGCCGGATTTTCCGGTTTGCCAGGGGCCGGATTATCCGGTTTTCTGGAAAATTCCAGAACACCGGAAATCCTGCCTATCTTTTGTTGGTTATTTGCATATCCCCATATGTGATGTAATAAAGTATCACAACACATATAAGGTGCATATTGGCCAATAAGATGGGGCAACCTAGATCATCCGACCGAAAATCCTCAAACTCCAAGTTTTTACCAAAACATGACATAAGAGCAAGATGGAAATGGCTTATAGATGAGAAAAGGCTTGGGTTTAGAAAGCTCAAACTATCAATGGTACATGATCACTCAAGTTTGCAAGATACGAGCGAATAAGGCCAAACTAGAGTGATTTCCCATAAGAACAAGGAGTTGTCAAATAAAAGACATGAAGATCCAAATAACTCCAACTCTTCACAAAGAAGAGTGTGGTGGCCTAGGCCACCATATATGAGTGTTATGGCATGGCACCGCGAAGATATATCTTGGGCCCAAAACCACTACTCATCATTGAAGCTCACATATCATCATATGATATAAAGAGAATGATTTCTTTAATGTTGGCATTATGGGGGGAGGGATAGCTCAATAGTTTAAACCGCACTCCCCCTATCTCCATGCCCACATCTAAACCAAATAAAGTTTTGAGACAAAGGTGTGTTTACAAGATGGTCAAGCTATACTCCTTGAATCAATGATATTTAGCTCATTCCTCAAATAGAAAAACCTTGCTTCATCAAGAGGCTTCATGAATATATCGGCAAGTTGGACTTTGGTAGGAACATAGATAAGCTCAATATCACCACGGGCAACATGATCCCTAATGAAATGATTCCGGATCTCAATATGCTTCGTTCTTGAATGTTGCACCGGATTATAGGCAATCTTGATGGCACTTTCATTGTCACATAAGAGGCACTTTGTCACAAATGACACCGTATTCCTTTAAAGTTTGCCTCATCCATAACAATTGAGTGCATCCACTTGCGGCGGCAACATATTCGGCTTCGGCGGTGGAGAGAGATATACAATTTTGCTTCTTAGAAGACCAACACACCAAGGACCTACCAAGAAATTGTCAAGCCCCGGAAGTTGATTTCCTATCATCCTTGTCCCCCAATCCGCATCGGTGTATCCATTGAGAATAAAACTTGAGCCTTTGGGGTACCAAATACCATATCTTGGGGTATCAACCAAATATCGAAAGATTCTTTTGAGAGCCATCATGTGACTCTCTTTAGGAGAAGCTTGATACCTTGCACACACACCAACACTCAACACTATGTCCGGTCTAGATGCACAAAGGTAAAGCAAGGATCCAATCATGGAGCGATATACCTTTTGATCCACCTCTTTACCATTGGGATCAAGTGCAAGATGACATTTAGTAACCATAGGAGTGGCTACACCCTTCAACTCGGTCATCTTGAACCTCTTGAGCATGTCTTGGAGATATTTCGCTTGATTGATGAAGGTTCCTTCTCTCAATTGTTTGATCTCAAAACCAAGGAAGAACTTCATCTCTCCCATCATAGACATCTCAAACCTATCGGTCATAAGCTTTGAAAATTCATCATTGAAAGCTTTGTTAGTAGAGCCAAAGATAATATCATCAACATACAATTGGCAAACGAAAAGCTCCCCATTGACCCTCTTAGTAAAAAGAGTGGGATCGATTAGCCCAACATCAAACCCACGGTCTACCAACAATTCTTTAAGGTGCTCGTACCAAGCTCTAGGAGCTTGTTTGAGACCATAAAGTGCTTTATCAAGCTTGTAGACATGGTTAGGAAAGTTGAGATCCTCAAACCCCGGGGGTTGCTTAACATAAACCTCTTCATGCAAAGGACCATTAAGAAATGCACTTTTCACATCCATTCGTTGTAACTTAAAGTTATGATGCGATGCATAAGCAAGAAGGATACGGATGGACTCAAGGCGAGCCACGGGAGCATAAGTTTCTCCAAAGTCAATTCCTTCAACTTGAGAGAAACCTTGAGCCACCAATCTTGCCTTGTTCCTCACAACATTTCCAAACTCATCTTGCTTGTTCTTGAATATCCATTTAGTGCCTATAACATTGCGGCACTCCTTTGGCTTCTCTACTAAGGTCCACACTTTGTTGCGCTTGAAGTTGTTGAGTTCCTCGTGCATAGCTTCCACCCAATCCGAATCTTCAAGGGCTTCAAATACTTTCTTGGGTTCCACTAAGGAGATATAAGCATGATGATTGCTAAAGTTATCCAATTGCCTTCTTGTGGAGACCTTTGCTCGAACATCACCAAGGACCTTGTCATGTGTGTGTCCACGAATTTCAAGGGTCCTTTCTCTTCTTGCTAGACGACGGGCCTCGATCTCCTCCTTGGTTCTTCTAGGCCTTGGAGGTGTCACTTGATCAACTTGATCATTTGGGTCCCCGTCTTGACCTTCAATTTGAGCTTCCTCAATTTCTTGAGAATGCTCAACCCCATGTGCTTGATCTTGGACAATATTTGGTGAAGTGCAAACATCGAATGGAAACTCATCGGAGCCATCATGAATTCTTGATTGATCTTGTCCTTGATCTTGTACATGAGAGGGAGGGTTTTCTTCTTGTTCTTGGGTTGGTGCATCATTAGCTTCAAGAGATGGGGTTTGTTGATGTTGAGAAGATGAGGGCTCCACCGTGGTAGAGCATAGTCCTTCCCGAGACGCCACACCGTGTCCCTCAATGGGGCGGAAAAATCCCACACCCATTCTTACTATGGCATCTTGAGGTATTTCATCACCCGCACATACATCAACTTGCCCCACTTGGGAGCCATCATTTTCTTCGAACTTCACACTACAAGATTCGATGATAATCTTGGAAGATATATCAAAGACTCTATAAGTGTGAGATTCGGCACCGTAACCAACAAATATACCCTCCAAAGCTTTAGGAGCAAATTTAGACAAACGAACTCCTTTGATTTTATAGAAACACTTACACCGAACACCTTCAAGTATGAGATATTAGGCTTGTTGCCGGTGAGTATTTCATATGGAGTCTTGTTCAAGCCCTTACGGAGATAGAGCCGGTTAGAAGAATGACAAGCGGTAGAGATGGCTTCGGCCCAAAAATTATAGCGGATTTGTATTCGCCATCATAGACCTTGCCATATCCAAGAGGGTCCAGTTCTTCCTCTCCGCAACACCATTTTGTTGAGGGGTGTATGCAGCGGAATATTGATGTCTTATCCCCTCATCACTAAGAAAATCATTGAGTGTGTAGTTCTTGAACTCGGAGCCGTTGTCACTTCTTATTGCCATAATAAGGAGGTTGTGTTTGCGTTGAACCTCGGTGGCAAAGTAAATGAAGATTTGTTGAGTCTCATCTTTCGATTTGAGAAAGAAGACCCAAGTGTATCTTGAATAGTCATCAACAATTACCAAGCAATATTTCTTCCCACCAAAGCTTGCATGAGTGGTAGGACCAAAGAGATCCACATGAAGGAGCTCCAAGATCCTCTTGGAAGAGATAATAGTCTTGCTTGGGTGTGGAGAGTCATGCATTTTGCCTTCAACACAAGCCCTACAAACACGATCTTTGGCAAAAGAAACATTTTCCATTAGTCCCACAATATGGTTCCCCTTGTGAAGACTTTGCAAAGTTCTCATGTTGACATGGGCTAAGCGGCGATGCCACAACCAACCCACATCCGCCTTTCCGAATAGGCACATCGCACTTGAAGTGGTGGTCCCCGAAAAGTCCACCACATACAAGTTATGTTCGCGATACCCAACGAAAGCGACTTTTAGAGTCTTGCTCCACAAGAGGACCACAATATCATTATCAATAAAGACGGCGAAACCCATCTTGCCAAGGGCGGAAACGGAAAGCAAATTGTAACCAAGGATTTTGACAAGCATGACATCCACAAGAGTAATGTTGTGTGCAACCACAACCTTGCCAAAACCCAATACCTCGGATGTAGAATTATCGCCAAAGGAGACGGTGATATTATTTATATTGGGCCTCAACTCCTTGACGAGGTTCTTGCCGCCGGTCATATGACTTGTACATCCACTATCAAGTACCCATTTTGAACCTCCGGCGGCATAGTCCTACATGAGATCAATTCTTGGATTTAGGTACCCATTTCACAATGGGTCCTCTTTTGTTAGCAACAAGGGTCTTTGGGACCCAAATAGACCAAGCAACATAACCATCATATGGGCCAACATATTTAGCATAAACATCACCATAATAATCTTTAAATAGAACATAGTGAGGGTTAGCATTTCCCGCATCATCATCATTAATGGTTTTGCCCTTAGGGGCTTCACCATTAGTGATATCTTTCTTCTTCTCTTGTGCGGGCTTGGCCTTTTGCTTGTTTGCCTTCTTTGCCTTGGACTTATAACCAAGGCCATCCTTCCCATTGTTTGATCTTTGCTTACTCAAAAGATCATCCAAAGAAAGTTTACTTTGGGGAGAGGAGGCCTTAGCAAGTTCATCCTTCAACCTAGCATTTTCCTCAATAATATTTGCATGATCACATGAAGGAGTAGAGGAACTAGGCACATCATATGAAGCAAGCCTAATTTGAAGTTGCTCATTTGACTTGGATAGGAGAGTGTATTCACTCTTCAAAGCTTTGTGAGCTTTGTCTAGTTCATCTAGATCCTTCACAAGTTTCTCATGATCAACACCAAATTGGGCCTTTTCCTTTTTAAGCACTTTAGTCTTAGCCCTAGCAAGATCTCTAGCTTTGATGAGTTTGTTAATTTTATCTTGAGGCCCTTCAAGATTTTCTAGCCTCTCCTCAAGAGAAGCTATAGTTTCTTGACTTTCCTCAAGAGCATTTTTAAGAGCATGGATTTCAAGAGAGTCTTCTCTCTCTATTTGACCTTTTTCTCAAGAGTAGCATTTTGTTGAGCTAAACGAACCATGAGATTTGAAACATGCTTTTTAGTGTTACCTTGTAGGTTAAAAATGAATTCATCAAACTCTAGCATTTCTTGTTTCACTTTTAGACTAGCATCATCAACCCCTAGATCACTTGATATGTTAGGCATAGAGGGGCTAGGAGATGATACCTCGGAGGATTTAGCCATGAGACAACTTTCTTCCTCCACATGAATGACCTCATTGGGGGATTCACTTGGTGATGAAGAGTTAGTGGAGAGGGAGGCAAGAGCGACCAATCCATTAGAGGTTGCATCTTCTTCATCATCAATATCATCATCTCCGGAGGTATATTCTTCTTGAGTTGATAGCACAATAGATGTGTCCAAGGAGGACCTTGCCATGAAGCAATGTGCATTCTTGATATGAGGATTCTCATTGGGGGATTCAAAGAGAGATGAAGAGGGAATGTTGGTAGTGACAATGGCGGCCACTTCCTTTGAGCTTTCTTCTTCTTCTTCATCATCACTAGAGCTTTCAACTTCATCGGAAGAATATTCTTCCCTAGTCACTAGCACAACTCTTGAGGGCCTCTTGCCCTTCTTGGTCTTGTTGTTGTAGAATTTCTTGTGGGGGCTTTTGAATATTTGCCCTTTGAGTCTTTGCTCTTGTCCTTGGGAATGAGCCTTCCATTATGATTCTCCCTATTCTCATAGGGGCATTCGGCGATGAAATGGCGCTTGTCATCACAGTTGTAGCATGATCTTGTTTTTGGACCAAAGCTAGTGAACCCACTTTTGTTGTTTCTCTTGATGTTGTCTTCCTTGGCCTTGAAGGATCAACCCAAAAGGACTTTGCATGGAAGGCCATGTGATCATGATAGTGGCATTTCAAATCTTCCGGATAGGTCATACTCCAAGATGCCCTATATTGTTCTTGAGGGTGCACTTATTCTACGGAGTTGACCGTCAAGACAAGATTGTTCCCTTTTGACATACCAATGGCACGATTGCGAGAATCATGGGAGTTTTGCTCGAGCACCTTGAGGGCTTGCATCTCGTGCACGGCTTGTTGAGACGTGAGAGAGGAATAGCATTCTCTCCCAACAAGAGTCTTGACATCAATGGGTTCAAACGGCATCATGCAATCAATGTACTTATCCTTGATCCAAGAGTCATTGATGTGGGTGGCACCCACAATCCGGAAAGCATCGGCAACGGTGACGAGTCTTGCATACATGTCTTCATGATCTTCATCCGGTAGCCTCATGAATCCTTCGGCTTTATTCCGAAGAGAATTGTACTTGTTTCTTCTCGTGCTTTCACTTCCAATGCAACTAGTGGCCAAACCATCCCAAGCTTCCTTGGCGGTGGTGAAATTCCGAATACGAGACAATTCTTTTGTCCCCACACTAGTTTGAATCATGTGCAAGGCGGTATCATTGAGTTGACTATCAACCGCTTCTCTTCTAGTCAACTTGTCGGGGTTGTATGGCTTGAAGCCTTCCACGATGACTCTCCAAAGTTCATTGGAGGCACTGCGAACATAAGAACGAAACTCAAATTGCCATGTATCGTAATCTTTCATATTAAACTTAGGTGGGTCTCCCCGAATGTTCATATGAGGATGGGGAACCGGGATATCGGGAGATAGGAAAGGCGGAGCCATGTAGCTTTCACTAGTAGTTGAGTTATCACCATCCACGGGTTTGGTAGAGGAGGGTAATGCCGAAGCACCTCCCTCTTCTAACACACCCGTGACCTTTACCTCTACGGCGGGAGCTATGGGAGGGACCGGAGTCATAAGCTCGGAAATCATTTTTCTCATGCCTTCCATTTGATCTTCCATGGAGGACCTCAACGAGTTGAAGTCATCCATGGAGACCATACTAGCGGCCCCTTCCGCAGGCCCATCGTCTGGCATACTCTTAGGCGGTTAAGCCCGAAATAAGAGCCGAGGCTCTGATACCAATTGAAAGGATCGTATGCCGCACCTAGAGGGGTGGGGGTGAATAGGTGCTAACCAATTTTTAGTTCTTTTAATTTAGGCTTGACACAAAGGTAAATTCTCTAGATATGCAACTAAGTGAATTTACCTATATGAAGGTTATCAACTAAGCAAGATATAGCTACGCAATATATAGGAGATAGAATAGGATAGAGGTAACCGAGAGTGGAGCACGCGATGACACGGAGATGATTCCCGTAGTTCCCTTCCTTTGCAAGAAGGTACGTCTACGTTTGGAGGAGTGTGGTTGCTACGCAAGCCAAACCAACAGCCACGAAGGCTTCACTCAGATCTCCTGTGAGCAACGCCACGAAGGCCTAGCCCACTTCCACTAAGGGATTTCCTCGAGGCGGAAACCGGGCCTTTACAAAGTTCTTGGGGCACATCCACAACCGAATTGGAGGCTCCCAAATCTGTAACAACACAACAATCAACAACAATACATCAACACAAATCAACTAGGGACCCAAAGAGGAACATTAGCAAGGGGGCCCTCAAACAAATGAGAGGGAAATGTAAATCGCTTCGGTGAGGATGTAGATCGGTGTCTTCTCCTTCGAATCTCCAAAGATCAAGAGCTTTGGTTGGGGGAGGAAGGAGATCTTGCAAATCTTGAGTTCTTGAGGTGGCTCTAATGGTGGTGAAGCTTGGCAGATTTTGTGCAATGATTGAGCAAGGAGCAAGGTAGAAGGGGGTATAAATACCCTCCAAAATCCAAAATTGGAGCTTCCTGGGGGTGGGATAATCCGGTCTAAGTTAGGCGGATAATCCGCCCCGACCAAATCCGCCATGGGAAAAACCGGCCAAATATCCGGCCAAAAGTCCGCCCCTGTCAGTGCCTTCTTCGGTCCTTAGCCGATTTCGAGGGGCCGGATATTGGAAATATCCGGCCCGGATAATCCGGCCCTGGGGCAAATCCGGGCAAAAGTCCGGCCCTTGTACTGAGCCACTTTGCCTCTGGTCCTTAGACGATTTTTGTGGGGCCGGATATTTTGGAAATATCTGGCCCGGATAATCCGGTCTTGGGGCAAATCCGGGCAAATGTCCGGCAATTATCCGGCCCATGTCCGGGGGTATCTTGAGCCACAACCCCTCCGGTCCTTAGCCCAAAAATGGGGGCGGATATTAGGAATATCCGCCCGGAATATCCGGCCAGAAAACCTCATTCTGACTTCTTTTTGACATGTCTCATCACATCCATCACACATGTATATATGTATCTATATAATCCCTGTACCACTTAGACAAACATTAGTGTATCATATACATTGACATCAAACACACAAAACATATTATGAGAGATGTTCTTTCACCATCTCCCTTCTCTCTCCCTACAATGCTAGAGAGGAGGCACTAGGACCACCTCCTTCCTGCGATTGGAGTGACAAGTAGACATGGAGGAGGCCAAGAGCCCCGCCGTTGGAGATCTATTGGGACAGTTCTGCCTCTTATTGCCTAGCCGATGAAGAGAGAAGGGAACGGTTCTACGTGGGTTTGAACAAAAAAAAATTGCGAATTCTTTGAACAAATATTTAGTTCCTATACGTATGCAATGAAAAGGACAACTACTAATGAAGAATTCTTGTGAGAAACCAAAATGTGTAACCGATCCATTGTCAAAATACCTTTTGTGAGTATTATTTCATAAATATAGATTATAAAACATGATTTACAAAAATTAGACAAAGTATGCCCATGGCTGAAGTGCGCAAAAAATATGTATGCACAAGCACAAATGCCAAAAGTTCCATAAAAAGAACACATAACATGTCAGTGGGGCACGAAACCCCAAGGAAACACAATTATCCCCAATAGAACAGTACGCTGTACCAGCATGCTACTGCTGCAAGCAGTGGGGAACACCATTATTCATCGCTCCGCACAGCCGTAGAGAGAGAGAGAGAGAGAGAGAGAGAGAGAAGAGATTTGAATCCTCCCCTCAATCGCTCGAAATCTCCGGCATTCATTCATTTCATCCCACTCCGGTAGGCTCCACCTCCAATTCTCCAGACAAAGGGCGCCTCCTTTTTCAATTTCTGTTGGCTTCCTCGTCCTTCTTCTTCTCCCTTCCAGTGCTCAAGATTGGCGAGCAGGAGACTCTTTGATCCGAGCCGGCTTGGCGGGCTCCTGCCATCTCCCGTGGCAAGTGTGAGTTTTTATCCTCTTATCTCTCCCCCCCTTCTTTTTATCTCTTCCTCCTTCGCCGCAGTGTATTGTTCGTGCTTTGGATCGTAGGCGACGGCTGTTTGCCACTGGGAGATTTCCTGCCTTCTTTTGTCCAGTAATCGCAATTGCTATCCGCTCCGTCGCGTCCCTTGCGCATTTCCCCACTAGGAATCTCAAACCATTGTCGGTTGGAGTATCCCTTGATGCTGTACTGTAGTTCGTTTCCCCCCACCCGAAGATCCCGCTTCTGTTTTTCACGCTGAATAGAATCCACGCTGGAATCATCCAAGAGGGAAGAAATGCAGGCAAATCAAAAGCTTCGGAGCTGCTTCAAAGACAAAGGGAAGCAGACTGAGCTGAAACTGGAGAGATGCAGGCAAATCAAAAGCTTCAGAGCTGCTTCAGAGACAAAGGGTAGCAGACTGAGCTGAAACTCTGAACGCTGCATTTCCCTTTTTTTTTCTTTCTTTTCGTTTTTGGTCACCCTGCACTCCCTTTCTAAATGCAATGAAAAGCAGGCCAGACTTTTCGTAAAAAAAAATAGTTTTCTCGCAGGTCGGCTGCATCCGAACTGGAATTATTTGTATTGAACGGTTTTGCTAATTCCCAGTCATTGGAGAATTAAGTTAGCTCAGTCAAGTCCCCAGCCTTTGGACTTGCATCGTGATTCATGTTAGAGGTGAGTTGTTGGTTGCAACTTAAATTTTTTCCAGTTGAAAGCGAGGAAAAACAGTTCACATAGTACAATTTTTCGGATGACATCACTTGACTGAGAGTTTCTCAGACTGTGAATTAGATGCAGTGAAATTGTAGTTCTGCTGGAGTGTGTTGCTTTAGTTATGTTGGAGTAGTGCTATTTTGGTAAAGTGCCATGCTACCTAGGTCCAAAGATGTGAAATGAATACGGTACATTTTTAATTATCTGTTCTTCCTGTAATTTGGCAGAACCATTTGTTTCAGCAACTTCCTTGTTGCATAATTTACCTTGTCGCGTGTGGCTCGGTTGCAAAGAGAATTTACAGAGCCAACTTAAGTTGCAGGGTTTATAGTTGCTAAGTGAATCTGTTAGTGGATCACATTAGGAATATTACACATTTAGTATGATTTCCTATATGGTTTGAACCTTCCATTATTTGATAATTAGATGGCACATCGCCATGTGCACTAGAATCTTGTTATGGGAAACTTGATAGATGGAATTTCCCTCATAGTGACCAGTCAGTATTGCATTTTGCTACCAAATTTAGGTATTGCATTTTGCTACCAAATTTAGGTATTGCATTTTTGTTTTTACTCACAAATAACTGAAGAACGAGTCAATCACACAAAATGCAAAGAAAAAAATAGAGGGATAAATTATTGTAATGAAATAGCCCTAGATAAATGATATCATATAACAAGTTTTGCTGTTATCACTTACAACTGCTCTTCATGTAAACTTGTCATTTGTAAATATATGCTACTCTCGTCTAGTTGTCTGGGAATAATAATAATTTTCCCTTGCTTTAAGATGTCATCTCCTGTCTCAGTGTATGCGTGTGTTTTGCTGCCCTTTAGAAAGATATTGTTTCTGATGCAAGTAAATACTTACATTGTGTATTATGAATATTTGTAGGGAGAAAATTCTTTGTTTGCTAAGTGAATCTGTTAGTGGATCACATTTAGGAATATTACACATTTAGTATGATTTCCTATATTTGTTTGAACCTTCCATTATTTGATAATTAGATGGCACATCGCCATGTGCACTAGAATCTTGTTATGGGAAAGTTGATAAATGGAATTGCCCTCATAGTGACCAGTCAGGTATTGCATTTTGCTACCAAATTTAGGTATTGCATTTTTGTTTTTACTCACAAATAACAGAAGAACGAGTCAATCACACAAAATGCAAAGAAAAAATAGGGATAAATTATTGTAATGAAATAGCCCTGGATAAATGACATAATATAACAAGTTTTGCTGTTATCACTTACAACTGCTCTTCATGTAAATCTGTCATTTGTCAATATATGCTACTCTTGTCTAGTTGTCTGGGAAGAATAATAATTTCCCCTTGCTTTAAGATGTCATCTCCTGTCTCAGTGTATGCGTGTGTTTTGCTGCCCTTAAGAAAGATATTGTTTCTGCTGCAAGCTATGTGCCATGTTTTTTTATTTATCCTTTGCTTTGTTATTCAGTTGTAAATACTTACATTCTGTATTATGAATATTTGTAGGGAGAAAATTCTTTGTTTGGTTCTTGGATAGAGTTGTCTTTTGCTAGCTGTTCTTCGCTGGACATGTCATCATCACTGTAGTCCGCACATGGGAGGTATGGTTGAAGGTTATGTTGGTCCAAGTGAACTTCACTTGAGGAAAGAATTTACTGCTTTGAGGAAGGCACGCGTCTTGCAAGATCCCGAAACTTGCTCAACGTGGAGATCTCCTTTGAGTTCTAGATCATTGGTGGCAACTTCTAGCATTGCACACAGAAGTGGTATGCGAGATAGTTTAGCACCAAAGCACGTCGAGTCACCTTCTGCACCACCAAAAAGTGGAAAAACATGCAAAAAGGTTTATTTGCACAATTGGAGGCAGTATTCTAACAAGTCCAGTGAAGCTGGAATAAAGTTAGATGAGCAATTATCTTCCGAGTTTAATTTGGAAACCCCGTGCAACTCTATTGGTAAGCGCTCCAAAAGTGGCGCATGTTTGGTCACTCCAACCAGCATTTACAATAATCAAAGCTCAGCATCATGTGTTCCTGTTAAAAGGACAGCTAGAAGAAGAAGGGGTTTGTCATCAAAGAATGGAAAAATACAAAATCCAGTTGTTTCAGAATTGCTAGATCTTCATATCATCTCTGGTGATCAATGTGAGGATACTGAAAATTGTATCTCCAAAAGTCAGGAGCTGTTTCAGGATGGTGGTTCCTTTTATCGCCCAACATCTCCACCGTTTGCTGCATGTGGATGTGTCAGCTCTTCTAATCCCTCTAAACCAATGAAAATCGGTAGAAGAGATGGATCTTCCTTTTCTTGCACCCCTGTTTCAACTAGCTCCTATTACAAGCATGGAAGAGGGAACAGCAGTACTGTTGGTTCATGGACTGCTACTTCTTTTGATGGTGATGAGTCTAACCAATCAGTATTGTGGAGAAGTCAGAGGTCTCGTGTCCCGTGCCAGTCATCAAATAGGGGTAAACATAAAGGATCGAGACAAAGTAATTATTCTCCTTCACTATCTGATACACTTAGAAGAAAAGGTAGCAGCCTATTGTGTGGGAGTCAGTCGTTGCATAGGAAAAAGAGATCATCTGGTTCAACAAAATGGGTCTGTTCGAAAAAATCTGCGCAAGGGACGCCACTTTTGGGCGATAGCTTTGATCTTGGTTCTTCTTCATTTGATTCATCAGGTGATGAACTCTCAACCAATATTGGGGAGCTCGATTTGGAAGCTTTGAGCCGATTAGATGGGAGAAGGTGGTCAAGTTGTAAAAGCCAGGATGCAATTGATATAGCTGTTCATGCTGCTGATCTTGCAACATCAGACAGGAGAAGTTTGAGCCAGAAGTATAGACCAAGGAAATTCAGCGAAATTGTCGGTCAAGATATTGTAGCGCAATCACTTAGCAATGCCATTGCAAGGGAAAGGATAGCTCCAGCGTATCTTCTTCAAGGCCCTCGCGGAACTGGAAAAACATCTGCTGCAAGGATATTTTCAGCAGCTCTAGGCTGCCTTGATACTGGAGACATAAAACCCTGTGGGGCTTGTAAAGAGTGCACTCAGTTTTTCAGTGGAAATGGAACTAACCTAATTGAAGTTGATGCAAGCAATAGGAAAAGTATAAACAAAATTAAGCATTTACTGGATAGAATACCACCATCTGCGACTGCATCCCGTTATAAGGTATTTGTTGTTGATGAATGCCACATGGTATCTTCAAAAGTTTGGTCGGCATTTATGAAGTTTCTTGGTGAACCATTACCTCGGGTTGTCTTCATATTTATAACAATTGACCCAAATAACCTGCCTCGTGCTGTAATTTCACGTTGTCAGAAATACATCTTCTCCAAGATCAAAGATATTGATATTGTGTGCCGGTTGAGAAGAATTTGCATGAAGGAAAATCTTGATGTAGAATTAGCAGCTTTAGATTTGATAGCTATAAATTCAGATGGCTCACTGCGAGATGCAGAGACAATGTTAGATCAACTGAGTCTGTTGGGGAAAAAGATAACACCTTCTCTTGTTAATGATCTGGTATGTTTTGATCAACTGTTTTATTGGTGAACCAAATGTTGCTTTACATTACATAATAATGTTGTTATCTGGTCTGTGTTTTTTAAAATCTTGACACTTTTTAACTCGGGAAAAAATCCTTTCGAATTGTTTATTTTACACTAAAGAGTGACCGCTAGATTTCTGAATAGTTCAGCATTATGTTTTTTACCATTCCAGAGATGGCTCATAAGTTTGAAACTAGTGATAGTCATGCTGCTTAAAATGTTTGAAATTTCGTTTCTTTTGGCGCTACAAATGAAGTATGAGCTCTTCAGGATGGCACATTTATATATTGGAAAAAAGGATGACACATTTATCTGCATTTGACCATATTCTTAGTCCCATGTCACCTTCACTTTCTTTTGTGCAGGGTAATCGTATATTTTAACTTTATCCCATAGAAATAAGACAATAGAGGCCAAATGGTTTCCTCAGGGAATTTAAAGAAGAATGAAAATAAAAGCAACAATAGACTGTTGTTGAGCTCTTGAATAGTTAATTCAGTTGAATGTGCGGACCTGCCATTCAGTTTCAACACGAGTGAAGAATAAGATGAACTTTTTTTTCTAGTAACATAAGAGAGAGTAGTTATTCAATCCAAAATAATGTCTAATGTTTCTCTCCCCGCTCCTCTTTTACATTCCCTCCGGTCTCTCTTCTTCTGTTCTCTCTTGCATATACTCTATTGTACATGTTCTCTTTTTAATATATTCTATTCTGTTAGGACCTCCCCAGTAAATGAATAAATTGTTAATTATATTTTTTAGGTCGGAGTTGTCTCGGAAGAGAAATTGCTTGATCTACTGGAGATAGCTATGTCGTCAGACACAGCTGAAACTGTCAAAAGGTCTAGAGAGCTCATGGATTCTGGCATTGATCCAATCGCATTAATGTCTCAGTTAGCTGCGTGCATCATGGACATCATTGCAGGCACATACAAATTAGCTGTTTCTACTTGTAACGGCGTGGGGATCGGTGGTCGAAGTTGTAAGTATTTTCAAGTTTCAACATTGTTTTTGCGCTTTCTTTTTGTGTTTTGTATCAGGGGGTCTAATGCAGTAATGCAATTGTATAAAGAGTATAGATGAAGTAATTTCATTAATGTTGTTATCTTCCCTGTGGATGAATACATTATTAATCTCGATGCCCTTCCATTCACTACAGAAAAGTAGTTTTATTTTAGTGTCTTCATGCCCATGAGGCATATCAGAATTATTGGCTATCAGGATTTGTGTCGTTTTATATCTAATATTATTTAAAATATATGAACTGTTACCAGTTGGCATGCCATTGTGTAGCTGTTAATTGACTGCATCTGCAATCCTTTGTATGTCAAGGTGGTATTTCCAATAGAAGCATATTAATACTAATATTTATTGTACCATTAACACATAACTGTTGTTGATGGAAGAAGCATATCGAACCTTAATTATCAATATACTAGTAACAAAAACCACGATCAGTGGATGTTCTAAAAATACTAAATAGCAGGCCTTAAATTGTGGCACTTAAATCATGTGTCCAAGATCAAATACCCATAAGTAGATCTTGCAAATGTTACAAGGCACAAGCTGCTTATCTTGACCTCTTAGCTCCAACTTATTTATAAACTGGAACTATAGGAAGACCCCGACAAGTAAATTTTATTAGAAGGGGGATATGTACACAAGGGAAATAGGGGGAGGAAGAATGTGCACAGATGGGGGGAACTAGACGACTTTACGACAGATAAGCTGATAGAGCCATGCTCTAAGAGGAGCAGCACACTCCTCTTTCATCCCTAAATAAAACAAAAAGAGAGTCAAACGGATCATGCACTCTCGGTTATGGCTGTTACTGTTTTGTATTTTGTCATTTGCATAAATTTTACTTGGATGTCCTAGTGCACTATTCTTGATCAACCAATTTCTACAGACCACATTTGTAAAAGCAGCTCATCCAGTCTATTCCATATTGATCCATCTTATTAACATCTTTCCTTGTGGTCTGTAGTAACTGATGCAGAGTTGGAAAGATTACAACAAGCATTGAAGATTCTATCTGATGCTGAAAAGCAGATAAGGCTTTCAAGTGAGCGTTCGACATGGTTCACCGCAGCTCTACTACAACTTGGTTGTGGCCATAGTTCGGACATGAGCCAACCAAGAAGCAGCACAAGAGAACATCCTAAAGCAGCCAATGACGCAGTGACCGAAGCAGGCAGAGAATCGTCATCCAGCAGGGTGACTTCTAACTCTCTATCTGCCTTTGGTGTTTCAAAGAAAGCAATTGACCCCAAAGCAAGTAGTGGGCAGTCTAGTCCTCAGGCCCTTGCCTCTTATTCATCTAGGTCGAGAGTAAACAACGTTTTGGCCTATGGGGAATGTAGGTCTGTTGATAGAATTCTACAGGATTCGACTAAAATGAATAACTGTTCTGAAAAAAGGTCCCTAGCAAATGAGAACTCAGATAACCTTGCACAGATTTGGATACGATGCATCGAAAACTGTCACTCCAACACATTGCAACAGCTACTTTTCGACCATGGTAAACTAGTATCAATCAGGCAATGTGAAGGTAAATATATCTTGTGTTTCCTTTTTCTATTTTAGCATGGACCACATTGAAATGGATTCATTATCATATATGTGTTGCGGTCATTGAACTACCTGTAACTTTTCTGACCGAAGATGCAATACATAGAGCACGTTGATCAGTTTTGTCTTCTCGTGGAAGTCCTCTTACTGTATATTTTTCAACATATCTATTAGTTTCATGTCTAGACACATGCTCCTATTTGGCAAAACGGTATCAGACAGGATTTTCTGTCTAGTTTGACCTTCTTTTTTTTCAGAAATCGCAAAAGCTTTGCGTCTCGATTGATATATGTGTAAAAAGAGAGTTGTGTACAAGTCCAGGAAAGGACCAAGTTTACAGCACGAAACACCTAAACACCAGGTGCCGCTGGAAGCAGGCACCCTTTGGTCCCACCTTTGCCCAATTATGGGCTTCTGCCTGGACTGTGGCCAGGAGTTGGGGACCATCGGTGTGCGTGCCATCGAAGGTGATTGTCTAGTTTGACCTTCGCTCCCAGCTTCTTGGGTAGAGCCACATCTACGCTTACATGCGGCTTTAGTCTTTCTGAAGTTACATGTGGCTTCAGTTTTTAGTTACAATGTGGCCTCAGTTTCAAGATCCCAAGGATCCCAATGTAAATTAAACTAGAGCCTAATATAACAATTAATAATACTAGCTTTGCCCTAGAAAGTGGGTAGCTGAAGGTGCTAAGTTTGATCTTTGTAAATGAAGTCAGAGCTTGGTCATTATAGTGAACTTACTAATTTGGTGCTTGAGTATAAAGCAAACACAGAGCAAATTAGATACTAAAACTGACTATTGCGGGTTATTGGTGTGGTTTTTGTTTAGATCTCTCAGAGTTGAAGATGAATTAAATATCCTCTATGCTCTTTATTTCGTTTATTCTTGGTAGAATTCCACATGTTTGAAATCAAAGAGAAAATCATGCTATTGAAGTGAATTTACTGTTCTATTTTCAGGTCGGACAATTGCTTTTATAGCATTTGAGGATCATGGCATAATGTCCCGAGCACAAAGATTTTTGAGCAGCATTACAAATTCAATTGAGACAGTTCTGAGGTGCAATGTGGAAGCCCGAGTGGGTCTACTACCTGAACTGATATCGGCGGGACTAACATCAGGGGCTGTCCCTAAAGGAAGAAGAACCGAGTCTGATCTCCTGAGTTGTTCTTCAAACAGTGACCGGCTAAGGGGAGCGTTGAACACGTCAAGGAGAAGTTTAGATTACTGTGATGAAGTAAAGAGAGAACTAGGGTTGCACCCATCTTCCATTTCTTCTTTAAATTCAGGAATATCTAAAGCTAGAGGACTGGAATTTCCCTCACAGATGTCAAATATATCAATGGTTGATGAGCAAAGGTTAGAGAGTGCTTGGCTCCAGGCTGTTGAAAAATATACACCTGGTATGAAAAATCAAGCAAGACCTGATAGACATCAGGTTTTACCACAAGTTGTTGGCAGCCCATACCAAAGGAGGTCCCCAATGACCCTAGTTGTGCCCTCAAGTCAATCCGATGAGGATCTTGCTCACGAGATAAAAGCTCTTAAGATAGTTGAGAGTTATGGTTCTCGGAAAGATTGCCGGGAACAAAGCAAAACTGGATATGCTATTTCACCAAGCAAGTTGCATGGTATTGATTACTTGGAAAATTGTGACAATGAGAGCATGTAAGTATTACACTAGCGCACACTTTGATCTCATTTCGTATCCAGCCCTTATCTTGCCCTTTTGATTTCAAGACATCAATGCCACCTTTGCCTTCACAAAAAAAACCTCTGAAATGGATATTACAAAATATCGTCTAGGAAACAGGTAAACACAGAAGTAGAGATTTTTCTTTCCATCCACAATAGCTGAGCAGAAAGAAACTTGATTTTTGTTCTGATTTTGTTTTCGGAAAAGAGGAACGGAGCCCCGGGCCCCCGGTCTCTGCATTGTGTTCTAAAATATAGCATGAATTCTTGAAGCGATTGGTTTCTAAAAATTTATGTTTGCATTCATACCTTATCCTGGATATGATGCATCCATTTTGTTTGCAGTGCCATCTTTAGCTTTGCTGTGGGCCTGTAGCGATTGTTATGTTATTAGGTAACTTCGTTATAAGATAAGGCCTTTTCGTTTGCTTACTAATTATGACGGCCTTTTTTTTTAACGCTCCTAGGATAAGCGCACGCAGCCTAAATTTCCTTCTCATTTAACATGTTGATTCTAGAATTTACCATGCATGTTACTGCTCCATAGTGTGTTGCTCATGTTTACTAAAAACTTACAGTTGCTCCGAACCTGGAAGACCTGGTTGCCATGGCCTTTTCCGCTGTTGGAAAACTCAAAAGTCAAGAGAATAGAGGTAAATATATCACATTTTGTTTTTGTACACTTTGTTGTTGGCACCAAACATCATCCCACCTCACTCTGTTAAATGCAGGCGAAAGGGCAGATGCGTGTGAAATCTTCGTATTCTGGCAGAGAACGCAGGTCCTGTGATATAGCGAGCCCTGGCCCCGGAAATGGAAGATGCTTCTCAAATGTTCATGAACTGCAAAGTGACCATATTTGATCTTCTCATCCTAAATTCATGTGACTCTGGTGGCCTCATATTATTGGCCCTCTCGAGATAAGAATTTGGTCTTGTAGCCAGTCTGGCATCTTCAGCACCTCAGTGGAATTTAGTTCGTTTGTCAAGCATCTATACCTGCATGCTGTTTTATTCTAAAAAAGGAATATGAGTTTTGTAAAGATATTTTTGTTATATTATTTAATTTGAAAGAGTCGACCAGTGCTAGACATCTCATGGGTGAAACTGATGGATATAGGTAGGATGAAATGGATTTAGAAGTAAAAATTGTTGTGGATAGGGATCCTGTAAAAACATCTTTTGAGTAATGGTCCAGACCCGGCCATTTCTCAAGAACATTAGCTAAGGGCCCCGTTACTACCACTTGGATCTGGAACCTACATGCTGATGCTCATGATTTCGACACTCATACCGGTGATTTGGAGATCTTTAGTCGCATTTCGGGCAACTCTCCATTATCTTTCTTTGGTTGAGTGTTATGTACTTTCATGGTGCCCGTTTTTCCAATTATTAGCAATCCTTCATTGATTCCATAATTGCTTCTTTATAATGCATAGAATATCTTATGTTTTGTGAAGGATTCACTGCTGCAACTGTCGAGTTTCTTTTCTTCTTCATGTTTTATACTTCTATCCGTACATGGGCCAGAAAAGCTTAATTTTCTCTTGGTATGTAGTTTCAAGCTTCAAGATTTATTAAAGGGAACTCTTTAACTATCCTAATCATCTGAGTTTTCCTGTTGCGCAACATTTATCATTGCACATTTGTAGTTCATCACTTTCATGCCACAATATCATAATAAATTGATTTCCTTATGAATCAAAACATATCATTTTACAATATTTTATGGATCAACTCTTGCCAATTATATGATAAATCCATCTGAAACTTGCATCATCCAGTGAGGCTGGAGGAGCCAGGTTCAGAGAAGCCGGGGTAGCACTGGTGCTGGTCCATGCCAACGCCGTCGTCGGCAAAGATGTCGCTCCACGGCCACTGCTGCTGCTGGCCAACGTCGTCTTCTCCTCCCTCCATCAGCCCTGCTGCCTCCGCCGACAGCCGGTTGTCAGCGACGGTGAGGTTCCCGGAGGTGGGCACGCTGTTGCTTCCGTTGGCGCTGCTGCTGCTTGGGCTGACGATGGCGGCGGCACCACTGGGGTCGGCATCAATGTGGTCCTGTGTGGCGCCGACTCGGACACCGGTGATGAGAAAACGGCGGTGGGCTGAGACGTGGGGGCTCGCTGTGTGGACAGCGACGTCGCAGCTCCGGCACAGCAGGGCGCGGTCCTCCACGCAGAAGAAGTAGCCCGTTTTCTCCTGTAATAAGTACAGTACAGTAGAGTTCATATCTATCAAATACTACTATAGATTTCACAAGGCACTTGTGCACTTGCACGTCTTTCTTGTGATGCAATATTCATTTTATGATATTTACAAATTGTAAACTCCAAAGAGGTAAAGCAAGTTGTTCAACATGTCACATTGTGAAAGAAATGAGTAGTATACGAATAATCCATATATAGAGTTGGTGAGAATTGGACTCGGCTAAATCCCATCCAGCCCTACTTGCAAACAAGTGGATTGATTACAACCACATTTGGAAAGATACAATCAGAGATATGGGCACCGCATCACACTACTGTACTTTTCAAGAGAGAGGACCATCTGGTGACCTATCCTACAAAACAAGACCATCTGATGAGGGTGTCGTTTAATTGGATAGTGAGCTATGGCAGGTGGGGAATGAAAAATGGTAGGTGGCTGCATATTGTTTGCCTCGAGGACTTAGGAAAAGGGTTGGGCTTTCTGGTCCTACACACGAGATAGACAGCGTTTCATAGAGCTTGGGCTTCTTTGGATATTATGAAAATCAGTGTATGCCACTTTGCAGATCTAGTCTTATTGCAGTATTGTCATGGCATGGGTTAATGAAGGACCACGTAAAACCAAAAGATGGATCTTTTGTCCACTATACACACTGATTTTGGACAAGATACATGATGGGACCTGGGGAATGATCCAAAAGAGTTTATCTAGTTAAACCTAATACACTATCCATCGAGGGTTGAGATCTGGTTTATCCATCTTAACCTAATTTTCGGTCTACCTAAGGTCATCGATATTGCAAGGCGCTCAGCGACACGATTAGAAAAATAAATCAGGTTCTCTTAAGCACCGGTGCTTATTTATACAAAGGTCTTCATTAGACACCTCTATTATAGAAATAAGCACCGGTTAATTCTGTAAGCACATCTCAAAGCATTTTGCACTAAATCACTTTTTAAACTAGGGTTGATTTTTTTACCCACTAATTTTTTTTTTGAAAAGACTGTAACCACGGTTTCTCTCACCATAACTCCTCATCCTCATCTCCCGTTCTTGCCAACGTTTCCCACCTTAACTTTTCCATCGCCTCTTGTTATCTTACTCATCTACAATAGCTACATATGCACTCTCCCTCGTCTCTCCAATCCGTCTTCTAATCCTGTCAGCTAGTTGTCTTCCAATCAAGGCTCGTGTCACTAGTACGCTGCGTCGTAGTCTCTTGACCCAACAACCACCATCGGTACCATTGCTTCCCCTTGGCATCCCTTTTAACTCCATGGGAATGATTTTCTTCTCCGGTGCCACTGGCGTACCCTCTAACTCTAGCCTACACATCACCAGGCTCAAGCCGTTAACCCTTGCTTCCACCTCAATGCTCACTTATGGATGCATATTTTAAGAGTAATGCATTTATTAGTATTCAGAATTGGTACTTGAAATTGTATAAGTAAATTCTTCGTGAAATATTCCACAAAAAATCTTACTTAAAAGTCTATATGATCGATGGATCTTTTGATCACTATGCACGTTGATTTTGGACAAGATCCATGATGGGACATAAGGAATTACCCAAAGAGTTCGAATTATCTAGTTAGTTAACCCTAGTACACTATCCACTGAGGATCGAGATCCCGTTTACCCTTCTCAACCTAATTTTTTATCTACCTAATGCCATCGATATTGCAAGGTGCTTAGATAGGTGATTAGAAAACAAATCAGTTTCTTAACCACTAGTG
Source organism: Lolium multiflorum (assembly GCA_030979885.1). Taxonomy (NCBI): domain Eukaryota; kingdom Viridiplantae; phylum Streptophyta; class Magnoliopsida; order Poales; family Poaceae; genus Lolium; species Lolium multiflorum. The sequence goes on from JAUUTY010000177.1 coordinate 103,347, forward strand.
CTTATTTATATAAGGTAAATGCTTCGCTAGGCACTTCTACAAGATAAATATGCAATGCTGCTTGAGAAAAAATATTTCCGGAAGCACCTCTCTTATCACTTCATTGTAAAATAGGCTAAGTCACCTGCTATGTTTTTTAAATTGCGCTTGAATATTTGATCCACCACCTTTTTTTTTCTTCCAAAAGACCACAAACACCTCTTCTCCAACGTTCCCCTCATCATCTTTCCCGCGCTCCTAACTGCTCACTCATCTACAACAACTATACAGTCTTCCTCACATCTCCAATCTTGCCAGCCAGTTGTCCTTGCCAGGGGCTCGTGTCACTACTGTGTCGCGTCGTTTTCTCTTGACCCAACAACCACCCCCATCCCATTCATTCCCTTGGTTATCCATTTTAACTCCACGAGCATGATTCTCTTCTCCGGTGCCGGTGTCGTACCCTCTAACTCTAACCTACAAACCACAGACCCGAAGTCCTCAACCGTTTCCTCCGCCTCAATGCTCTCTCTCAAGACCAGATATTAATAAATAATAATGTATTAAGTAGTATTTAGAATCAATACTTTAAAAATGTATGAGTGTATTCTTTTCAATCTTTCCTAAAAAAATTATTTCGAAAAGTAATTTTCACGATTGACATATTTTCACAAGTTTATGGAACAAAAATTATCGTCAAAGTTTTATTTTGATGACCTCACTGATGTCTAAAGTGAAATCATTTAAGGACCAATGGCCATTTTACAAGTACTCCGTACAACAAATCATTAGGGACCAGTTTGCAGCTCCAAAACTGTGATATTTATAGTTTGAAAGGAGAGAGCTGTTAGGGCTAGGCTAAACAACATGTTAAGCACGAAGAAGTTCTGTAAAAAAAAAGTACGAAGAAGAAGTGCTTACACAAACATAAATATCCACCAACAAGGCACCAATCCGCAGTGACTAATAGAGCAAGTCAAGCCAAACTACTCCTTCCGTTTCATGATAAGTGTCAATATTTAAGTTTAAATTTGGATAAAATTAAACTAATTAAAGTTCCAATACTTATTACAGATCGGATGGAATAGTAAGTTTCTTTTCAATTAAAGTCACAAGTTCAGCTAATTATCGGAAAAGAACCAGAAGGGAATTGCTCCACACGTACGTACCTGGCAGATGTCGCATGCGGGGTGGCTTCCGCCGTCGTCGCCTTGGCCGGGCGACGAGGAGCAGGCCGGCGTCGAGGAGAGGAGCGCGACGCGGTGGTGCCTGCCGGCAAGCTTGTTGGCGGAGTGCACGGCGGCGTCGCATCGTCGGCACAGCGCGGCCTCGTCGGCGCAGCACAGCACCGCCGCCTCCGCTTGCCCGCAGGCGTCGCACCCGATCTTCATGAGCTAGTTTGCGCGTACGTCGTCTGGGAGAGAGCTAGCTGGCCGTGAAGAAAAACGGAGGGATGGATATAGACTATGGAGAAGGGGGCGGGGGAGCTGGGAGGGAGGGAAACGATATTATTACAAACACATGCCTATTCTGGTAGGTGTAGGTCGTTGTCCGGAAAAAATATCTATTGCCCTGCGCTACATGCCACGTCGGTAATTCCACCGCCTTTCCCTTTTTGAGGTAGGTAGGAGTATTTACCTTTCTTGCTAGCCACGGCTGGAGCTTCCTGTGGTTGAGAGACGGACGCTTGAGACTCTGGTAAGCCATAGAGCGGTGCATGCTCCACGGAAGGGCCACGTAGGTTGAATGGGGAGGTCAGATTTTCTTTGAGCCGGTTATTAATTCTTATTTTCATTAAAGTGTGCCATTTTGTCTATGCGTGGATGGTTGCGATCTGTGGCAGAGGTGCAGGGCAGCATGGCGAACGTTGGCATGACGAAATGGGGTGACAGTTGTTTGTAATGTTTTATCCATGTGTGGGTGGTCGTAGTTTTGTGATAGAAGTGCGTTGGTGTGGAGGAACGTTGGCATGACGAATGGGGTGCCAGTTGTCAGTGATGTTTTATCCATGCGTGGACGGTTGTAGTTTTGTGATAGAAGTGCACGTTGGCGTGGAGGAACGTTGGCATGCCGAATGGGGTGCCAGTTGTCTGTGATGTTTTATCCATGCGTGGGCGATTGCAGTCTTGTGACAGAGGTGCATGTTGGCGTGGAGGAACGTTCGCATTACGGGTGGGGTGCTAGTTGTCTGTGATGTTTTATCCATGCATAGGCGGTTGCAGTCTTCTGATAGATGTGCAGGCCGGCGTGGAGGAACGTTGGCGCGGCAGGTGGGAGTGTCTAGTTGTGTGTGTCGTTTTTTCTATGAGTGGGTGGTTGCAGTCTTATGACAGAGGTGTGGGTCGACATGGAGGTACGTTGGCATGACGGGTGGGGTGCCAGTTGTCTGTGATGTTTTATCCATGCGTGGGAGGTTGCAGTCTTCTGACAGAGGTGCATGTCGGCGTGGATCGAGGAACATTGGCACGACAGGTGGAGTGTATAGTTATGTGCGCCGTTTTGTATATGCGTGGGTGGTTGCAGTCTTGTGACAGAGGTGCATGTCGGCGTGGAGGAACATTGGCACGGCAGGTGGAGTGTCCAATTATCTGCGCCATTTTGTCTATGCATGGTTGCAGTCTTGTGACAAAGTTGCGTGTCAGCATGGAGGAACTTTGGCACAACAGGTAGGGTGGCCAGTTGTGCGCTTGCATCCCATCACCTTGTAGGAAGTGAGTGGAAATGAGATTAAGTGTCTTGTTGAAGGCAAGACATTCCATGGATCGACCTTCCACATCCACCATCAAACTAGATCGAACAAGTCGAACTATCAAGGGTACCTTTTCTTCACGCGCTACAGTCAGATAAGAATGCATACATTCAGATAAGGAGCATATATAGGCAGTTCTCGGGTGGAGCTTGCCCGTCCGGCCACCGCTGATGCGCCCACCTCTGGCCGCGGCAGAGCCCTAGAGGTGATCCACGATGGCTCCATCCGCTGACCTCCTATTGAGATGAAGTCCTGGAGAAAAGAACATCAGGAACACATAAACTGGTCTTCTTTGATGTGATGAACGGGGATCCTTCACTATCTTCATGACTCTCCCCACCGTCCCATCCACTGTCATCGCATTTGTTGTTGAAGGGGTTTCATACGGGGGACGAAGAGGCTCAGCGGTGCTTGTTAAGAAACCTTCACGCGGAGTAGCTAGTTTTCATATGACAGAGTCGGGCACGGCCGTAGGGGTCACCACCTATGCCCATGGCCGCCATTGCGAGCATCATCTGCATTCTCCTCCCCACGGATTCCTTACGCTTATGGTTGGGATCAGGATCAACATCGGCGGTGTAGAATGCAACAACGCCCTCAGAAGTGTCAAAGCAGGAGGGGCAGGACCTGACGAGAGACATGAGGCAACGGTGGGCTCATCAACGCATGGGAGCAGGAGAAGGTGGTCGACACAACGCATGTTGCTACTGCTACAGGAGGAGAAGTTGTTGGCGATGAAGGCCATCGTCTTCACTCTTGCTCGACACCTCTATGATACGTCGCAACGTATCTATAATTTCTTATGTTCCATGCTACTTTTATTACAATACTTGAATGTTTTATACATACTTTACAGATTAATATACATTTTCCGGCACTAACCTATTAACAAGATGCCAAAGTGCGATTCCTGTTTTCTACTGTTTTGGTTTCAAAATCTAGTAAGGAAATATTCTCAATTGGACGAAATCAACGCCCAGGGTCCTATTTTTGCACGAAGCTTCCAGAGAAGAAGAGAAGAAGCAGTGGGGCACGAGGCGGCCGGACACCGGGCGGCGCGGCTGGGCTTGGCCGCGCCGGCCTATTGTGTGCCACCTCGTGGCGCCTTGACCTACCCTTCCGCCTTAAAGCCTCCATCGCGAAACCCCATGTACCGAGAGCCACGATACGGAAAACATTGCGAGAGGCCGCCGCCGCTAATCCCATCTCGGGTTCGGAGATCGCCTCAGGCACCCTGGGGAGAGGGATCATCACGGAGGGCTCTATATCATCATGCCCGCCTCAGGATTGATGCGTGAGTAGTTCATCCTTGGACTGAGTCCAGCAGTAGCTAGATGGTTGTCTTCCGCTTGTGCTTTCATTGTATTAGATCTTGTGAGCTGCCTAACATGATCAAGATCATCTATTTGTAATGCTACATGTTGTGTTTGTAGATCCGATGAATAGAGAATACTATGTTAAGTTGACTATCAATCTATCATATATGTGTTGTTTATGTTCTTGCATGCTCTCCGTTGCTAGTAGAGGCTCTGGCTGATACTTGTAACTCCAGAGGTAATTATGCTCGATAGTGGGTTCATGCCTCCATTAAATCTGGGACAGGAAGAAAGTTCTAAGGTTGTGGATGTCTGCTACTAGGGATAAAACATTGATGCTTTGTCTAAGGATATTTGTGTTGATTACATTACGCACCATACTTAATGCAATTATCTGTTGTTTACAACTTTAAGGAAGGGGTTCGGATGATAACCGAAGGTGGATTATTTAGCATGATATTGGATAGCGGTCTATGTACTTTGTCGTAATGCCCCGATTAAATCACATAGTAATCATCGTTGATATGTATTGAATCTTTATTTGTCAATTGCTCGCCTATAATTTGTTCACCAGCATGTTAGTTATATTATTGGAGTGACACCACTAGTGAACTGTGGACCCCGGTCCATTCTTTTACATCCGTTCTATTCTTTCTGTTCTTTGCAAACAAACACCATCTTTCACTCGATCGCTTAATCCTTTGTTTTCAGCAAGCCATGAGATTGACAACCTCACTGTTACGTTGGGGCAAAGTACTTGTGTTGTGCAGTTCCACGTTGGCGCCGGTTTCAGCCTGGTGTTGCGCCGCTACATTCCTCCACCAACAACCTTCACGTGCTTCTTGGCTCCTACTGGTTCGATAACCTTGGTTTCTTTCTGAGGGAAAACTTGCTCTGTGCGCATCATACCTTCCTCTTGGGTTTCCCAACGGATGTGTACATCTACGCGCATCAAGCTCTTTTTTTGGCGTTGTTGGGAGATCAAGACACGCTGCAGGGAGTCTCCACTTCCAATCTCTTTACTTTGTTTTTGTCTTGCTTTATTTTATTTACTACTTTGTTTGCTGCACTTAAACAAAACACACAAAAATTAGTTGCTAGCTTTACTTTATTTACTGCCTTGTTCTCTATATCAAAAACACACAAAAAATTAGTTACTTGTCTTTACTTTATTTGCCTAGTTTACTTTATTACTGTTATAATGAGTAATCCTGAAGTTGAAGTTCGTTCTTTTAAGCAACAAGGTGGAGAAAGTTTTAAAGATGCTTGGTACAGAATTAGTAATGCTCATCATAGGTGCATTAAGAAACCTTCCACTACTATCCTTCTTAGGAACTTTTATGTTGGTTTATCTAGTTGGAATAGGTATGTTCTTGATACTCTTTCGGAGGTAATTTCCTAGGTACTCCTGCTTTAGAAGCTAGCTGCATCATTGAGAGTCTAGTTGGAATACCACCTGTTAATGAAGTTAAAATTGAAATCTCTCTTGAGGATGTTATGAAAAAATTGGAAACCATAGAAAAAAATTTCCAAGTGTTGAAACTAAATTGGGAATGCTACTTGATAAAACTAATGAACTTGATAAATCCTTAGGAGGAATTGATGAAAGAATTAGTGTCCTAGGAACTTGTGTTGTCCAGGATAATCAAACCAATAGGATTGATGAACTTGAAAAAGCTATGGGAACCTTGGGTTCAACCTTTTCTTCTCTCAAGTATAAGGAGAAAGCTTATGTGGGTAAAGAGCAAAAATTCATGTATGCCTCTAAAGTGCCTAAACAAAAGAATTATTATAGGCCTAAAATTGCTAAAACCCCCAGCACCACCATAGAAAATTTAGATAATGAAGCACCTAAAGTACCCTCTGCAACAAGTTGTGTTTTCAAGAAAAATAATGATGTTGATGCTTCATCTCTTGATGTTACTTGATTTGCACTTTCTGCTAGCGAAAGGCGTTAAAGAAAAGCACTTCTTGGGAGATAACCCATGTGTTTATTTTACTACAGCAATTTTTGTTTTGTTGAGTCTTGGAAGTTGTTTACTACTGTAGTTAATTTCCTTATCATGTTTTTGTGCCAACTAAAGTTTCTATGCTAAAGTTGATGTTATATTTGGGATCGCTGCAGAAACAGCATTGCTGTCTGTCACGAATCTGGGCCAAAAATTAAAAATTCAAAAAATCTGAAATTTACGAGCGTGATCCTCAGATATGCGCGCAACTTTCATTAGTTTTGAGTTTTTCCATTTGAGCAAGTTAAGTGCCCAGTCCAGATGCATCTTTACGGACTGTTCTATTTTTGACAGATTCTGCCTTTTTATTTCGCATTGCCGCTTTTGCTATGTTGAATGAGTTTCTTTGTTCCATTAACTTTCAGAAGCTTTGTGCAATGTCCAAAAGTGTTAAGAATGATTGTGTCACCTCTGAATGTGTGAATTTGTGGTTATGCACTAACCCTCTAATGAGTTTGCTTAAAGTTTGTGTGAAGGAAGTTTTCAAGGGTCAAGAGAAGAGGATGATATACTATGATCAAGAAGAGTGAAAGGTCTAAGCTTGGGGATGCCCCGGTGGTTCATCCTGCATATTTTAAGAAGACTCAAGCATCTAAGCTTGGGGATGCCCAAGGCATCCCCTTCTTCATCGACAACATTATCAGGTCACTTCTAGTGAAACTATATTTTTATTCCGTCACATTCTTATGTTCTTTACTTGGAGCGTCGGTTTGTTTTTATTTTTGTTTTTGTTTTGAATAAAGTTGGATCTCGCCATTCTTATATTGGAGATATTACGCTCTGTTTTTCTATGGAACACTTGTGTTCTTAATTGTGCTTTAATGTTCATGGCGAAGTCTAAATTGCTTCAAATTGCTATTTGGTTGGAATTGGAAAGTGCTGCATATGGTTTGGCAATTTGGCAATTGTTTGAGCTCTCATAGATCATGTTTAAGCTCTTGCATCATGTAGTTTAATCTATTAATGAAGAACTACCGTAGAGCTTGTTTAATTTGGTTTGCATGATTGGTCTCTCTAAGTTTAGATATTTTAGGGTAAAGTGTTTGAACAACAAGGAAGACAATGTAGAGCCTTATAATGCTTGCAATATATTCTTGTGTGAGTTTTGTTGTACTGTTCACACTTGTGTTTGCTTCAAACAACCTTGCTAGCCAACTTGTTGAGAGGAAATGCTTCTCGTGCATCCAAACACCTTGAGCCAAAATCCATGCCATTTGTGTCCACCATATCTACCTACTATGTGGTATTTTTCCATTCCAAAGTAAATTACTTGAGTGCTACCTTTAAATTTCATTCCTCTACCTTTACAATATATAGCTCATGGGACAAATAGCTTAAAAACTATTGTGGTGATGAATATGTAGTTATGTGTCTTAATTCTTATAAGTTGCTTGTTGAGCCATGTTTTCTGGGGACGCCATCAACTTTATCTTTGTTGGATATCATGTGAGATGCTATGCATGTTCGTCTTGTCTGAAGTAGTGGACTTCACGATCAAATGGTTTGAGTATGCATATGTTAGAGAAGAACATTGGGCGCTAACTAAAGCCATGTATCATGGTGGAAGTTTCAGTTTGGACATACAACCTCAATCTCTTATGAGAATATTAACTATTGTTGAATGCTTAAGCATTAAAAGAGGAGTCCATTATCTGTTGTCTATGTTGTCCCGGTATGGATGTCTAAGTTGAGAATAATCAAAAGCGAGAAATCCAATGCGTGCTTTCTCCCTAGACCTTTGTACAGAGGCATAGAGTACCTTTGTGACACTTGGTTGAAGCATATGTTATGCGATGAGAATCCGTGTTCCGAGATAGTAGGACAAGGTGCGAGCACTATTAGTACTCTATGCATGAGACATGCAACTTGTAGGAAGTATTATGCATAGCACATATGAATTATTACTACCGTTGACAAAAATGTTTCTATGTTTCAAAACAAAGCTCTAGCACAAAAATAGTAATCAATGCTTCCTCTGCGAAGGGCCAATCTTTTACTTTATGTTGAGTCAGTTTACCCATTCCCTTCTATCTTAGAAGCAAACACTTGTGTTAACTGTGAGCATTGATTCTTACATGTTTACTTATTGCACCTGTTATATTACTCTATGTTGACAAATATCCATGAGATATACATGTTACAAGTTGAAAGCAATTGCTGAAACTTAATCATCCTTTGTGTTGCTTCAATGCATTCTACTATGAATTTATTGCTTATGAGTTATCTCTTATGCAAGTCTTATTGATACTTGTCTTGAAAGTACTATTCATGAAAAGTTTTGCTATATGATTCATTTGTTTAGTCATTATCTTTGTTAGCAATTTTTTGTTCAGATCACTCCGTTCATCTCATATGCTTTACAATAATGTTGATCAAGATTATGTTGGTAGCATGTCACTTCAGAAATTATTTGTGTTATCGTTTACCTACTCGAGGAGTAGGAACTAAGCTTGGGGCTTGATACGTCTAAACGTATCTATAATTTCTTATGTTCCATGCTACTTTTATTACAATACTTGAATGTTTTATACATACTTTACGCATTATTATACATTTTCCGGCACTAACCTATTAACAAGATGCCGAAGTGCCATTCTGTTTTTTGTTTTTGGTTTCAGAAATCCTAGTAAGGAAATATTCTCGGAATTGGACGAAATCAACGCCCATGGTCCTATTTTTGCGAAGCTTCGAACACCGAAGAGGAACGGAGGGGGCCACGAGGCGGACACCGGGCGCGGCACGGGCTGGCCACGCGGCTGTTGTGTCGCCACCTCGTGACGCCTTTGACCTACCCTTCCGCCTACTTAAAGCCTCCGTCGCGAGCCCATGCAGAGAGCCACGATACGGAAAACATTACGAGGACGCCGCCGCCAATCCCATCTCGGGGATTCAGGAGATCGCCTCCGGCACCTGCCGGAGAGGGGAATCATCACGGAGGGGCTCTACATCATCATGCCCGCCTCCGGATTGATGCGTGAGTAGTTCATCCTTGACTATGGGTCCATAGCAGTAGCTAGATGGTTGTCTCCCCGCTTGTGCTTTCATTGTATTAGATCTTGTGAGCTGCCTAACATGATCAAGATCATCTATTTGTAATGCTACATGTTGTGTTTGGCGAGATCCGATGAATAGAGAATACTATGTTAAGTTGATTATCAATCTATCATATATGTGTTGTTTATGTTCTTGCATGCTCTCCGTTGCTAGTAGAGGCTCGGCCAAGTTGATACTTGTAACTCCAAGAGGGGGTAATTATGCTCGATAGTGGGTTCATGCATCCATTAAATCTGGGACAGTGACAGAAAGTTCTAAGGTTGTGGATGTCTGTTGCTACTAGGGATAAAACATTGATGCTTTGTCTAAGGATATTTGTGTTGATTACATTACGCACCATACTTAATGCAATTATCTATTGTTTACAACTTAATACCGGAAGGGGTTCGGATGATAACACGAAGGTGGATTATTTAGGCATAGATGCATGCTGGATAGCGGTCTATGTACTTTGTCGTAATGCCCTGATTAAATCACATAGTAATCATCGTTGATATGTATTGAATCTTTATTTGTCAATTGCTCGCCTGTAATTTGTTCACCCAGCATGTTAGTTATATTATTGGAGAGACACCACTAGTGAACTGTGGACCCCGGTCCATTCTTTTACATCTGAATACATTCTACTGTTTTTACTGTTCTTTGCAAACAAACACCATCTTCCACTCGATACGCTTAATCCTTTGTTTTCAGCAAGCCGGTGAGATTGACAACCTCACTGTGCGTTGGGGCAAGTACTTTGATTGTGTTGTGCAGGTTCCACGTTGGCGCCGGTTTCACTGGTGTTGCGCCCCACTACATTCCTCCACCAACAACCTTCACGTGCTTCTTGGCTCCCTACTGGTTCGATAACCTTGGTTTCTTCCGAGGGAAAACTTGCTTGTGCGTATCATACCTTCCTCAGGGGTTCCCAACGGACGTGTACATCTACGCGCATCACTCTACTATGTCTCGTTCTCCTCTTGGCAGTGCCTCCCTTTGGGAGTTGGATGTTGTTGCCCGTTTGATCTAAATGGATGGTGTGTGTTTGGAGGGAGGGGGTCAATACATTGGGTGCTTTCAGCAAGGTACCCGATCTCACTACAAGTAAGTGAGGTTGGTTCACCTGGATAATAGCGACACTTCCCTTTTTCGAAATGGGGGAGTGTTCTAGCATCTACATCGATAGATGCATACTATCTTTTGATGCCTTATTAAAAAAGTCTTGTCCTCGTGGGATACATAAAGTTGAGACGTGTATTAGCCATCTAAAAAGAAAATACAACATATGATATTATACATCAACATGTTATCCGAAGATCGAACAACCAGTTACATCGGCTGCATAAATCCATGCAGCATTCTCTACCTGGTTGCACCTAATATCCATATACTCACGCTTATCTGTTGGATGTAGGTATGACCATACATGTATCCAATGTGTACTAGCGGGATAACCTGCATAAAAGAGCAAGATTTTGCATTGCTAAAATATAGTCATTTCTTGTCCTCCATATGGCCTATTGTAAAGCCCATATATAATACAACACATATATGTGCCTTTTCAACTTTATCAACACATTGCAACCAATTCCCAAAGAGTTTTGTAATATTATTTGGAGGAATGATGGCGCCATATCAACAATACACCAAATAATCTTTGCTAGCAGACAAGAGATAAATAAATGTTAAATTGTTTCATCTTGATCATAAAAACAACATTTCTAGCTACCTTGCCAATTATTTTTAGCTAAATTATTCTTAGTGTGAAGCACTTTATCACATAAAAATTCTTATTTTAACTGGTACTTTCATTTTCTATATGTAATTGCTTAGAAAACACACATGGTCAATCATATAATCTTAATTCATAGACTTAACCAAGAATACATCTAATGTTGTTAGCCTCCAAATAGAAGTATGAGGTTGAGAGGACAAACATACATCCATCAAGCGTCTAACTAAATGAATCCACGCTGCCCATTTATTTTCATTAAGTGCTATTTAAAAGTGATATTAAGAGGCCCATATGATATCACATATGCTATAGTACAGAGAAAGAAATTTAGCACGACAGATCATAAGGATCCAACGGTGGGTACGAGGATCCGCGTGGCATACATCTCGACCAATCAGGGCGCGATAGCCAAAGTGAGCGCAACTGATGAGGACAAGTGAGGGTTTGAGACAAGAGAGGGTTTAACACAAGAGATGGAAAAGTGAGGAAAAGTTAATAGGAAGGGGAGAATGAGTACAACTAAGGAAAAAAGTCACTAAAATAGAAAAGTGAGTAAGGAAATTCAGATGTACGTCACCTAAAAAATGGAAAATGTGTTATTTGTACAAAAAAAATCCATCTTGGCTGATATGATATTGTTTGCAATCCAAAGATAAAAAAAAGTGTGCCAAATTTGGCCTCACTCAGACAAAATATGTTTTGGGAAGGGTTGTTGGGATGGAAGGGGTTGATTCGAAAGCCATGCATCGATCTTCATAGCTAGTAGCTCATTTTGAGAAAGGGGTCTTGGAAAAAACTTGACTATCCTATGTTTCTTATTTTTTCTAGGTTGTAGGTAACATAAAAAGACTCTGTGCAAAGGTGCCACTACATTTGGATTTTTTTTGAATTAGTTATGCCTAAATCTAACCCTAGCTAAAACTATGTTTAGGCGCTTAGAAAATGAAAAATGTATTTTTCTTGGGACTAAATCCATCTTGGCCTATATCATATTGTGGCTCATTCCAAGATACACGCGTGTACCAAATTTTGCCTCATTTCAACAACGTTTGCTATGGTTTAAGCCATAATCTTGGTAAACCCCATCCGTTGACCCCGCGGATAACCCCGTTGGCCAACCTCATTAAGGGCAAAACTGAGTAGTGCTAAGCAACTAGGGGCATGATCATAGAAAACTTGCAATAAAACGCATTGACAATGACATCGAATTTGGGGTAACATACAAACTTGGGATCCCTACAAACTTGCCACGGTAGTTCAAATTCAACATACACATTACAAATTTCAAATTCAACATCATTCAAAGTTCACATTCAAATCTTTTTCTTGCTCCTAGTGTTTTTCCCTGGGTTCACCACCTTGCCGCGGATAATCCTAGCAGGGATATTCTCGGCCGGAGTCCACCATCAACTTCTTCCTTTTTTTCCTTCTTCACTTCGGGTTGTGGCTGTGGAGGTGCCGACGTGATGACCAAATGTCTCTTTGTTGTGGGTTCAGTAGCCAAAACTTCCGCTCCTCGGGTCAATGCCAAATTATTGTCCAAATACAAACACATCTCAAACATAGCCTCGACTTTTGCGTCAATTTGATCATCCATTTCTTCACCATCTGCATTTGCTTCATTTTGATCATCCATTGCTTCAGTTTTTGCATTCTGTTCATCTGCATTTGTTTCAATCTGATCATCCATTGCTTCAATCTCCCATGCATTTGGTTCAATCTTTGCATTTGTTTCAGTTTCAATTGGTTCGATTTTACATCCATCTCTTCGTTCTCCTTTGCAGTGGCTTCAGTCTCATCAGCCATTGCTTCGATTTCTGCATTTTGTTCATCTGCATTTGCTTCAATCTGGTCATCCATTGCTTCAATCTCCCATGAATTTGGTTCAATTTCTGCATTTGGTTCAATCTCACCTACATCCGTTGCTTCATTCTCCTATGCGTTTGCTGCTCCCGCATGATCATCTTGTCCAAATTATGGTGGTATTGCATTTTTACAAAGCCTAGTAATGTGCCCTAGGATGCAACAATGTTTGCACTTACGTTGTCCATGTGGTACACCATCCTGTGCGCTAGTTCCTATCCTATTTTTTCTTGGCCTACCTTGAAGCCTGGATCGACTATATTCCATTGGTATTTTTCCAACAAGGCATGAGCATTCTAAGCATATGATGCCCTAAACTTGGCAACAGATAAATACTATGACACATAATGATCAACTTCACCTTGTTCACCCCCTAGAATTGCCATGAAAAAAGAATGCATGTATGCGTGGCTTTCCACGGAACTGCATTGCCTACAACCGAACTTAATGGATACCTCAATTCCCTATTTTTTGATGTCAGTGTTTGTTACCTCAGCATCCATTCCTCTTATAATGCACTTAATCTTCAATTATCTTGCCCTGACATGCAATGCCTTAATCAAAGATGGGAGGATGAGATGGCTAACATATTGCGTTGCTGCTATTCTTTGACATAAATCGATCTTTATCATGATCACCTGCCTAATATTATCAAATATTTTCCATAGCACAATCACTTTCAATGACTTTACCTTTGCATTGAAACTCTCTGCTAGATTACTAGTAACATAGTCTACCTTGCAAATTTCATTGAATTTTCTTATTGGCCACACCTTTCCCATGATGTGCATCCATGTACTCCTTCACCACAGGATTTGCAGCATACAGCACTCCCAAATTGATGTGGTCTAAGACCCCGATTGTGGCTCGATCTCGCGATTGACCCAAGATCCAAAGGGGGAAAGAGAGGAAGAGGAGGAAGAACACGAAGAACGCGAAGAACACACGCACACCAACCCGATACAACGATACTTACCCTCGTGGCTCGATGGACCACGCCAATAGAATCACCCCGGAGAGACGCGAAGTAGAATCCCGGAATGAGAGATCGGTGTTGGGGACGGAGACCGGTGAGGAAGAGAGGAGCACACTAGAATCTCACTCACATAGATCCAATCATCCAACATGGGGTGCCTTGATACAAAAGGGATGAAACCCTAGGGAGACAAAGATCAAAGTCATGTTTAAGCCTAAATCTTGTCTAAGGAGTAAAGGGGGCAACCTAGGTGCTTATATAGGCATACAAGGCGACATGGGTCGAAAAGGTACAAGTTGGTGGGTCAAACCCGTGAAATCCGGTCACAGGGACGGTTGGATCGGCCGTCCGGTCCCAAACCGGATTCACGGGTTGGCTGGTGACCGGAGGCGGAGCCTCCGGAGCCCCGGGATTGCTTCCGGTTGGCACCGGTCGAAATTCCGGTCCAAACCGGCCAGGCCGGTCGGGAGGCCGGTCAGACCGGCCCTGGGGGCGGGTTGGCCGGTCTAGGGCCCGGTTGACCGGCCCTGGGACCGGCCGGCCTCCTCCTCTCGCCTCTTCTTCCTCTTCCTTCTTCTCTTCCTTCCTCCTTCTTCTTCCTTCTTCCTTGCACCATGGTGAATGGCTCCTCTTCCCTTCCCTAGCTCCTTGCATCATGGAAGTTCCTCCTCTCCGGTCCTTGACGAGATTGATATCTAATGACAGAGATATAGGCATGAGGTAGCAATCCGTCCAAGGTTGTGTCGAGGTCAAGTGTATAAAGGAGTGAATTCACCTTATCATGTATGGTTTTGGCCCGAGCTCGTGCCCTTGGCCTACGAGGAGGGTTTGACGGTCTTGAGGCGGAGGTGTCGAAAGCCACGCATCATCTCCCCCCCCTTGGGGAAGAGTCGTCCTCGACTCTTGTTCCTCCTCACCGATGATGTAGGCGTTGATCCTTGTAGCTTGGTGACGGACTTGTATAGGTGCCCTTGTATCCTTATGGATGCTCGTCGTAGTGCGGGCGTCTTTGTTGTAGTCCATAGTGGGTCTCCCATGTAGTGGTGGAGGGACAAAGTCTCGGTCGAACAAGAGGCATGGTGGGGAAAAACAACTTGCGAAAGGAAAGCTTGTGGATGCCAATTTGGTGACCGGCGAACAAGAGGCTCTCAATCAAATACGAAGCATCAAGTCGTTTCTCCAAGAGGCATTTGGAAAAAATGGAAATCAAAAGAGTGTCGATGTATCCAAAATGTGGTAGGGCAAAGATTTGTGTATGTAAAAGTTTGCTTTGTAAGGTGTCAAAAATGTGTTGTGGAGTATTGTCCCACCCAAATGGAACAATCAAAAGGCATGTAACGGCGGCAAAATTTGGGGCAAAATTGTTATGTGCAATGGCAAAGCTATGGATACTTCTAGCTTGGGAAAGTATGGTTGGCGTGAGCCTAGTATGAGTATCCTCAAGTGTCAAATAATCCATTGTAATTGTCATAGATGAAATGAGAAATCCAAAGGAGAGCAACTTTTTGTGTGACATGTGGCACAAGGTGCATAATGTGTCTCTCACATGTATGACATGAGTTCTCAGAGTGTATGATGATAACATCAAGACATACAACAACCATTGTGCCAACAAGATGTTTCAAAATATGTTGCCTAAGAGGCAAAAGAGGTGATGAGGAATTGGACCAAACCGGAAGCTCGACAAGAAATGTCGGAAACACACGATGGCGAAGGCGTTGGGAAACATACCCTTTGGTTTGAATCCCGCGGGTTTGGTGATGGAGTTCGTCCGTGGTGGGGTAGCTCTCAATGGCACGTGTCGTCAACTCATGCTCCGTGGCGGTGGATGTTGTCGTTCGGGTACCTATACACACAATGGAGAAAACAAAAGCGTGTGTGCATGGTAGATGAATACATCATCCATCATGATGTTCCATGTCTTGTGCACATCACCATTAGTGTCAAGCAAGATAGTATAAGATGCATGGCTATAGTGCAAATGGCATGAAGGTGTATTTGAGGCATGTGGTAACTCATGATCATCAAAAAGTGAGAAGGCTATGGGGGCCATCTCGTGGACAATGAAATAAGCATTTTTGCATAGCAAGCACAATAATGAGCAATTTGTGACAATCTTGGATGCAAGGATTGTGGAGTATTGCAAACATGTAGGGCAAAGCATGTTCAACATGTTATCATTGTTGTCGACAACCCTATGGAAAGAGCAAGTGTTCATCAAGGGTGTCACAACACAAGTATGAGCATGATCATTGTCATTGCAAACAATCGGAGCAAATATGAAACTCTCATAGCATGGCATGGTCATGGTATCACAATCAATCAATTCCACATGGTCAACAATGTTATCAAGCAAAGCATCACATGGGAATATGAAAGAAGCATTTGAAGTAGCAAATGTATCATCAAGATCATGCATGCACTCATAAGTCATTGATGACCCACAAGTATAGGGGGTATACGTAGTACTGATAAATAAGAGTCGAACGGAGCGAGAAGAGTGTTGACAACGTTTTCGATGAAGGATTCACTGTAAATGCTCGAGACAAGTATTCAGGGGTTCGATATAGCGGATAAATAAGTACAAGTAAATAAAATGCGAGAGAAATAATTGCAGCGAGTGGCCCAATCCTTTTTAGCACAAAGGACAAGCGGTTTGTTTACTTATAATGACCAAACGTTCTTGAGGACACACGGGGATTTTAGTCTAGTGTTTTCGCTTCATACGGCTGATTAATCATCATTGTTTTGATAAGTGTTGTGTGGGTGAACCTATGCTAATGCATCCCTTCCTAGGACTAATACATACTTGTGATTATACCCCTGCAAGCATCCGCAAATACAAGAAAGTAATTAAGATAAATCTAACCACAGCCTTAAACTAGATCCTGCTATCCCTCCCCGCAGATATACTAGCAGGGGGTTGGTTCTTGACTCACTCAGCAACCCCACAATTAGCAAACGAATACAAGATGTACTCCTAGGCCCATAAAGGTGAAGTATCATGTAGTCGACGTTCATGACACCACTAGAAGAGTAACACCACAAATTAAATATCATAACATTGAATATTACTCAACAATAATTCACTACAAACATTTAGACTTCACCCATGTCCTCGAGAACTAAACGAACTACTCACGAGACATCATATGGAACATGATCAGAGGTGATATGATGATGAATAACAATCTGAACATAAACCTTCACTCAATGGTTTCACTCAATAGCATCAATAACAAGTAGTAATCAACACCGGGAGAGTTTCCCCTATCAAACAATCAAGATCCAACCCAAATCGTTCCAGCGGTGATGAGATGCAGCAGTGGAGATGGGGTAGATGATGGAGATGATGATGATGATGATGATGATGATGATGATGATGATGATGATGATGATGATGATGATGATGATGGAGATGATGTCCAGCTTTATGACGATGGCGATGGCGTCGATTTCCCCCTCGGGAGGGAATTTCCCAGTTCTGCCGCCGGGAGAGCTCTTTCTCTCGGTGTTTCCGCCCCGCGAGCGGCTGTCATTCTCCGTCACTCCCCGGTCTTAGGTTTTCGGGACGAAGAAGCACGCGAAGGAGAGGCGGCGAGGAGAACCGTGGGCTACCACGTGGCGGCGCGGCCGGGCCTGGGCCCGCGCCGGCCTATGGGGGGGCCATGGTGGCCCCTCTCGGCTCCTCCTTTTGGCTCTTCGTCTCGTAAAAATAGGATTTTTCGTATAACTTCGTCAATTGTTGATCTTCAGATATGGTCTGACGGTGCTTTTTCCAGCGAATCGACTCCGGTGAATAATTCTCCAATGATCATGAAACATGCAAAATGGATGAAATAACATAAGTATCATCTCTAAATATGAAATATATCAATGAATAACGGCAAATTATGATATAAAATAGTGATGCAAAATGGACGTATCACCTAGTGACAAGCATTAAGCATCGCTTGTCCCCAAGCGAAGCTGGGCTCGATAAACAAGACCACATGTTTATGGAGTGAAAAGTCGATAAATAAAATACGGACAAGAAGCATCATATTGATTCACACAAGATATTCTAGTAAACATTCTCCTCATATAACTCATCTTGAAATAAGTAAAGAGAAATCACAAATAAAGGTGCATAGGAAATCATAAACGGTTATGGCAAACTTTGTTCTTGGTCAGAGAACTACTAAAGGATTGCACTTATCTTCTAAACAAAGCTTTCATATTAGAATTTATATAGCCAGGCTTTCATCCTCAATCATAACAATCTCCTTATAATCATTGGTAACTTTCAAAGTCATATTCATTCAGATAAAATTTGTACTAAACAAGAAAGCATAAAAGACATGATTAACCAAATCATAGCATAAATGGTTGGTTCACAACAACTCAGTTGCTTGCTTAAGAAGAGATAGGTGAACTTGACTCAACATAAAAGTAAAAGATAGGCCCTTCGCGGAGGGGAAAGCGAGGATTAAATCATGTGCTAGAGCTTTTCAAGTTTTAAAATCATATAAAGAGCATAAAGTAAGATTTTTGAGCGGTGTTTGTTGTTGTCAACGAAGATGGTAGCGGGCACTCTAACTCCCTTGCCAAACAGACCTTCCAAGAGCGGCTCCCATGGAGGGCGTCATCTCTACCAGCAAGGTAGATCATCCTCCTTCTCTTTTGTTTACACATGTATTTTAGTTTTATTACTGGTGACACTCCCCCCTACCTTTGCTTTCACAAGCCATGGCTAACTTGAATCCTTGGGTGCCTTCCAACATTCACATACCATGGAGGAGTGTCTATTGCAAAATTAAGTTGCTTCTTGTCATCCAGGGCAAAACATGTGAAGAGAATTATTAATGAAGGTTATTAATTGAAGTGAGGAACCGTTACCAGCTCTTTTTGCAAAATTATTGGATAAGCGGATGTATATGCCACTAGTCCATTGGTGAAAGTCTGCCCAACAAGATTGAAGATAAAACACCACATACTTCCTCATGAGCTATAAAACATTGACACAAATAAGGAGTAATATAGTTTGAATTATTTAAAGGTAGCACACGAAGTATTTACTTGGAGTGGCGCAAAATACCACATAGTAGGTAGTTATGGTGGACACAAATGGCATGGGTTTGGTTTAAGGTTATGGATGTATGAGAAGTATTCCCTCTCAATACAGGTTTTTGGCTAGCAAGGTTTGATAGCAAGCATAAAGGTTAGGGAAACAAACAAATATACATGTGATAGAAACAATCATGCATCTTTCTCATAAGAACAAGCAATTTTAACTTCAGAATACTAAACTCATTAGCATAAAGATAATAGAGTAATATATCTACATGTATTTCCCTTTTCTATTTAAACATCAAGGTGTTGTTGCTATTGACAAATGCTAAGTTTGCCAAAACCAAATAGATTTACTTGATGCTCCAAAAGTGATATCAATACTAATATCAAGAGTAATCATATAATAGAAATTGCAAACTAAAATAAGGTGTGCAAAAAGTAAATGATAAGACTTCTCATTAATATTCCATAACGATAACTCACACCAACGGATACATAGATAACCAACTAAGAGAGATACTTCCACCTTGCAAACTATTCCATATGATAACTTCCCTACTCATGATATGACACTACTTGATAGTAAAATATAAAGGTAGTGATGATGTGATAACGCGGCACTCCCCCAAGCTTGGAACAAACCAAGGGGATGCCAATGCCGATGATGAATTACTCCGTCGGCGGTGATGATGGTGGATCCTTCTCGTCATCAGACTTCCAGGGAAGAGGCTCTCCATCAACAAACGATGTCTTGGTCTCGGGAATCCTGAAACCAGCAGCATCGCTAATGCGTTTAAACCTGTTTTCATACTCACAGTTTTGATTCCAAGCATCATAAAGTTGCGCCTGAAGTTGGTTGGTAGTGTTGTGAAGTGAGAGGTATCGCTCCAAACTTTGCAGTCTCCTTCTCGTGTTCACCAATGAGCTCGGACACAATTCTGTGGAAGATGTCCACTTCACGCTCAGCCATCTTCTTGTAGGTGAAGACCTCTTGTTCTAGTTTCTCCATCCTGTCCTCCAAGCTTCCTTCTCCCTTAGGTCCCCGAACATCTTCTATACGCAACTCTCCATCTACGAGCAACAATTCCTTGGGATGCATCTTCAGCACGCTCGCATGTGCGGGTTGACGACGTTCCTCAAGAAGTTGTCCTTGGAGGCTCCGAAACGCGAGGAGCATGAGTGAAGCTCTAGATCTGAAAACAATATATGGCGGAAAACAGCTCGAAACAAAACACGGCGAAAACACGATATATACGGACCTCTGGAGATCAGGGGATTATATAACCAAAATATTTTTTTACGACAAAGGAAGGTTCCGGGCAGCAGTGGAAACGGGGCGCCGATGGGGCTGTCACCATAGGGCGGCGCGGCCAGGGTGGGGCCGCGCCGGCCTATGGTGACGGGCCCTCGCCCGTCTCCTTCACTCCGTTTCGATCTAGTAATTTTTCATTTGCCAAAAACAGCAGAAATATTGTTAGGAAAGAAACGCGGACTTTTATTACTAAAATTGTTACCTATTCAAAGTCGGACTATGCAGACTGTCAATTTGATCTTTGATGAAAGCAGGAGTTATCACTTGAATAATATCAATATCTTCATTATAAGAATCTCCCGAAGAAATATAATGGTTGAGTCTTTGTCCATTCACTACTTGTGTGGCGTTACCTTCAAAAGAGCTAATTTATTGCTCCTGAACGATATACCTCATCAATAACATACGATGTTCCTTCCCATTTTGAGAGTAATTTCCCTGCAAAAAATCTGAGACGAGACCGGTACAATAGGACTTTATCTCCAACATTAAATTCTCTTTTAATAATTCTTCTATCATGCCACTTCTTAACTTTCTCCTTAAAAAGTTTAGCATTTTCATAAGCTTCACTTCTCCATTCATCTAAAGAACTCAATTGGAGCAACCTCTTCTTACCGGCAAGTTTAAAATCTTTATTAAGTTCTCTTACAGCCCGATAAGCTTTGTGCTCTAGTTCTAAAGGTAAATGACAAGCTTTCATAAACCATTTTATAAGGAGACATTCCCATAGGATTTTTTATAAGCAATTCTATAAGCCCACAATGCTTCCTTTAACTTACTGCCTAATTCTTTCTAGATTTATTAACAGTCTTCCCCAAAATATTTAATTTCTCTATTCGATAATTCTACTTGCCCACTAGTTTGAGGATGATAGTGAAGCAATTCTATGATTAATACCATATTTGGCAAGAGTTTTCTAAAACCACCATGAATAAAAATAAGGCCTCCATCAGTCATAATATCTAGTACTCCAAATCTAGGAAATATAACATCTACAAGCATTTTTATAGAGGGGTCTCACCATCAGCACTTTTTGTAGGTATAGCTTCTACCATTTAGTAACATAATCCAGCAGTGACAGTATATGAGTGTTGCTCGAGAAGAGAGGGAAGGACCCGCAGTCGGAATCCCAACAATCAAATGGTTCAAATAACAAGAGTATAATTCATAGGCATTTCATTGCGTCTAGAATGTACCAACTCTTTGACATTCATCACAAGATAAGACAGCTTCCTTGCATCCTTGAAAAGAGTGTTAGCCAATAAAAACCTGATTGTCAGGACCTTTTGTGCGGTTCTATCTCCGTGTGATGTCCTCCATAAACACTACCATGGCATTTACTCAATATCTCTTGTTGTTCATATTATGGAACACATCTTCGCATAATACCATCCACTCCTTCTTTATATAAGTGTGAGTCATCCCAAAAATAATGCCTTAAATCATAAAAGAATTTCCCAAAAAAGGAAAATTTGAAAAGGTTGGAGGCAAATGCTTCGAAACAATAAAGTTAGCATGATCAGCATAAGGGCTCTCTCGCGAGCTCACCTTTGTTAAAGCCAATTGTTCATTTGGAAAACTATCATTAACGGGAACATGATCATAAGTAATATTTTCCAATCTAGACAAATTATCGGCGCAACGGGATTATCGGCACCTTTCCTATCTACAATATGTAAATCAAATTCTTGCAA
>JAUUTY010000178.1:0-20000 GCA_030979885.1 Lolium multiflorum
GAGATATTCCTCTCAAGCAACCCTGCAATTAAGATACAAGAAGTCTCTTATGTCCCCAACACAACTAATACACTTGTCAGATGTATAGGTGCACTAGTTCGACGAGAGATAGTGAAATACAAGTATAATGGATGATTGTATTAGTAATTGCAATCTGAAATAAAAGTGGCAGCAAAACATGTAGGAGAACTTGTTGGAAACGGTGTTTCAATGCTTAGAAACAAGACCTAGGGATCATACTTTCACTAGTGGACACTCTCAACATTGATCACATAATATTGAATAAATAAATGCTACTTTCTACACTCTCTTGTTGGATAACAAACACCATTCATTGTGTAGAGCTACAAAAGCACACCTCAAGCCGGAGTAAACAAGCTCCACAACATCCGGAGTTCATATTAGAGTAACCTCTAGAGTGCATAATAGAACGTTGCAATTTAGACCGAGTACTAACATAGCATACACACTGTCAACAATAGCTATGAAAGGGAGAATAGATCGCATCAATACTATCATAGTAATAGTTAACTTTATAATCTACAAGAGGAGATTACAATCATAACCTACGCCAAGTACTACATGATACACACACTGTCAACTTACACCGTGCAGGAGGAATGAACTACTTTAATAACATCACTAGGTAGCACATGGATTAATAGTGATACAAAGTTATAAAGCTCATGATCACATAAAGATCACACCATGGGAGAGAGAGATGAACCACATAGCTACCGGTAGAGCCCTTAGCCTCGGGGAGAACTACTCCCTCCTCGTCATGGGAGAAAGCAACGGCGATGAAGATGGCGGTGGTGTGATACGACATGACTCCGGGGGCAATTCCCGTCCCGGCGGCGTGCTGGAACAGAGACTTCTGTCCCCCGAAACAGAGTTTCGCGATGGCGGCGGCGTCCCTGGAGTCTTTCTGGAGTTTCGTCGATTGTTGTAGGGTTTTCACGACACGAGAGATTATATAGGCGAAGAGGCGCAAGGGTGCCCGGGGCCCACCCCATAGGGCGGCGCCTCCTAGGCCGCGCCGGTGTGGTGTGGGGGCCCTGGCCTACCCCGGCTCCGCCGATTGTTGCAGTGCCGTCTCGGTGTGATAAGATGTTTGGCTTTTGTTTCGTCGAATTAAGAATATTGCCAACAGCGCTACGGAACCAAAAGCAATGACAGGAGCGGCGCCGGCATCTTTGTCAATAGGTTAGTTCTGTAAAATGCATAAAATCATTATAAAGTGTGAGCAAAACATGTAGGTATCTTTACTATTAGTTTCAAAAGCGACCGTGGTACGTCGGGCGATTTTCTGTTCAAACACCTCTAAAACTGGGATATCAAACCGCAGTCTATTCTCCCGCGGCGACTGGACTTAGGCCCACGTACGGCTGAATTCCTGGTATTTCGTGTAGTTCTGCCGGGCCCGCAAAAAGCCCACAAAATCCAAACTAGCACGCTCTTGATTCTCGACTATTTCACGTTCGTGAACCTCACGCATGCAGGAAAAAATAGCCCCCTGCCGGAGCGCCGCCGGCAAGCCAGCCGTCTATCCTTCCAGCAAGCTCCTCCCAATCCCAGCTTCCAAGCTTCTGGCAAGCTCCACCCTCTGCCATATGCCCGCGCATGGTCGCGTTTCTTGCCAGGTCCGGCGCTGTACCGCCAACCTCCTCAGATCGGCCGCAGCCGTTGCAAAATCGCCAGCCGCGGCGACCTGTGCCACGGGACGATGTGCGAGGAGCAGAGCCTGGCCAGGTGTTGGCCCTCGCGGCGCAGCATCACCGCCGCGCCGACGCTGGCAGACTTGACTGCCAACAGCTCGCCTGAGGTGTCGTCGGAGGTGAGCCAGACGACGGCGCCGGACGCGCCACGCCAGAGGGTGTGTAGCCGCCGGAGCTGCTTCGACATGGTGCGGAGAAGAAAGCGAGTCGGCAGGGGACATCCTACCTGCGTCAACGCCGAGGGACGAGGGGCGGCATAAGGAGCTTGTACCTAACTACGTACGGCATGCGCGGCTGCAGCCCCCCCTTCCATATGCTCAACTATGCTTAATCTGCACCGGCTGTCTTTTGTTTGCTATAGAATACTCTACTTGGCAAGCTTTTCATTCTTACGCTTCCAGTCAGGCACGGGGCAAGAAAGAAGAAGAGAGACCAGGCGCAAGTGCCCAATTTAATACGAGTAGGTTATCGGCTGTGTGACGTGATGCGGCCTGATGTGCAGTGCCCAATTTAATAGCAGTAGGTTATCTTTTGATTAATCTGGGGGCGTGGGCCATCGACTATACTTCCTGTTTTTCCTTGCTGGACATCGCTAGCTCTCCGGGTTAGCTCCTCTAATATGCTAATTCCATAGGAAATCAAGAATATCGGTGGATCTTGGTCAGAGAATATTTTATGTAAATTCCTTAGTAAATTAAGAAATTAAGTGTATTTTCAAGCTTGAAAGTATTATAAATGAAATTACAGCAAAGTTAGCGTGAACCTGCTTAAAAAATAGCGTAAAGAGTTGATTTGGCGGCAATTTTTTTTGGCCCCCCCTCTACTTTTGGTCACGCTCCGCCGCTGCTCCAAGGTTCGGCTTATTCAATATAAGTAGAGTCATACTCTTCTCACTCGAAAATCACATCAACTCACATTGCAGTGCACATGGCTAAGCATGGACAGCCATATACCAATTTTTAGTAACATAGATTAAGGGGAATAATTCAGGAATTGAAGCTAGAACAACATAGACATTACATAGATACCATTTTTCGTCTTTCCAATTTATTAATAAGACTTACAAAGAATAAAGAAATGGGGTGGAAGAGCAAGTATACATTGAAACGAATTCTTCTATGTCCTCTCATGAAGAATCAACAGATTATTTTCTCAAAAAAGTGAGCTAATTTGATCACGATAAACTGAATAGCTAGGTAACAAATATGTCTTAATTTGAATGTGTAAGAATGAAATGTTTTTGTTGACCATTTATGTTCAATATAAAAACTCTATTATATGGTTCAAAAGAGAACCATATTTTTTTAAAATGGATGTATCTACACACTAAAATATGTCTTGATAAATACATTTTTGAGCAACCATTTTAAACCGGAGAGAGTAATTATTTTGCTAAAGAAATGTGTTGATCACTCGAAATATCCGTAGCAACGCACGGGTATTATGCTAGTTATCATAAAACTAGCATGGAACGTTGTGCCTGAGCTATCATCATCTGTTGCAGTGCTTCCTGGGTTGGATCACGTCTTGGTGGCATCTGGGGTTGTGTTAGCATAGATGAGAAACAAGATAGACAGATCTAGGGAACAAAAGTTTCCTACCCATGCACAAACAAGTCACACAATCAAACAAAAACACTTAAAAACAGAAATTCAAACTTTACTTAAACTTATCGAGGTTCGAAAATACGACTAAGATAGTTGGTACTGCCTTACATCAAATAGTAGGACAATACAAAAGAGCGTACTAAATCCTAAAATCTAAAGGGGTCTTCTAGCGTTTCCTCTTCTTCTTCTTCTCTTCCGCAACTGGCTCTACTTCACCATCAGAGTTAAACATTAGCCTCTCTTGAGGATCTTCTTCCTCTTTCCCAGCCGAGAGTTCTTCAATTGTTTCCTTCAGAAGCTTGTTCTCCATCTTCAAAGCGTCATTCTCCTTCTTCATCTCATCATGCTCCTTAGTTTCAATGGCCCTGTTCTCCAGCATCACAAGAGGAAGGAGTGATGATGAGTACAACAATGAGTTTTCCCTATTAAGAAACCAAGGTTATCGAGCCAGTAGGAGATGAAGATCACGTGAAGGTTGTTGGCGGAGGAGTGTAGTGCGGCGCAGCACCAGGGATTCCGGCGCCAACGTGTAACCTGCACAACACAATCAAAATACTTTGCCCCAACTCAACAGTGAGGTTGTCAATCTCACCGGCTTGCTGTAAACAAAGGATTAAACGTATGGTGTAGAGAATGATGTTTTCTTGTAGAAAACAACAGAGAACAGAGATTGCAGTAGATTGTATTTCAGATGTAAAAGAATGGACCGGGGTCCACAGTTCACTAGTGGTGTCTCTCCCATAAGATAAATTGCATGTTGGGTGAACAAATTATAGTTGGGAAATTGACAAATAGAGATGCACATACATATCATGATGATTACTATGAGATTTAATCAGGGCATTACGACAAAGTGCATAGACCGCTATCCAGCATGCATCTATGCCTAAAAGTCCACCTTCGGGTTAGCATCAGCGACCCCCTTCCGGTATTAAGTTGCAAACAGCAGGACAATTGCATTAAGTATGGTGTGTAATGTAATCAACACAAATATCCATAAACAAAGCATTGATGTTTTATCCCTGGTGGCACAACAGCACATCCCAACCTTAGAACTTTCAGGATCCCAGATTCAATGGAGGCATGAACCCACTACCAGCATAAATACTCCTCTTGGAGTCACAAGTATCAACTTGGCCGGAGCCGCAATGGAGAGCATGCAAGAACATAAACAACACATACTGATAGATTGATAATCAACTTGACATAGTATTCAATATTCATAGGATCCCAACAAACACAACATGTAGCATTACAAATAGATGATCTTGATCTGTGATAGGCAGCTCACAAGATCTAAACATGATAGCACAATGAGGAAAAGACAACCATTAGCTACTGCTCTGGACCCATAGTCCAAGGATGAACTACTCACACATCAATCCGGAGCGGGCATGGTGATGTCGAGCCCTCCGGTGATGATTCCCCTCTCCGGCACAGTCTCGGGGAGAAGCGATCTCTGAAACCCCGAGATGGGATTAGCGGCGGCGGCGTCTGCGGAACTTTTCGTATCGTGGCTCTCGTGTCGGGTTTCGCGACGGGGGTGTTTAAGTGGCGGAAGAGCGAGTCGGGGGCTCGGGGCCCACACCATAGAGGCGGCGCGGGCCCACTGCGCCGCGCCCGCGCGATAGCCACCTCGTGGCCCCACTTCGTATCCTTTTCGGTCTTCTGGAAGCTCCGGTGGAAAAATAAGACCACAGGCATTAATTTCGTCCAATTCGAGAATATTTCTGTGTAGAAGTTACAAACCAAAACAGCACACAAAACGAGGCGCGACGGCATCTCGTTAATAGGTTAGTGCCGTGATGGCGTGTATTTCACACGTTCGTTGGGCAACCCCAAGAGGAAGGTATGATGCGCACGGCGGCCAAGTTTTCCCTCAGAAAGAAACCAAAGTTTATCGAACGAGGAGGAGCCAAGAAGCACGTTGAAGGTTGATGGCGGCGGGATGTAGTGCGGCGCAACACCAGGGTCCGGCGCCAACGTGGAACCTGCACAACACAACCAAGTACTTTGCCCCAGCGAAACAGTGAGGTTGTCAATCTCACGGCTTGCTGTAACAAAGGATTAACCGGTATTTGTGTGGAAGATGATTGTTTGCGACGAAAACGAGTATTGCAATAGATTGTATTTCAGTAAAGAGGTGGACTTGAGGTCCACGGTTCACTAAGTGTCCCATAAAATGACTTGACATGTTGGGTAGATGGAAATTACGATTAGGCAATTGACAAATAAAGAGAGCATGACAATGCACATATATTATGATTAGTATAGTGAGATTTAATTGGGCATTACGACAAAGTACATAGGCCGCCATCCAATTGCATCTATGCCTAAAAAGTCCACCTTGGGGTTAGCATCAACCCCTTCCAATATTAAGTTGCTAACAACAGAGACAATTGCATTAAGTATTGCGCGTAATGTAACTAGTGACTACATCCTTGAACATAGCACTAATGTTTTATCCCTAGTAGCAACAGCACATCCATAACCTTAGTGGTTTCTGTCACTCCCCCAGATATCAATGAAGGCATGAACCCACTATCGAGCATAAATACTCCCTCTTGGAGTTACTAGCATCAACTTGGCCAGAGCATCTAATAATAACGGAGAGCATGCAAGATCATAAACAACACATAAGCATAACTTTGATAATCAACATAACAAGTATTCTCTGTTCATCGGATCCCAACAAACGCAACATATAAATTACGGATAGATGATCTTGATCATGTTAGGCAGCTCACAGATCGGAACGTGATAGCACAATGGGGAAGACAACCATCCAGCTCTGCTATGGACCCATAGTCGAGGGTAGACTACTCACACATCACACCGGAGCGACCATGACGGCGTAGAGTCCTCGGGAGATGATTCCCCTCTCCGGTGGCGATCTCCTGGATCCCCGAGATGGGATCGGCGGCGTCTGCGGAAGGTTTCGTATAACGTGGTTCTCGGTCCTGGGGTTTTCGTCACGGAGACTTTTTATGGCGAAAGGGCAGGTCAAGAGGCGGCACGGGGCCCCACCACAGGGCCGCGCGGCCGAGGGCGCGCCGCCCTGGGGTGTGGCCCCTCCGTGGCCTCTTCGTCTCTCCTTCGGACTTGGAAGCTTCATGAGAAAATAGGCCCCTGGGCTTTGTTTCGTCCAATTCGAGAATATTTCCTTACTAGGATTTCTGAAACCAAAAACAATAGAAAACTGGCACTTGGCATCTTGTTAATAGGTTAGTTCCAGAAAATGCACGAATATGACATAAAGTGTGCATAAAACATGTAGATAACATCAATAATGTGGCACGGAACATAAGAAATTATCGAGAGACGTATCAGCATCCCCAAGCTTAGCTCTGCTCGTCCCGAGCAGGTAAAACGATAACACAGATAATTTCTGGAGTGACATGCCATCATAATCTTGATAATACTATTTGTAAAGCATATGTAGTGAATGCAGCGATCAAAACAATGTATATGACATGAGTAAACAAGTGAATCATATAGCAAAGACTTTTCATGAATAGCACTTCAAGACAAGCATCAATAAGTCTTGCATAAAAGGAGTCAACTCATAAAGCAATAATTCAAAGTAAAGGTATTGAAGCAACACAAAAGAAGATTAAGTTTCAACGGTTGCTTTCAACTTGTAACATGTATATCTCATGATACAATAGAGTAATATAATAAGTGCAATAAGCAAGTATGTAGGAATCAATGCATAGTTCCACAAGTGTTTGCTTTTGAGGTGGAAAGAGATGTAAACTGACTCAACATTAAGTAAAAGAATGGTCCTCCATAGAGGAAAAGCATCGATTGCTATATTTGTGCTAGAGCTTGGATTTTGAAAACATGAAACAATTTTGTCAACGGTAGTAATAAAGCATATGTATCATGTAAATTATATCTTACAAGTTGCAAGCCTCATGCATAGTATACTAATAGTGCCCGCACCTTGTCCTAATTAGCGGACTACCGGATCATCACAATGCATTGTTTTACCAAGTGTCACAAACACTCTATGCCGCATGTACAAAGGTCTAAAGAGAAAGCTCGCATTGGATTTCTCGCTATTGATTATTCTTCAACTTAGACATCCATACCGGGACAACATAGACAAGAGATAATGGACTCCTCTTTTATGTAAGCATATAACAACAATTAATAATTTTCTCATTTGAGATTTGAGGATTGTTGTCCAAAACAGAAACTTCCACCATGGATCATGGTTTTAGTTAGCGGCCCAATGTTCTTCTCTAACATATGCATGCTTAACCATAAGGTGGTAGATCTCTCTTACTTAGACAAGACGGACATGCATAGCAACTCATGGAATTCAACAAAGAGTAGTTGATGGCGTCCCAGAAACATGGTTATCGCACAACAAGCAACTTAATAGAAGTAAAGTGCATAATTACATATTCAATACCACAATAGTTTAAAGCTGTTTGTCCCATGAGCTATATATTGCAAAGGTGAATGATGGAATTTTAAAAGGTAGCACTCAAAGCAATTTACTTTGGAATGGCGGAAAATGCCATGTAGTAGGTAGGTATGGTGGACACAAATGGCATAGTGGTTGGCTCAAGTATTTTGGATGCATGAAAAGTATTCCTCTATACAAAGTTTAGGCTAGCAAGGCTTATTTGAAACAAACACAAGGATGAACCGGTGCAACAAAACCACATAAAAGGCATATTGAAAACATTATAAGACTCTACCGTCTTCCTTGTTGTTCAAACTCAGTACTAGAAATTATCTAGACCTTAGAGACCAAATATGCAAACCAAATTTAGCATGCTCTATGTATTTCTTCATTAATGGGTGCAAAGCATATGATGCAAGAGCTTAATCATGAGCACAACAATTGCCAAGTATCACATTGCAAGACATTTATAGCAATTACTACATGTATCATTTTCCAATTCCAACCATATAACAATTAACGAAGGAGAAACTTCGCCATGAATACTATGAGTAGAAACCAAGGACATACTTGTCCATATGCTACAGCGGAGCGTGTATCTCTCATAAGAATGCTAGGATCCATTTTATTCAAACAAAACAAAAACAAAATAAACCACACTCAGTAAAGCATTAGATGTGATGGAATAAAAATATAGTTTCGGGGGAGGAACCTGATGATCGAAGAAGAGGATGCCTTGGGCATCCCAAGCTTAGAAAGCTTGAGTCTTCTTGAATATGCGGGGGTGAACCACGGGTGCATCCCCAAGCTTAAGAGCTTTCACTCTCCTTGATCATGTTGCATCATACTCCTCTTGACCCTTGAAAACTTCCTCCACACCAAACTCGAAACAACTCATTAGAGGTTAGTGCACATTATAAATTGACATATTCAGAGGTGACACAATCATTCTTTAACACTTCTGGACATTGCATAGTGCTACTGGACATTAGTGGACAAAGAAATATTCAACATAGCGAAAGAGGCAATGCGAAATAAAAAGCAGAATCTATCAAAACAGAACAGTTCGTATTAACGAATTTTAAAATAGCACCAGACTTGCTCAAATGAAAATGCTCAAATTGAATGAAAGTTGCGTATATCTGAGGATCATGCACGTAAATTGGCTTAATTTTCTGAGTTACCTACGGAGAATTGGCCCAGATTCGTGACAGCAAGAAATCTGGAGCTGCGTAATCCAAATCTAGTACTTACTTTCTATCAACGGCTTAACTTGGCGCAACAAAACACAAAACTAAGATAAGGAGAGTTGCTACAGTAGTAAACAACTTCAAGACACAAAATGAAAACAAAGGCCGTAGGTAAAAACATGGGTTGTCTCCCATAAGCGCTTTTCTTTAACGCCTTTAAGTGCAGGAAGTGTGTATCAAGTATTATCAAGAGATGATGTCAACATGTTGTTCTCATGATAGAATCAAAAGGTACCTTCATTCTCTTTCTAGGAAGTGTTCCATACCTTTCTTGAGAGGAAATTGATATTTTATATTACCTTCCTTCATGTATCAATGATAGCACCAACAAGAAAAGGTCTTCCCAATATAATGGGGCAAGATGCATTGTATTCAATATCCAAGACAACAAAATCAACGGGAACCAGGTTATTGTTAATGGTAATGCGAACATTATCAACTTTACCCAAGGTTTCTTTGTAGAATGATCAGCAAGATTAACATCCAAATAACAATTTTTTATCGGTGGCAAGTCAAGCATATTATAAATTTTCTTAGGCATAACAGAAATACTTGCACCAAGATCACATAAAGCATTACAATCAAAATCTTTAATCTTCATCTTAATGATGGGCTCCCAACCATCCTCTAGCTTTTTAGGAATAGAGGCTTCGCGCTCTAGTTTCTCTTCTCTAGCTTTTATTAGAGCATTTGTAATATGATGCGTGAAAGCCAAATTTATAGCACTAGCATTAGGACTTTTAGCAAGTTTTTGCAAGAACTTTATAACTTCATAGATGTGGCAATCATCAAAATTCAAACCATTATAATCTAAAGCAATGGGATCATCATCCCCAATGTTGGAAAAAATTTCAGCAGTTTTATCACAGGCAGTTTCAGCAGTTTCAGGCAGTTTTTCGCGCTTTGCATTCGAAGTGGAAACATTGCTAACACCAATTCTTTTATTAGTATGAGTAGGAGGTGCAGCAACATGTGTAGCATTAGCATTACTAGTGGTGGTAATAGTTCAAACTTTAGCTATATTCTTCTCTTTAGCTAGTTTTTCATTTTCTTCTCTATCCCACCTAGCACGCAATTCAGCCAGTAATCTTATATTCTCATTAATTCTAACTTGAATGGCATTTGCTGTAGTAGTAATTTTGGATGATTCTCATTAGCAAAACTTTCGATTTCAAAAGATCAACATCGGCAGCAAGACTATCAACTTTAGAAGCAAGTATCAATTTTCCCAAGCTTTCTTTAACGTTTGTTAAAAACGGTTTGTGTACTAATAAATTCCTTAAGCATGGCTTCAAGTCCAGAGGTGAACTCCTATTATTGTTGTAAAATTCCCATAAGAATTACCATAGCCGTTGCCATTATTATAAGGATATGGCCTATAGTTGTTACTAGAATTGTTCCGGTAGCATTGTTGTTGAAATTATTATTTTTAATGAAATTTACATCAACATGTTCTTCTTAGTGCAACCAATGAAGCTAATGGAACATTATTAGGATCAATATTAGTCTATCATTCACAAGCATAGACATAATAGCATCATCTTATCACTCAGGGAGGTTTCTTCAACACAATTTACCTTCTTACCTTGTGGAGCTCTTTCCGTGTGCCATTCAGAGTAGTTGATCATCATATTATCAAGAAGCTTTGTTGCTTCACCAAGAGTGATGGACATAAAGGTACCTCCAGCAGCTGAATCAAATAAATTCCGCGGAAAAATTTAGTTCTGCATAGAAGGTTTGGATGATGATCCAAGTAATCAGTCCATGGGTTGGGCAATTTTTAACCGAGATTTCATTCTTTCTTGAGCAACATTTTCAGTATCTAATTGTTTAAAATTCATTATGCTACTCCTCAAAGATATAATTTTAGCGGGGGATAATATCTACCAATAAAAGCATCCTTGCATTTAGTCCATGAATCGATACTATTCTTAGGCGAAAGCAACCAATCTTTAGCTCTTCTCTTAATGAGAAGGAACTTTCAATTTAATAATATCGCCATCTACATCTTTATATTTTTGCATTTCATAGTTCAACAAAATTATTAGATGACGAAGCAGACATCATAGAACTAACACCAGAAAATTGCGCTCGCATAACAAGATTCAGTAAAGCAGTTTTAATTTCAAAGAATTCTGCTGGAGTAGCAGATGGAGCAATAGGTGTGCATAAGAAATCATTATTATTTGTGGTTGTGAAGTCACACAACTTAGTGTTATCAGCGTTGGCCATTTTAGCAACAGTAAATAAAGCAAACTAGATAAAGTAAATGCAAGTATAGTGAGCATAGAACAATAAAATAAAGTAAAACTAGCAACTAATTTTTTTTTTTTTTTTTTGTGCAGCAAACAAAGTAGTAAATAAAACTAAGCAAGACAAAAACAAAGTAAAGAGATTGAGAAGTGGGGACTCTGCAGCGTGTCTTGATCTCCCGGCAACGGCAAAATATGCTTGATGGCGTGTATTTCACCCGTTCGTTGGGAACCCCAAAAGGAAGGTATGATGCGCACAGCAACAAGTTTTCCCTGTAAGAAAGAAACCAAGGTTTATCGAACCCGGAGGAGCAAAAGCACGTTGAAGGTTGATGGCGGCGGGATGTAGTGCGGCGCAACACCGGAGATTCCGGCGCCAACGTGGAACCTGCACAACACACCAAAGTACTTTGCCCCAACGTAACGGTGAGGTTGTCAATCTCACCGGCTTGCTGTAACAAAGGATTAACCGTATTGTGTGGAAGATGATTGTTTGCGAAAACAGTAAAACAAGTATTGCAGTAGATTGTATTTCAGTAAAGAGAATTGGACCGGGGTCCACGGTTCACTAGAGGTGTCTCTCCCATAAGACGAACAGCATGTTGGGTGAACAAATTACGGTTGGGCAATTGACAAATAAAGAGAGCATGACCATGCACCACATATCATGATGAGTATGGTAAATTTAATTGGGCATTACGACAAGCGCGCATTACATAGACCGCCATCCATTTGCATCTATGCCTAAAAAAAGTCACCTTGGAGTTATCATCCAGAACCCCCTCCGGTATTAAGTTGCTAACAACGGACAATTGCATTAAGTTTGTGCGTAATGTAACTAGTGACTACATCCTTGAACATAGCACTAATGTTTTATCCCTAGTGGCCACAGCACATCCATAACCTTAGTGGTTCTTGTCACTCCTCCAGATTCACGGAAGGCATGAACCCATCGAGCATAAATACTCCCTCTTGGAGTTACTAGCATCAACTTGGCCCGAGCATCTACTAATAACGGAGAGCATGCAAGATCATAAACAACACATAAGCATAGCTTTGATAATCAACATAGCAAGTATTCTCTATTCATCGGATCCCAACAAACGCAACATATAGAATTACAGATAGATGATCTTGATCATGTTAGGCAGCTCACAAGATACGACAATGATAGCACAATGGGGAGAAGACAACCATCTAGCTACTGCTATGGACCCATAGTCCAGGGGTAGACTACTCACACATCACACCGGAGGCGACCATGGCGGCCGAGTCCTCGGGGAGATGATTCCCCTCTCCGGCCGGGTGCCGACGATCTCCTGGATCCCCAGAGATGGGATCGGCGGCGTCTCAGTAAGGTTATCGTGGTTCTCGGTACTGGGGTTTCGTCACGCGGAGACTTTTATAGGCGAAAGGGGGCGAGGTCAGAGAGAGGCGGCACGGGGCCCCACACCAGGGGCCGCGGCCAAGGGGGCAGCGCCGCCTAGGAATGTGGCCTCCGTGGCCCCTCTTCGTCTCTCCTTCGGACTTCTGGAAGCTTACATTGAAAATAGGCCTGGGCTTTGATTTCGTCCAATTCGAGGAATATTTCCTTACTAGGATTTCTGAAACCAAAAGCAGTAGAAAAAACAGCTGGCACTTCGGCATCTTGGTAATAGGTTAGTTCCGAGAAAATGCACGAATATGACATAAGTGTGCATAAAACATGTAGATAACATCAATAATGTGGCATGGAACATAAATTATCGATACGTTAGGGCATTATCATGCGGAAAATGTATAAATGATGTAAGTGTATATAAAACATGTAAAAACGGAACCTTTCTTGAGAAGAATTTCTCACTAAAGAAGTGGCGGAAGAAAAGTAGAGTTTCGATGAGTTTGATGAATGCTCGTTGATCGAGGTAGCGCGATGCGGAGAAGTTGTACCTGTGCACTTCTGCAGAAGCAGCGAGGGAGGAAGCTAATGATAATGATCATGAAACTTGAAACGAGGGAAACTACTGAACCTCGCAAATCGACAAGGGAACATACCACTCCTGATTGGTATGATCCTTGTCTAAATGTCATGATTGTGGATAACAATGATGAGGACCCTGCGATGTATGAAGAAGCGATGATGAGCCTAGATTCCAACAAATGGCAAGAAGCCATGAAATCCGAAATGGGATCCATGTATGATAACAAAGTATGGACTTTGGTAGACTTACATGATAGCCGAAAGGCTGTCGAAAATAAATGGATCTTCAAGAGAAAAGCAGATCTTGATGGTAATATTCTGTCTATAAAGCTCGACTTGTCACAAAGGGTTTCCGAGACAAATTCAAGGGGTTGACTACGATGAGACTTTCTCTTTGTAGCGAGCTAAAATGCATTGATTTTGCATTACTTAATAACCTGTTTTCGATTATAGAGATTTGTGAGATGGATGTCAAATGGCGTTCCTTAATGGAACACGATGGGAAGAGTTGTATGGTACAACCCAAAGGTTTGGTCGATCCTAAAAATGCTGACAAAGTATGCAAACTTCAGCGTTCAATCTATGGACTGAAGCATCAAGAAGTTGGAACCGACGCTTTGATAAGGTGATCAAAGACTTCGGGGTTATACAGTGTCATGGAGAGGCCTGTAGTTACAAGAAAGTGAGTGGGAGCTCTGTAGCTTTTCTGATATTATATGTGGATGTCATGTTGTTGATTGGAAATTATATAGAACTATTAAGCAGTGTAAAAGGATAATAGTTTTTCAATGAAAGACCTTGGTGAAGCATCGTATATATTAGGCATCAAGATTTATAGAGATAGATCAAAACGCCTAATAGGGCTATCACAAGTACATATCTGGACAAGATTCTAAAAAAGTTTAGAATGGACGAAAGTAAGAAAGGGTTCTTACCTATGTTACCAGGCAAAGTCTTGAGTAAGACTCAAGGACCAGCTACGGCAGAGAAGAGAAAGGATGAATAAAATCCCCTATGCCTCGGATAGGATCTATCATGTATGCCATGCTATGTACTAGACAGGATATAGCACATGCATTATGGTTGTTAGCAGATATCAAAGTGATCTAGGAATGGAACACTGGACAGCAGTCAAATATCCTGAAGTACTTGGAAAGAACTAAGGATATGTTTCTTTGTTATGGAGGTGACCAAGAGCTCGTTGTAAGTGGTTACACCGATGCAAGTTGGAACATTGATCTTGATGACTCTAAGTCACAATCGCTAGGTACGTGTTTATATTGAATGGTGCTGCGATGGCTGGGCAAGCTCGACGGTGCTGCAGTGCAGCGAAGTCTTCAACGAGAATCGAGTACATAAGCAGCCCGGAGGCTTCATCTGACGAGGTATGGATGAAGAGGTTCATTGTAGAGCTCGGTGTGGTTCTAGTGCATTGGACCCATTAATCATTTACTCTATTGTGATAACATGGGTGCCATCGCAAATGCACAAGCCAAGGAGTCACACAAGAGGGTGAAGCATATCAG
Organism: Lolium multiflorum; assembly: GCA_030979885.1. Lineage (NCBI taxonomy): Eukaryota > Viridiplantae > Streptophyta > Magnoliopsida > Poales > Poaceae > Lolium > Lolium multiflorum. The sequence continues at coordinate 14,731 of JAUUTY010000178.1, forward strand.
GCTGCGTTACCACTGGATTAGCGATACATCGAAGATGAAGTAAAGATTTACCAAAGTACACAACGATCTGAATGTAGCCGATCCGTTGACTAAAGCTCTCCTAGGGCAAAACATGACCAACACCAGAATGCCATGGGTGTTAGGTGCGTTACAATGTAATCTAGATTATTGACTCTAGTGCAAGTGGGAGACTGTTGAGATATGCCCTAGAGGCAATAATAAAGTGGTTATTATTTATATCTTTATGTTTATGATAAATGTTTATATATCATGCTATAATTGTAAACATTAGTACATGTGTGATATGTAGACAACAAGAAGTCCCTAGTATGCCTCTTAAACTAACTTGTTGATTAATGGATGATTAGTTTCATAATCATGAACATTGGATGTTATTAATAACAAGGTTATGTCATTCTATGAATGATGTAATGGACACACCCAATTAAGCGTAGCATAAGATCTCGTCATTAAGTTATTTGCTATAAGCTTTCGATACATAGTTACCTAGTCCTTATGACCATGAGATCATGTAAATCTCTTATACCGGAAAGGTACTGATTACACCAAACACCACTACGTAAATGGGTGGCTATAAAGGTGGGATTAAGTATCCGGAAAGTATGAGTTGAGGCATATGGATCAACAGTGGGATTTGTCCATCCCGATGACGGATAGATATACTCTGGGCCCTCTCGGTGGAATGTGGTCTAATGTCTTGCAAGCATATGAATGAGTTCATAAGAGACCACATACCACGGTACGAGTAAAGAGTACTTGTCAGGAGAGGTTGAACAAGGTATAGAGTGATACCGAAGATCAAGCCTCGGACAAGTAAAATATCGCGTGACAAAGGGAATTGGTATTGTATGTGAATGGTTCATTCGATCACTAAAGTCATCGTTGAATATGTGGGAGCCATTATGGATCTCAGATCCCGCTATTGGTTATTGGTCGGAGTGAGTACTCAGCCATGTCCGCATAGTTCACGAACAGTAGGGTGACACACTTAAAGTTGGATGTTGAAATGGTAGTACTTGAATATGGAATGGAGTTCGAATATTTTTTCGGAGTCCCGGATGAGATCCAGGACATCACGAGGAGTTACGGAATGGTCCGAAGAATAAGATTCATATATAGGGTGTCATTTTATGTGAATTAAATTGACGCGGAAGGTTCTATGGAAGGTTCTAGAAGGTTCTAGAAAAGTCCGGAAGAAACCACCAAGGAGGGTGGAGTCCACATGGGACTCCACCTCCATGGCCGGCCAACCCTAGTGGGGGAGGAGTCCCAAGTGGACTCCCCCTGGCCACCCCCCCATATGGGAGGTGGAACTCCCACCTCTAGTGGGAGTCCTAGCTTGGCTAGTTTCCCCTCCTATGGAAGGTTTTGGTTCGGGTCTTATTCGAAGACTTGGAGACCAACTCTTGGGGTTCCACCTATATAGAGGGCCAAGGGGAGGGGGGCCACCTCAAACACCACCAAGGTGGCCGCACCCCATAGTGGCCGGCGCCCTCTCCCAAACCCTAGCGCCCCCCGCTCCTCCACTTCCCGCACGCTTAGCGAAGCCCTTGGGACCTCCACCACCACCGACACCAGCACCGTCGTCTTCCATCCGGATTCAGGAAACTACTACTTCATTGCCCATTTGGAGGCAGGGGGAGGTGGGCGTCGTCTTCATCAACAACCGCGAACGTGTGACCCAGTACGGAGAGTGCTTTGCCATTAAATGGCACCGTAGCAGGTGTGGTCAAGATCTTTCAACGCTTTTGCAGCGGCAAGTGAGCATCTACACTGGCAACAAGAGCCTCCTCTTGTAGGCTTTGGAATCTCTTCAAGGTGAGACTCGATAAACCCCTCGCGTTGTTACCGTCTTCTAGATTGCATCTTGGCTTGGATTACGTGTTCGCAGTAGGAAATTTTTTGTTTTCTATGCAACGTTATCCTACGATTATATCATTATATGAATGATATAATGGACACCCAATTAAGCGTAGCATAAGATCACACATCATTAAGTTATTTGCTATAAGCTTTCGATACATAGTTACCTAGTCCTTATGACAGGATCATGTAAATCACTTATACCGGAAAGGTACTTTGATTACCTCAAGCGTAAATGGGTAGTTATAAAGGTGGGATTAAGTATCCCGGAAAGTATGAGTTGAAGCATATGGATCATGATTGGAGATTTGTCCATCCGGATAGATATACTGTGGGACCTCTCGGTGGAATGTCGTCTAATGTCTTGCAAGCATATGAATAAGTTCATAAGAGACCATATACCACGGTACAGAGTACTTGTCAGGAGACGAGGTTGAACAAGGTATAGAGTGATACAGAAGATCAAACCTCGGACAAGTAAAATATCGCGTGACAAAGGGATTGGTATCGTATGTGAATGGTTCATTTGATCACTAAAGTCATCGTTGAATATGTAGGAGCCATTATGAATCTCCAGATCCCGCTATTGGTTATTGGTCGGAGTGAGTACTCAACCATGTCCGCATAGTTCACGAACCGTAGGGTGACACACCTAAAGTTGGATGTTGAAATGGTAGAACTTGAATATGGAATGGAGTTCGAATATTTGTTGGGAGTCCCGGATGAGATCCCGGACATCACACGAGGAGTTCCGGAATGGTCCGGAGAGTAAGATGCATATATAGGATGTCATTTTATGTGAATTAAAATGATGCGGGGTTCTATGAAAGGTTCTAGAAGGTTCTAGAAAAGTCCGGAAGAAACCACCAAGGAAGGTGCAGTCCACACGGTGGGACTCCACCACCATGGCCGACCATAACCCTAGTGGGGAGGAGTCCCAAGTGGACTCCCCCATAGGGGGCCGCCCCCTCCATGGAAGGTGGAACTCCCACCTCAAGTGGGAGTCCTAGCTTGGGAAGGTAGGTTTCCCTATCACATGGAAGGTTTTGGTTTGGGGTCTTATTCGAAGACTTGGAGTCAACACTTGGGGTTCCACCTATATAATGAGGGACCAAGGGGGGCCGGCCACCCAAGACCACAAGCTGGCCGCCCCCCAGAGAGCCGGCCGCCTGCTCCCAAACCCTAGCCGCCCCCTGCTCCTCCATGTCTCCCCGCGTAGCTGGCGAAGCTCCGCCCGAGTTCTCCGCCACAGAGCACCACGCCGTCGTGTCGGATTCAAGAGGAGCTACTAATTCCGCTGCCCGCTGGAACGGGAGGTGGACGTCGTCTTCATCAACAACAGAACGTGTGACCGAGTACGGAGGTGCTTCCCGTTCGTGGCGCCGGAGCGATCGTGATCAAGATCTTCTCCCGCCTTTGCAAGCGGCAAGTGAGCGACTACCGCAGCAACAAGAGACTCATCTTGTAAGGCTTTGGAATCTCTTCAAGGGTGAGACTTGATACCCCCTCGTTGCTACCGTCTTCTAGATTGCATCTTGGCTTGGTTTGCGTGTTCGCGGTAGGAAATTTTTTGTTTTCTATGCAACGTTATCCTACACAATGCCATACCTTTGCTTGAACCCTTTAGCAACTAATCTTGCTTTGTATCTATCAATGGTGCCATCAGCTCTCCTTTTAACACGATATACCCATTTACAGTCAATCAAATTTTTGCTGCTGCTTGGAGGAACAAGACGCCAGGTTTGATTTTCTAACAATGCACTGTATTCCTCCTTCATAGCTTGATGTCACTTTGAATCACCAAGAGCCTCAGAGAGAGATGATGGTTCACATGTAGCTGAAAACATGCCATACCGAACTGTACCATCAGTATATTTTTTGGGTTGTCTAATACCTTGTTGAAGTCTGGTGCGAACACCAGAGGGAGGCGCAGCAGGAGCTTCCCTACCGCGACCAGGCACAGAAGATCCGCCCGATATGTGGTCATCATTAGAGGAATCAGCAGCAGCAATCCCAGGCGGGGACAGGCCGCCAGATGGCGCGCCTAGTTGAGAGGCGATGTGTGCGTGCTGCGTCTGCGGCGAGAGCGAAAAACAGTCGCGGTGGCGCGCCGCACGAGCGACAGCGTGTGCTCGCCACGAAGGAGCCGACGGAGCGTGGCTCCCTAGGGCGGGAGAAATCTGCCTCGAAGCAGGAGGCGTGTCGGGATCGGCGTGGCTTCGAGGGAATGTTCCCGAATACGCACCGAATCTTCATCAATTTCAACGCCCGGTTTCGTCGTATTACGACTGAGAGGCATTATCATTTTCTTGAAATTTGAATAGGGGCGGTGCAGCAGATTGTCATCAACAGAGTCGACAACACACCGGAGTATTAGTGATAGGCACAATAGGCACATGATCATTAACATTAGAGGCACCCTCATGAGGAGATGTCGTGGATGATGGAAGAAGGAGCAATTCTTTGCGAAGAAGTGGACCAGCATTGGGGTGGAGGGATGCAAAGGGAAAAACGTTTTCATCAAACACGACATCACGAGAAATATATACACGGCCAGTGGCCATGTCGAGACATTTAACACCCTTGTGGCGAGGACTATAGCCAAGAAACACACATCGGGTAGAGCGGAAAGCTAGCTTCCTATTGTTATATGGGCGAAGGTTAGGCCAGCACGCACACCCAAAAACACGAAGAGCATCATAGGTGTTTTGTGTAGTAGTCGTTCCATGGGTGTTTCATGATTTATGACCTTACTAGGCAACATGTTAATGAGATGTGTGGCAGTTAGGAAGGCTTCATCCCAGAATTTGAGTGGCATGGATGCGTTTGCAAGGAGAGCAAGGCCAACTTCAACAATGTGGCGATGCTTTCTCTCAGCAGAACCATTTTGCTGATGTGCATGGGGACAAGACACATGATGTTCAATGCCTATCTTTCGAAAAAAGGAATTTAATTTCTCATATTCACCACCCCAATCGGATTGGATAGCTAGAATTTTTCTGTCAAATTGGCGTTCAACAAGTTGCTGTGCCGCTGTGAAGGTCAGCGATGGCAGGCTGGTACGTGGCGCCACATGCGGTCACGGCGCCTGAAGTCGGAGGGTCAGCATGTGGGTCCTCGATCCGTCAAATGCCGAATGGACGAACCGCGGAGCGTGGCCACGTGGAGAAGCCGAAAACATACGAGACGGCCGGATCTACGACGGGAGGCGGGAGGGCTGGAATCCGCGGGCCGACCTCGTCTTGGCACTCGTCCACCCCACGAACGCAACAATGTCTACTTCCTCGACACAACATCCAACCTGGCGGAGAAGAAGGCGGTGGACTGCACGGAGTACAACATTCAGGTCATCAGGTGCCGCCGCACAAAACCCTGTCCTCCCTCTG
>JAUUTY010000179.1:0-299609 GCA_030979885.1 Lolium multiflorum
CACCCGACAGATCCAAAGAAAACGACGTCCATTGCTACAAACATGGATGTCGCATAGGAAAGCGCGCTCGTCGAGTTCCTCCGTGAGCACTGGAAAATCTTCGCATGGTGTCCAGCTGACATGCCAGGAGTACCCAGGGAACTTGCCGAGCACCACCTCAATTTGGATCCTCTCGCAAGACCAGTAAAGCAACCTTTGCGGCGTTTTTCGGAGCCTAGCCGCAAAGCCATGTTATCTGAAATAGATCGACTCAAAGATGCTGGTTTCATCAGGGAAATATCTACCCCACATGGGTAGCTAACCCAGTGATGGTGCCGAAAAAACACACAATAGTCCTTCGCATGTGCGTCGACTTCACGTGTCTCAATAAACATTGTCCCAAGGATCACTTTCCCCTCCCAAGGATCGATCAAATCATCGACTCCACGGCAGGATGTGCGAACGTCTTTCCTTCCTGGACGCATATTCTGGTTATAACCAGATCAGATTAAAAGAAGAAGATGAAGCCAAGACAGCGTTCATCACACCTTATGGCGTGTTTTGCTACAAAACAATGCCCTTTGGTCTGAAAAACGCGGGAGCAACATATCAGCGGATGATGCAGAAGTGCCTAGCAACACAGATTGGAAAAAATGTACAAGTCTACATTGACGATGTCGTAATAACATCAAAGAAGGGGTCGACTCTGATCGAAGATTTGAAGGAAACCTTCGACAACCTCGACAAGTTCTGCCTCAAGCTGAACCCGACAAAGTGCTCTTTTGGAGTTCCTGCAGGAGAACTTCTCGGGTTCTTAGTATCAGCAAGGGGGATTGAAGCTAATCCCGAAAAAATACAGGCCATCGTCACTATGAGAAAGCCAACAAAGTTGAAAGAAATACAACAGCTAACGGGGCGAGTCGCAGCTTTAAGCAGATTCGTCGCCAGGCTAGGAGAAAAGGCGTTGCCGTTCTATGCATTGATCAAACAGGGGGAAAAATTTCAATGGAACGAGGAAGCAGATAGAGCCTTCGAGAACCTCAAGCGAGCAATTTCGACACCACCGATATTGGTGGCACCGAAAGAGAAAGAACCTCTCCTCTTGTACATTGCAGCCACACCTCAGGTGGTCAGAGCCCTAGTAGTCGAGAGAGAAGAAGAAGGCAAGCTCCATGGAGTTCAGAGGCCAGTATATTTCATCAGCGAAGTATTGTCGTCAAAACAGCGGTACCCGCAATATCAAAAGCTAGCATATGGAGTATTCACGACAGCAAGAAAACTGCGGCATTATTTTCGGCGCATCCGATAATAGTGGTCAATGAAGCTCCTCTGTCAAATATATTAAACAACCCAGAAGCTACGGGTCGTGTCTCCCTGGAATAGAACTTTCCCCTCGGGACATCACGTATGAGAAAAGAAAAGCAATAAAGTCGCAGGTCTTACCAGATTTCATTGAGAATGGATGGAGCTACAAAACACGGGGCCTCCAGATTTATCGAGAACTTGGACCATGAACTTCGACGGGTCCAAAAGATTGGAAGGTGCTGGAGCAGGCGTGATATTGGTATCACCTGAAGGCGACAAGTTGAAGTACGTTTTGCGGATGACGTTCCCAAACGCGTCTAACAATGAAGCAGAATATGAAGCTCTCATACACGGGATGAAGATGGCGAAAGCTTGCGGTGCAACCCGACTGAAAATTTTCGGCGACTCACAATTGGTGGCACAGCAAGTCATGAACCAATGCGATGCAGTCAACGAAAGTATGATAGCATACAAAGAGGTGTACAATGAGCTGGAATGGTTGTGAGGTAAACCACATCAGCAGGATGAGCAACGATGAAGCCGACGTTCTTGCAAACATCGGGTCACAGTGTCTCGCGATTCCTCCAGGCGTGTTTTGGGAAGAGATAAGCGAGAGATCAACAAAGCCAGCAAAAACAAAGAAGGAGAAGAAAGAGAAACCCTCGAGTATCACCAAAGACATAGCAGAAGAAGAAGAAGAGCAAGAGCTAGTCATGATGGTGCAAATTCCATGGATGCAGGTTTACATATCATACATCCTAAGGAAAACGATACCCGACGATCCAGTTGAAGCAAGGCGAATAATCAGGAGATCAAAAGCTTTCACTGTGGTAAAAGGGGAGTTGTACAAACGAAGTATTTCGGGCGTGCTACAGAGATGCGTTACACCCGAAGAAGGAAGAATCATCCTGAAAGATGTGCACGAAGGGATATGCGGGCACCACGCGAGTAGCAGAGCTATCGCGGCTAAGGTTTTCAGAGCAGGATTTTATTGGCTCACAGCAATCGAGGATGCAAAGGAAATAGTGCGCACTTGCGACGCGTGTCAAAGATTTGCGGCAAGACCTCACTCTCCTGCCGCAGAACTTATGCCAATCCCATTGTCTTGGCCCTTTGCTCAATGGGGTCTCGACATGGTAGGTAAATTACACAAAGCTTCGCCAGGAGGTTATGAGTATATGCTTGTTGCTGTCGACAAGTTTACAAAATGGATCGAAGCAAAGCCGATAAATTCACCGGACGGCGCGTCAGCGATTAAGTTCGTGAAAAGCATTGTCTTCAGATTTGGAGTTCCTCACAGTATCAGCAATTTCACGTCCAAGGAGTTCAAAGCATACTGCGCAGAAGTGGGCATCAAATTGAGTTTTGCGTCTGTTGCACATCCACAGACCAACGGTCAAGTCGAGAAGGCCAATGGCATCATCTGCAATGGTATCAAGAAGCGCCTGTTAGGACCATTGGAAAAAGCTCGGCATACTTGGCCAGAGGAGCTGCCAAGTGTGTTGTGGAGTATTCGAACAACACCAAATACACGCGAGGAAACGCCGTTCTTTTGGTCACGGAGCTGAAACGATCTTGTAGATAGAAATAGAGCACGATTCTCCACGAGTCGCGAGAATATGACGAAGAAACCCAGAAAAGCAGGAGGATGATGTCAGCCTTTCGATGGCTTCGAGACGAAGTCATCACAGTCGCCCAATGTATTGAGGACACGAAAAACTACCACGAGTCGGCGATTGCGGCCAGATCTTTCCAAGTTGGCGACTTAGTTCTTCGGCTCACGCAAGACAGCCATAAACTCGAGTCACCATGGCTAGGACCATACATCGTCACAGAAGTAATAGAAGGAGGAGCATCCAAGTCAGACAAGAAGACGGGTTGTGAGCCAAATCCACGGGCGTGGCCCATTCGGGCGTTTCTACGCCTGATTGTGGCATCGTCTCCCTTTGTAAAGCTACAATGTACTGAAACGCCCGCGAGTTTTCAGACGCACTCTTTTCCTTTTTCGGGGCACCGAGTGGGGCCGGAGAAGGTTTTTAATGAGGCGGGCTCGCGGTGCTGCAATATAATAAAGATAGTGGAATTATATATCTTTTTCTCGACAGGATCGGGGGCTTTCCCCTAATACAATATATATATAAACACAGTGTCGACAAACGCAAAAGAAGCATCTTGCCTTGGTAAAAATACCTCGCCAAAATAAAAAGAGATATCGACAAAATAGTGATCAACAAAAGACTCGGGGGCTTACACCCACAAAAATAGTATACAGTGTATATTATCTTGCCTTGGGACAACCTCGCATTATAATAAACAAAAAATATTGCAATCAAAACGCCCGGGGGCTTGGCGACAAAAATAAAAATATAATGACTTTACAATATAGATCATATACACAAGATACAATCTTCGGAACGTCTTCAAGGATTTCCCAATATATTGTCTATGGTCAGTGCTCATTATTTACAGCACGAGTGCTATGCTCAGCGTAGCTACCACTTCCTGAAGAATTGAATCAACTGAAGAAGTTCATCCATCATAGCTTCAGCAACGGAGTAACAAACGTGTCATATTTGCAGTTTCTTCTCCTTCGACATCTTCTCCAAACACTTTTGAAGGACAATTTGCTTGTCTCACTTGAATTGCTTGATTTTTATCATGATCATCGCAAACCTTGCGCCAGCAGCTAGTTGGGCTCGTACAAAGCCATGGATGCGAGGAGCATCCCGAAATTTGTCCATCAACGCAGGAAGGGTCTGGCATCTTATTGCGAGGAAACATGGTACCATAGACCAGAGACAAAGTTCTTGTACAGAAGTCAAGATATTCGCGACCTGAAGCGCACGATCTTGAAATCTCACGATTTGGCGAGTCCGTTCAGGTGTACCCCAAAAAGTCGATCCATGTTCACGTGCAAGCCGAAGAAGAACATTGGAACGAGCCTCGACACGTTCATCTTCAGTGGCAGTATCCAAGAAAGCACCTATTGTTTCTTACAACAGGTCAGTAGACAATAAGGAGGCAAGCAGCAAAGAAAAAGAAGAAGCACGACAAAGATAATGAAACATACCCCGCCATATCCAAGCTAGCATCTGTTAGCAGCTGCAGCATAGAATTCTCTCGAGATGCAGCCGCGCCAGCTTCAGCAACAGCAGCGTCCCTTTCAGCCATGGCATCCTGAACTTGTTGAAGCGCAACTTTCTCCCTTTGTGAAGATTCTCGAGATTGTTCCATCAGCATAAGCGATTGTTTCTTCAAGGACTGAAGTTGTTGTCGAAGTTCTTGCAAGTCTTCCGACAAAGGTATGCTTGAAGACCCTTCAAGGAAATTGTCATCGGTTTCTTACTTTCTTCGACAAGGAAGACGCGGGAGCAGCATCGGGAGAGCAAGGATTGGTTGAATAATTATCAAATATTAACTGGAAAAGAAAATCTTCGGATCAATGATAGCACCAAGAGGAATTTCATTGCTTTAGAAAGTTTACATAGCCATTACAAAAGAAGTTCTCCTAGGGGACTGGTAGAGAATTTGTCGCCAAGACCAGAATGGCGACAGCAAAAGAAATAAAGAAAGCAAAAAATAGAAAAGACAAAGGCATTCAATTAGACCTCTGGCCTTGACGAGCTAGGAGTCGAAGCTGGCTTGATCCCAAGATACGCCAGGATTTTCTTCGTGTTGGGTTTCGCCGCCTTGACCAAGGATCGCCACTTGAGTTGCTCAATTTGATCCGTGTCGCCAACTTTGGTCCAGTCAATAGTTTGTTGACTGTCAGCGACCAGGGCAACAGTGCTCTCAACGGCAACCTTCTGGTTTTCATGGCGCATCTTCAGCCCAAGATCTTCGGGAGGATTAAAGCACTTGGCTAGCTTAAGGAAAGTTGCGGGTGCCTCTTTCTTCGGGAAGAAATAGGGGAAGAGCCGCAACAGTCCTGCTTTAGCTTCGTCGATACCTTCACGTGCTTCCGTCCCGTGAAACTCGAGGAATGAAACGGCGTCAAGCAGAGGATCATTATCGGGATCTTCAAGCTCATATTCTTGAGCCGTTCTAGCTGCAACAATGAACATCCATTTAGCAACAAACGAGTAAAGGAAAGAAGATCCAAAAGATTTGAATTGGGGTAGATACTTACTGACAAAGCGACGATTTTGGGTCCTTATGCGCTTAAGGATGGCTTCTTCGCGAGCAGATTGAGCGGTTATATGTTCACTCAGCGAAGTTTCGGCATCGTGAAGTCTCTTCCGGAGATCTTCGACACCAGCAGCATCAGCCTTGGCCTTATCAGCCTCTGCTCGAGCACCAACAGCATCTGACTCAGCCTTTTTGCGAGCCTTTTCACTTTGCTCTAATTGTTGAGCAAGTGTGTTGGCACGTTCATTGGCTTCCGCCAGTTTTTCTACCAAGGAAGATAAATATAGTTAAAAATCTCGACAACAAAGGAGCAAAAGAAAAGAAGCAAAAGGAGTAAAGCATTACCTTCAGCTTTACTAACGGTGCCGAACAAATTGGGCACCGATGCGAAAAGATCCTTTATCATAGGCTGTTCAAAAAAAATAGAGGAAAATGGCGGTATGAAAAAAATATAATGGTACATAGAAATCAACAAAGAAAACATAAACAATGACAAGGAAGTTAAGAACTTACATCCTCCAAGAGAGGGTTAGAGGAGCTACTCAATTGGAGAGTAGGCTCCGGGATGATCTCCGTCCTCGCCCTTTTCGACAAAGGGGCTCGGGGGCTTGAAGGAGGAGTAGCAGTGTCGACGTTCTGTCGAGGAGGCGAAGTTTCTTCTCCTTCAACTGGCGTCTCCGAGGCAACTAATGTATGTGACGTACTCGTTCGAGCAGCCACATCAGCGGTTGGTACCTCTTCTTCCTCATCACTACAAGTAAAATGTCGACAATATAAACAGCAAGATAGATACGAATGTTCAAATACAAGAAAAAGATAGAAAAAGGACTTACGAACTGATGAGGGTCTCGAGATATGGATCATAAGCTGCCTTCTCGATGAAGGAAGCTTCTAGTTGAGTCCCGGAATCTTCGACATCATCCCTCTTCCTTTTGTTCTTTGGAGAAACAGCAAGAGGAGGAGATTGGGCCGATGCAGTGCCTTCAGAGGCAGCATCCTTTTCAGCAGATCCCGCAGATTTTCGAGAATCTGCGGGTTCATTCACAAAAGAGGGGGCCTCTTGGTTATCATCAGAGATAACGGCCCTTTCTTCGACTTCCCCACCTTCAGGAAGAGGAGGAAGTGAAACAAGATTTGGGTGGTCCTGTATAAAAAGAGGGAAGGATATCAGGAAGGAGCACACAATGCAAAAAGCAAGGCAATAAGAAATTACGCGACAATGTTTACCTTAGGAAGTGCATGGGCGGCGCTGTATGGTTTCACGCGACAAGAAGAAGGGATAGAATCTTTTTTGCTGAGGGAGGTGATTTTTCGGACAAGCCTTTCCAGGTCCTTGACTTCCAAATCCACCGACAGCCGATCCACGTCTTCGTCGCCAGTATATTTCCAGAGAGGGAATTTGCGAGCTTGAAGAGGCTGAACTCTACTCTTAAGGAAATACACTATAATCTGGATACCTGACAATTCTTTGCCGCGAGTATTTTGCAACTCATGGATGCGAGTCATCAGGGCCTCAGTCGAAGCTCTTTCTTCTTCGGTAGCCTCTGCATCCCAGGAACCACTACAAGAAAAGTTCTGATAGGCAACGTCTCAAAATCGTCCGCTAAGGGGTATTTTCGTCGCCCATTGGCCTAACCCGACGATATGGGTTCTGTTGTGGAAACTGCGTCAGCAAAGTCCTACGACGATTTTGGTCCGTCGCGGGGCGCTTCCGCTGAAAATCGGACACATGTGTTTTCGGGAGCCCGTTGACTGCTGACGTCATGCAAACTGACACGTGGCAGACGCCGTTAACTGGCAGTTAACGGCGTTAACCGCTGAAACCCCGTGGTAGATGGTAGGCCCACACGAGGCCTGCCACATCTTAAGCGGGCCGGCCCATTAAGTTTGCGGGCCGGGCCAGCTGACTTAGTTTGACCGGTCAACTATATAGCTGGGCTGGTCCATTAGTTACGTGGGCCGGGCCTAACCTCTAAGGTTGACTGGTCAAAACTTTAATGGGCCGGCCCACTAAGCATGTGGGCCGGGCCGAATGCACTCGTTTGACCGGTCAACAGGCAAAAGGGCCGGCCCACAAGACATGTGGGACCCACTTTCTGTATCGGGCCGGCCATTTACAAAGTGGGGTCCACATTGAAGCAGCGAGCGCCAAGAAGTTATTGGACCGCCCAATTAGCATGTGGACCCGCTTTCTGCTATTGGGCGGCCCAAGTACGGGGGTCCACATTTGATCAAATGGGCTGGCCCAACAAGCCGTGGCGGGCCAAAAGCAGGTGGGTCCCACTTTCTGTTAAAGGGCCGGCCATTTAGTGTGTGGGTCCACCATATAGCAAGTGGGCCGGCCCAACAAGATAGTGGGCCGGCCAAACACAGTGGGTCCCACTTTCCAGTTAAAGGCGCCCATTTAGTATGTGGGGACCACCATATAGCAATGGCCCAACAAGATAGCCCTGGCCAAAAGTGGGTCCCACCAGTAAAGCATTTGTATTGGGGACCACCGTATAGCAAGTGGGCCGGCCAACAAGATAGTGGGCGCCAAAAACACGTGGTCCCACCTTCTGGTAAAGGCCGCCCATTTAGTACGTGGGGTCCACCATATAGCAAGTGAGCCCAACACGCTGTGGGCGGGCCAGCAGTGGGTCCCTTTCCTCTTAAAGGGCCGGCCCACAGTATGTGGGGTCCACCATATAGAGGTGTGGCCCAACAGATAGTGGGCGGGCCAAAACACTTGTGGGTCCCACTTTCGTCCGGCATTTAGTATGCGGGTTCACACACAAAGCGGTTGGCTGGCCCAACTAGTTATAGGCGGCCCAGTAGTTGGTGGGGTCCACCTTAAAGCAAGTGGGCCGGCCCAATTAGAGAGTGGGGTCCACCGTAAATCAAGTGGGCCGGCCCAATTAGAGTGTGGGGTCCACCGTAAATCAAGTGGGCTGGCCCAATAAGTAAGTGGGCCAGCCCGTTTAGTTGCTGTTTATATGCGGCGTAATAGGCGCTTTAGGATTTTGCGAGCCGCCACATATGTGATTTCGCTTAATTGGACCGTTTAAGGGATGGGAATTCGTGATTTAGATACTGAGAATATTTACGCAGCATTGATTTCTGTCGGATAGCCTCACTTACCACAAGCACCAAAGAAAAAATGCGCGAAAGAACTATAAAAACTAACTAAATATTACATCAGCTGCAAGGCATTGAAAAAATATTACAGAACCCAGAGAAATTGAATGGTAATTAAACCTAGCAATACAATGAAGCGATCCGGCAATCTTTTAAGTTGTCCATGCAACACCTATATCTGAAACAAAGACATTACAAGTTAAGACAGCAACAATGGAAACGCAAAGACACTGCAATATTGTTTGCCAAAGAATTTGGAACTCATCATTTCGTCGTTATAACAAGATCATTGTAATGCGCACAATAAGCAAACAAAGAGTGCATGCCGCATACCAACAGCCAATATAACAGAGCATGTTAGAATGAAACAGCAGACTTACTACTGTCGAGTCCCATGCAAACCAACATGTTCAGGGAGTACAAAATTGGCATGAACAACATAGTAGCAGGCTATAAATTTTGTAACAACGACTGAGCAAGATGAAGTTATGATGGCTACATCTACAGAGCAGGGAATGTAAACCAAAAATAGAAGTTACAATGGCAAAAGCTAAAGAGGAGTGAATGTAATACTCCTGAACTTATAGTGAAGGGGATGCAAATCAAGATGTTTCGGGATATAAACTTGTAATGAGCAACACATAGAGGATAGTTAATGTTGGAGCTTAGGATGGACCAGATACAGAATATAGTGGGATCACCTGTGAACTTGTATAAGAGGGAATGCAAACCAATATGTTCAGCTTTCCATATGTGAGCGTCATGCCAAGTCAGAGAAACAAGTCAATAATGCAGCTTTTGAAGAACAAGATGGCACGCAAAATTATTATCTAGTAGTATGACAAGTTTATTTGTACTACAGGCTAGATAGCAGAGTGATAGCATGCCAAACTAAGTCCTTACTTTGTTAGCTTACAATGAACTAGATACAAAACAATGGCATCACCTGTAGTACAGGGAATGCAAGCCAACATGTTCATGGAGTAAAAAATTGGCACAAACAACATAGTAGCAGGCCATAATTTTTGTAACAACGACTGAGCAAGATAAAGTTATGATGGCTAGATCTACAGAGCAGGGAATGTAAACCAAATATAGAAGTTACGATGCCAAAAGCTATAGAGCAGGGAATGCGAACCAACATGTGCAATTACTTAAAATTGGCCATGAACTAAATAATAGCAGGATGTTACTATAATACCTATAATTTTTGTAACAACGACTGAGCAAGATAGAAGTTATGATGGCTACATCTACAGAGCAGGGAATGCAAACCAAAATGTTCAATCGCTTAAAGTTAGCAATGAAGTAGAAAATAGCAAGTGTTACGGTCATAGCTAGGAATGAACTAAAAGAGCTTCAGACAAACAAGCATCTGAACCCAGAACATGGCGCTAAAACAAGGGACTTACATTAGGAGAAGCACTCTGTGGGAGTCACAGCAGATCTTCCTGGGGTTGATAGATCCGGTGATGAAGTACGCTACATGTGCTACTTGGGGTTGGAGAGACGGCCATTACACTTCATGGTTACTCATCTCATCTGCAAAAACGTAACGCGCGTCGTTAGCACAAACAGGTTCCCCCAAGATTAAACAAGAACTTGCAGGCAAGCAATAGAAAAGCGACAGTAGAAGAGTTTAGATCATGCAAGGCGCCGGTGAAGCAGATCCGGTTCATGCACAGCGGTGTCGGTGAGCAAGATCCGATGCGGTGGACGACGGATCCGGCGAAGCGGCTCCGGCGGGGTGGACGATACCGCAGCTGAAGCGACTGCGGTAGACTGCTGGATGAGCACATAGTTTCGAGGTTCGGCGGGGATGATCCGGTCCGGTTGATGACGGCGTCGATGAAGCGGCTCCGGCAGGCAGCCGGATGACGAGGATCGCGAGGCCTCGGGTAGGCCAGGGAAGTCCGGCGGGGATGTTCCGGTGCGGTGGTCGTGGAGGTGGGAGAGAGAGGGACTTGGGAAGTTCCGGTGGGTGGTCTCAGAGGAGAGAGTGAGGGAAATGAATTTTTTTTCGGGGAGTTTCGGAGCTAGGGAGGTGGTGATCGAAAAAAATGACGGGTAGACCCCCCACCAACCGACTTATGCATGGACATTGTTGTCATCTTTACGAGGGTAGAATGGGAAGTTAGAGGCGTGTGAAATATTTGTATTTTTCGGGCGGGAAGTTTTGCCGCTGGAATGAGATTTCGAATTTGGCTATAGTCCAAGTAATACAAAAATATGAGACCGTACTAGTACGGCCAAGTGTCACATCAAGTCATCATCACGTTGAAAATCGGTTACCACGATCATAATCATGATATATCTTGAAAATCAATTTTGAAAAGCCCTTCTGAAATATTTCGGGATTGGTACTAGGAGATTTTGCAGCTTGACTAAGAATTGATTTTGAATAAGGCTATGGTCTAAGTAATTTTTTTTCTTCGAAAAGGGGATATGACCCCAGCCTCTGCATCGTGGTGATGCACACGGCCTTTATTAATAATCCAGTCGCAACAAATGTATGTTTTTTTTTGCAAGGAGCAACAAAAGTATGTTGTACAGATGGTCCAAGTAATATACTCGTGATTGTAATATAAGGCCAGGGGTAGACCGGAACCATATCCTCTAACGTAGAGATGACAAGTCAGGTAAGCACAGTGCTTAAGTAGTGCAAAACGTAGAAGAAAAATCAGGAAAATGTAACAAATACTGTACGTATTTACTGTAGCAATCACTGTATATTTTTACTGTATAAAAAATCGTATAAATATTAAAAAAAGATAGTCATAATTTTGATTGTTACTAATTATCGTAAATGCATATGGCTTACATATATTATGGAAGTTAATTTAGATCAAATTAGACTTAATCATGTAGATGTGGAGAAGGAAAATTAGAGAGGTGTAGCTTACCCGACTTGTCTATTGCACGTTAGAGGATCTACTTCCGGGGTAGACCATGCTACTTAGACTACTCATAGTGGGAGTAACTAAGGAGTATTAACATAGAGCTGGTTGTGGTAACTAGCTATGTTACCATAACACTTTTCAAGATAGAATGAGTCTACATACTAACTAAAACAATCATGCATGATAGTACTACATCTAAGTTACTATGCATTATGAAGGTAGTAACATAGAGTAGTGTCATATGCATGCGGAAATTCAATTTGGCTCCCGGGTGCATATGCTCCCTCTACCAAAAAATCATATTTTAAAATGTCGAAAATATTAGCAAAAAAATTTACATGTACATATTCATAATATATGTTCGTTCGTCAAGTTTCACGAAAAACCAATATTTTTTGTGGTCTATGTAAAAAAGAGAAAACTTATCTTGTGAAAAGCATTATTTTTAGTACTGTATTTTATCTTTTTACACACGTCACATGACAAGTCGCAACTTTGTAAGGGCGTAGCACGAGAAGATGTACATGCGAATTTTTTGTTTCATTTTTTTTGAAATTCAAAATATGTGTAAGATGCATTTCAAAATGGAGGGAGCATATGCTCCTATGTTTCAAAACACCACTCCCGCATGCGCATGACACTACTATACGGTCACATCAAGTCATAATCACAACCAAAATCAGTTCCCATGTACTATCTCCTAAAAAAACTTAAATTTAAAAACGCGTAGCGAATATTTTGGATTTTATTGGCGGGAGATTGTAGCGCTTGACAGATATTTTCAATTTAGCTGGCGCTAAAAAAATACTGTACTAGAAAAATTGGTAGCTTACTGTAGTACTGCCTCCTTTCAGGGATACAAGGACAAGGACCCATCAACTAAAATAATGTATGAAAATGGTCACCAATGGGCCAACTAATAGTTATACTTTTCCCATGCAGCGCAATATAAAAAATACTACAAATCAGATTAAACCTTGATTAAATATTGGTGCATCCAATCCATTCAGTTTTCATTTAATCCACATCACCAAGGAAACAACCACCAGGTACATAACAAGTGCAGATAGAAGCACCAACAAAATAGTTCAGCATCACAAACCCTTTCACACAACCAAGGGACACCTTTGACTGTCAGTGTTCACTGTGGTATTCAGCATCTCCCACACTTTCTCAGGATGTTGCCCAGGTGGGCTTGACTTGCTTCTAATCCTGCAGTTATACGGTGGATGACTACTCTTTGTGCAGCCACTATTGCTCGTTCCTCTTTGAGTAGTTCCTCGAGAACATAAAAAGACAATGACTTGGACCTCAACCTGCGCTTGGGCTTTGACTTGGACTTGGACCTCGACAAATTAGTTGTGAACCCAGCATTACGCAGGAATGTGTTGTTGGCTATACCATGACATTGTAGTACCTTGGAAAATGAATTCAGACATTCTTCCTGGGTTTTTTCTATACCATCTTTCTTTGGTTTTGCCAGCTCCACTTTCATGTCAGACTGAGGAGTTTTCAGTTGTTACACATGTGTAAGAGAAGAGATTATAATGTGAAGACATGTGTATGAACTACCTCTAATAATCCTACAAACTGGCATGGCTGATTACCGCATATACATTTTAGTAAGAGCATGTTACATCATATTGACATGTCTTCTATTGCTAACACGTAATAGCAGGACTATAAAAATATGCATGGATCCATGTGTAGAATTCGTAATGTGCATGATATTGCTGAGAAGTATATAAGTGAATTGTACTAGCCCTTTCCACCAGTTCGGACATTTGGTTGTGTTGGCTAGTGCATGAAGCTTGACAAATATGACAAGATATTTCTGCATACAATTGAAAACCATAACTGACATTAGTAGAGAATACTTACAATAACACTCTGTGCAAAATGTCCAGTCAAACCATTTCTGCTCGTCTGGCACACCTTGAATTGCTCAAGTAGACTCATCTCTCTGTCTGTACTCTCACAGTATGCTTGCCTTGCCTTCTGATATTTTCGCAAGAGAAAATATAAATTAGTTTCACAACCACGTCACATGCCGACATGCGACAATTGAAAGTTTTCAAAAAAAATATAAATAAAACAGAGACATCAATTTACGATGTATATTGTGCATCTATAAATTCTAAATGATTTACTAATTTAAATATAGTTGTACAGATAACATTCCTTACCATACAGTAGAGGTGTCCAATCAAGCTACGAGATCCTGTACGCTGTTGTAAACGTACATTATTACGAGCACGCATGTTACTTCGAGCGATGAACTACAAATGAAGACTTGTGAGACACATGCTTAAAAAGGAATCAGTAATGTGATCTTGTCTCACTGTCTTCACAGAACATACCAAATTCTTTTGAGCAGACCAATACTCAACAAGATCACACCATTGATCATCAGTCATCTGTAGTATAGGAGAGGTTGTTGGAATATCGCTAGGAGTCCTCCCAGCAAAGTATCTCATCTTTAGCCTATGGCGCTCCTGGCGCAACGCTGAAGAGAATATGCTCCTGATAACAGTGATTACATTCTTCATGTCATCATCAAACTCAAGACATGTCTGTTTACAACAATGGGAACCGTTCATGTGTTAGATAGCTAGCCAACAGAAAGCTAGAGGGAATGTGAACGAGCAACATGGTATTGTTTACGAAAATGACTTACATGTAACATGTGCAGTAAACCTTCAAAATGGGAAGGGGTGTTTACGTGTTGTTTCCATGATGGAAAGATAGGAATTTGAGTCCTGACAAAAACGCCTGTGATCGATGCTATATTAGATGATTCTTGTGGATCCAGTGGCCTTCTGATACCTGCTATAACTGATGTGATGGGAAATCTTGTTCCCATTCGGGCAATCTTATTTTTAAGTGATTTCAAAGTCGTTGGCCCCCTTCGTTTTCTTGGTCGTGGTGGAACTGCAAATTTAAGCATTACATCAAGCTATCAAGGTATTTATGTAACGGAGCATGTAAGGGAACACGTACCTAATTCGGCCCCACCATCATCTTTAAGGAAGAAGTTGTCTCTGGCAGGACTAAATGTCAGCGGGCGATCGTGATTAGTTAGGTGTTGAGAACCTGCTGTTGAAACTGGGTCTGCTGTGAATTGTTCTTGGGTAACTGGATTGGCAACAGGTGGCTGGGGAACATGTGGTTTGGTATTTGCTCCGTCTACAGCTTTTAGACCAACCGATGTGGGGTTAGGTCGAAGCTTTTTATGTTGGTGTTTCGCATTACAATATTTTTTTGCCTGGTCATCATTTTCAACTAGATTAGAGTGACTCTGAGTCTGAGACCTTGTTTTTACTCTGTTCACTGCATTTGTTTGTGATCTGACATGACCAGCTTGAACCCTTTTTATTTTTAGGTGAGCTGTCAGATATTGATCTTCCTGTTGAACTATGTTCTTCACCTTGTTGGTATTTGAAACGTCCTTACGTGAAGTCCCTGATGCCTGCCAGAGATAAACGGTACTTCAATCAACAAAATCATATACATGCTTGATACGATTATGGAACATAAGAACAGCAAGCCAAGACATGATGAAACATATGTTATTATTATGTGTTAACTGAGCAGATGATAATGCTATAACTTGGGCTGGGTTGGACAGATACATCACAGTTATTGAAGATGCAACAATAATGCCAATGAAAAGAGCGAGCAATCACCTTGGGGGGTGGAGTAGGGTGCTTGACAAGGGCATCCTCTTTACTCAGGTCTCCCTCAGACTCTTGTTCAGTAGGATCAAGTTCTGAATAAGAAAATTGATTGTTATCGATGGAGACAGGAGAGGTGTTTGATTGTTCACTGGTGATGCCTATATTTTCTCTCCGGCCCTCTTTGTACTCTACTACAGTATCTTTAGCATGCATTAGAAAAAAATGCTAACGAGATTTATCATGGAACTTTGAGTAGAGCAGTAGAAGGGCAAATTAGTAGTAGCAAGTAGATGATAGCTCAAAAAGGAATAAAGCGTAGATCAAAAATAAATGATTTCCCTGTGCATGCCAATTGATGATTACAAGATTTATAAACATGCAGTTTAATAATGTCGACTAATCACTCTGCAGGCTTGACTTCTACTACAGTCATACCATAGGCATGTCACCGATGAACAGTGCCGTAACATGCACTTTCGGCCGTTGGATCGAAAATGAGTAGACAAGATCAAGCACTGTAGTGATGTACTGTAGATGACCCTGTAGCAGATGTACTGTATCGATGCACTGTAGATTTGTCCCTGTAGCGATGCACTGTGGATTGTCCCTGTAGCGTCTACTGTTCATGTTGATCTGGCCCTCCATTTTCAGTCCAACGATCAGAACATGGTCGCATGTCACAACACTGTTCTCAGGTGACATGCCTATTGCATGTCACCTGATCTCTGTCCAGTGTTTTAGTGGGGATTAGTGGGGATAATACTCTAGAGTATTGGGTGACAGCAGAATTCACCCAATACCCACAAAACCCCATCCCCAATCCACTAGGTAGGGGTAGAGTATTGGGGATTGAAAAAATACACTAAATTTTGCGGAAAAGTAGGGACAAGTGGGGATTAAACTCGCTCATACTCTAGCACCAAACATGCATTGGGGATAAGTGGGGATTTAAAGTTTGGAGCGGATTATCCCTGCTAATCCCAGTAAAACTCTAGTACCAAACAAGCCCTAAAACAGATCGCACGAAACTGATGTTCGGAAATGAAATGCATAACGGAAGCGGCTAAACACCAACCTTCGCATGGGGAGTGGACGGCTTTACGCTTTGGTTTCGCGCGGTGGACCGGTTGGGCGCGGGGTCTACCCATTTCACCGTGCGGTAGACCAGGGAGTCGGGAAGCAGATCCGACGCAGCGGCGGAGGTGGACGGCGTCCCTGAGCAGGATCCGGCGCGGTGGGCGTCGGCTACGGTGGAGCACAAATGGTGCGGTGTGCGCCTTCGTCGGGGAAGCGGCTCCGGCTTGCTTGACAACGTCTTCTCGGACACTACAGCGGCTGGTCAGGAGGCTGTGGTGGCGAGGTGGGACGGTGGTGCACTGCCGTCGTCGGGCGAGATGCTCCGATTCGGTGGGTGACGCGTGAGAGATGTGGGATTCGGCGCCTGTGCCGGTGGTATGTTTTAATGGCTGGGGTGAGATTGGCCTTGGCCCGAATAAGAGAAGAACCGCTGGGGACGTTTTTGATGAAAGGATAAGATGGGAAATTCGAACATTTGAAAATTGGAGGCGGCAACCCGAGCTATTTTCGCCGCTGTTTTGGCGCTTCGTTGAAATGGTTTGGTGGATGCGCGAAAAAAAAAATGGACGCGGTCCGACCCCATCAAGGTCTCATTTGTAAGCATGGGCGGTACGGCAGCCATCCTACCTTGATTTTTAGTGAATATCCATTCATATATATGTGTTTTTTTCTGAACATTTGAGTACTTAAAACGGACTTCATATGACAAAGTTGCGCCTATTTTAGTGAACACTGCGTGGAGCCGATTTCGAAAACAAAACATGGACTAGGTACCAAAAAACATATATAGACTCGTTCTCCGCATTAAAAAGATTGATGTATCATGGATCTTAGTATATGTAAAATAACCTTGAGCTATTCATTATCATACGCGTAGAATTGAAGACTTCAGATATTTCTTTATATTTGAAAGAAACGCCATGTTTCATCCGACAACATTTATCATCTCATTGAGTTGGCGCTGATTTTATATGTGGTGACGAAAACAACTGAGGCTCCTTTGATTTATAGGATTTAGATCCTACGGGAATTATTCTACACTATTGGTTATATTCATAGGGAACATATCCCATATGAATCTTGTACTACAAATCCTATATGAACAAAACATTAGGTCATCCCTCATGGAAAAATCCCTTTGGTACAATCAAAGAAACTCATATTCCCATAGGATTCAAATAGACAAGATGTACATACGTTTTTCCTATCCTATGACTTAAAGGACTCCTGAAATGGCTCGACAACAAAGATCATAAATTCCGAGTTGTGCATCGAGCAAAAGATATTGAAAAAATTCTTGATCGATCGAATTACAAAATGATTTTCAAAAGAACTAAAGTTTTGCCATTGATCACATAATTGGTATGTATATAGGTTCTACTTATAATAAAATATGTTTTGGTTTATTGGGATTGCGTTAGAATTACATGCATCACAATGTCTCGGGACTATTTCGGTATTTACCTCTTCTTTTAGAGTTCGCCCTATCTAAGATTATTTCCGACATTCGCCAATGTTTGCAAGGAATGGCATGCAGTCGATTCCCACCCTGTTTCAGAAAAAATGAAGAAAAAAAAAGTGAACTTGTGGCTATAAAATGATAAGCTTGAATTTTGATATGTTTTTTTTAAAAAAAACTAGCTTCAAAATATGGCCTACCATTTTATATAAAAAACCATGGGTCTTAACGAAAATGCCCAAGGTAAAATGTGCATTACCATTTTGGGGAAAGGTGCAATAAGATTTCATTTTATTGTGGGAAACAAATTGTTGTTGTTTTTTTGCCTTTTCTGAATAGCTAAAAAGGTGTCATCTTTTTTCCATACATTCCATAATGTCATAGAACATAAGCATCCGGTGTCCAGATATAGCAACAATTCAGTATAAGACAATACTAACATAGTTTCCATAAAGTACTGCTAACACATAAGAAAACAAAAGATCTAGATGATGACCCAAGAAACAACATCCTTGTATATAATAACAATCTATTGACCATATGGCGGCTTTTGCATCACCCTATCAAAATCATCTGCCTTCAAGCACGAGAGCAGAATGTCGACACGTGCTTCAACATGTTCCAAGATCCTCTTGATGATCTCATGGATATCTGCATCAGCCGAATAGGAATCAAAGTTGTCAGCCACTAGCTTCTGATAGAAAGAAACATCAGTGTTGAAGGCGTCGATCTTAGGAGTCCCCACATTTCATTACTTGCAAGACCAAGATGATCAAATTCCCTTTACTTCATAAGAATGTCTGGATCGCTGACACGATCGAAATCTTTGCTAGTACCCTCCTTTGGCCGAATTCAAATTTGCATCAGATCTTGGTGCCCATGCCTTTGGTACATGCGGGTAATTTTTTGCCAATATGTCGTGCATTGCACATAGCGTCCTACTGTACAGGGGTACTTCTACATATCTTCTTCCAAATATAATTTAATTTATTTCGGGTTGGATTCAATTTGTTTCAAAATTGTCTGATATACCATTTGTATTGGTAGGAGATGCAGCTTTGAATTTTAATCATTGTTTCTAGGTGCCACACTTGCAGGGTACAGTCAAGGATTTTATCCAATGTTTCATGTCTTGACAAATCCTTTTCGTAATGGAAGTTGAGACCCCCAGCCTCTGCATCAAAATGATGCACATGGAATTTTTTAGTATGGTATTCAACAAAATATGATAAGATGCAAAAATCAAACCTTGGACAAATATGACACATGCTCACTTGGGTAGAAAGCCAATCAAACTGATACAAATTACATTGCAGAGTCCTTGCATGTTAAACTATATATTGCCAAACACCACATATATTAAGGGATACATATTAATTTCGATACTACTACTTTTATGATAGAAGATTTGTAACTACAAACGTTGTGGGTTGTGGCTGCCCTCCTCAATCTACTCACTTGTCTCATCGGCAACCGTCTCCACCTCTCTACATGCACATATGGGTACAACTTCTTCACACCCGAAGAAGATTACTTGTTTCCTGTCATGCTCCGCCACTTGTAGTAGGTGTGCTCCTTTTTCAGAGATGAATTCTCTTTTAGGATGGAGATGTTCTCCTTTTTCAGAGATGAGTTCTCTTTTAGGATGGAGATGTTCTCCTTCGTTAGAGACCCGTTCTGATTTACCATGGAGAGGTTCTCCTTCGATAGAGATGAGTTCTCCTTTGATAGAGATGAGTGCTCATTCAAGAGTACGGCATACTCATTCCATAGCTTCATAGCACGGTTTACCAGATGTGCGTTCACATCTCGGAGCTTGGACGCATGGTCAATCAACTCGCGCGACTCATCCAGGAGCGACCGCCGGATTACTTGCAGAGACGCTTCATGTTGTCGTCCTTCATTAGATGGTAGATTCACAGAGCGACCCTGTGTGACACATGATATTATACTAATAAAGTGCAAGAGTGTAACTTCAATAGTAAAAATATAGTACTCCGAAAGTTTGCAGGACTTAAACTTCAATACTCATAGTAATATGTACAAGACTAACTTCAATAGTAATTGTAATATGTATAAATTTCAATTGCAATACTGTAGTAATATGAGTACTCCGGAGCTTGGAGTAATAAAGTTTCAAACTAAGAACGAAACATGAACTAATAAAGTTTGCCCTATGCATCAATCGATGGAGAGGCTGGATCTCAAGTTCGAAAGGGGGAAAAAGACTGCAGTGAAGTTTCAAGTTTGCATTGAAGTTCGAAAGTGGTAATGCAGCTAGTATTAGTGCAGTAGAAATCCCTTGTGCCTTGTTTGGTTGACGTGTTTTCACATGGTTCAGTGAGTAATATCTGGGTCTTTCTTAATAAGAACACATTTTATCTGTTTGGCAGAAGAGTATTGGACAGGATCAGAGTCGCGGGGATCCTCAGGAAACACTTCCGCGCACGTCGGGTGGACGTGGAACCGCAACACCTCTATGCTCTCGCGTTTCTGGTCGTTCCACATACGTGCTCCGATTGCTGCTTCTCCTTCCAGGCATCCACCCCGTTCTAGCATGGATCAGGCTGAGGGATTGATTCCAATGCAAAATTACAAGTCCTGAGGCCTGCTGGCATGGATTACGTGAATAGAAATTGGACGCTTCACTAATAAGGCCCGAGGAACCCCTCAAAAAAAACTAATAATGCCCCAGGACAGGCTATCTCTCAGGTTGTCCTGATCTGCCGCAAATACTCACGCCAAAACATGGTGAATGAAGTATTTTGCATCAAATCCCCTCCGAATAATACTCAGTAGGGGGCTAACTAGTTTTAAACCAATGATTAAACTACATTAACCACTGACCTCGAAGCTCTCCTCCTTGGAGAGGACCGACTCCCCGGCGACGGCGAGGTTGTCTTGCAGCTGCAGCAGGACTGTCACGTCTGAGCCCACGGAGAGGTCGTTGATCCGCTGCCGCTTGGTGGGCACATCAGACTCAACGGCGAGGCCGCCATGCGCCTGCTGCAGCAGCTGTAGGGGGGCGTGCGAGTTGGCGGCGAGGTCCTGTAGTTGCTGCTGGGGGATTACGACGGTGGGCCGCACACCTAACAGGCCCCCTTGTCCACTCGTGGGATTCATCGCCGGAAGATGGGGGTGCAGGGAGGCGCTAATACAGAGGTTGTGGATGGTACAGCCGCCGACGAGCACTGTACAGGTTGGGGCTATAGGATTTTGAAGATGAATGGGGAGAGGCGGCAGGGGCCTATAAATCGAGAGGGCTATAGGTTGGGACATGATTTTTTCGCAATATTTAAATTTAGATTTAAGCCGCATGTCACCAGGTGACATGCGAAAGGTGCATGTCACCTGATCTCTATCCGTGAAGGACACAGGTCACTCGCAACACTGTCCATGGTGTACTGTAGGGACGCGAAACAGTATTGTTCACTGTTCGTAGTGTTTTTCATTTTTCTGATTTTTTTGAATTTTATGCCCATTTGAATCTTTTGGTCAAATCCTAGGTTTGACAAAGATTTAAACAAGTTTAAAATATATGAAAAGGTAAGCATGGATCCTTCTTAGTCACTCTAAAATGAAGCTTTTGGGATGTTCTTGAAATTTCCATGCTTGACTTCATAAGACAGGTTTAGGGTTAGGGGTAGATATATACATGATTTGTTTGGTTTGAATATGTCTACACCTTGTTTATCAACTTTAATTCTTACTATATGACATAAAAAACTATTTGCTTTGGTTTTTCATTTTTTGATTTTTTTTGAATTTTGATGCCCATTTGAATCTTGTCAAATCCTAGGTTTGACCAAGATAATTTAAACAAGTTTAAAACATGGAAATGAAAAGGAAGCATGTATCCTTCTTAGTCACTCTAAAATGAAGTTTTTGGGAGGTTTTTGAAATTTCCATGTCTGAAACCCAAAACCACTTCTCTTCATGCTTTACTTCATAAGACAGAGTTTAGGGGTTAGGGGGTAGATACATGGTTTGTCTAGTTTGAAACTTTGAATATGTCTAGACCTTGTTTATCAACTTGAATATGCTTACTATATGACATAAGAAGACTATGTACTTTGGTTTTTCATTTTTCTGATTTTTTTAATTTTAGCATTTGAATCTTGGTAAAATCCTAAATTTGACCAAGATTTAGACAAGTTTAACACGTGAAAACGAATAAGTAAGCCTGGATCCTTCTTAGTCACTCTAAAATGAAGCTTTTGGGAGGTTCTTGAAATTTCCATGTTTGAAACCCAAAACCACTTCTCTTCATGATTGACTTCATAAGATCGACAGATTAATTAGTTTAGGGTTAGGGGTAGATATATACATGATTTTTCTGGTTTGAATATGTCTAGACCTTTGTTTATCAACTTGAATGCTTACTATATGACATAAGAAAACTATTTGCTTTTGTTTTTCATTTTTCTGATTTTTTTGAATTTTGATGCCCATTTGAATCTTGTCAAATCCTAGGTTTGACCAAGATAATTTAAACAAGTTTAAAACATGAATATGAAAAGGGAAGCATGTATACTTCTTAGTCACTCTAAAATGAAGTTTTTGGGAGGTTTTTGAAAATTCCATGTTTGAAACCCAAAACCACTTCTCTTCATGCCTGACTTCATAAGATAGAGTTTAGGGGTCAGGGGGTGTAGATACATGTGGTTTGTCTAGTTTGAATATGTCTAGACCTTGTTTAACAACTTTAATGCTAACTATATGACATAAGAAGACTATGTGCTTTGGTTTTTCATTTTTCTGATTTTTTTGAATTTTATGCCCATAAATCTTGGTCAAATCCTAGGTAGAAAAATCGATATACGAATCTATAATTAAATAGGTTAAACTAGGGTTTTGCCCTGTACTACAGATCAAGGTTCAAAAAAATCCAACTACGGGGTTCGAACAACACGATTCTAATCCAAGAATTTTTTCGACCTCATCAAATGGCCTCAAACTATAGGGTTAGTATAGTACAGTATGTGTGAATATGTATGACTTGTTTATCAACTTGAATGCTTACGATATGACATAAGAAGACAATGTGATTTGGTTTTTCATTTTTCTGATTTTTTTGAATATTGTGCCCACCCATTTGTATCTTCATGAAATCCTAGGTTTGACCAGGATTTAAACAAGTTTAAAACATGAAATGAAAAGATAAGCCTGGATCCTTCTTAGTCACTCTAAAATGAAGCTTTCGGGAGGTTCTTGAAATTTCCATGTTTGAAACCCAAAACCACTTCTCTTCATGATTGACTTCATAAGACAGAGTTTAGGGTTTTAGGGGTAGATATATACATGATTTTTCTGGTTTGAATATATATGTCTAGACCTGGTTTATCAACTTGAATGCTTACTATACATATGACATAAGAATGCTATGTGCTTTGGTTTTTCATTCTCTTTTGATTTTTTTTCTAAATTTTTAGGCCCCCATTTGAATCTTGGTCAAATCTTTGGTTTGACAAGAATTTAAACAAGTTTAAAACATGAAAATGAAAAGGGAAGTCTGTATCCTTCTTAGTCACTCTAAAATGGAAGCTTTTGGGATGTTCTTGAAATTTCCATGTTTGAAACCGAAAATGACTTCCCTTCATGCTAGACTTCATAAGGTAGATACATGATTTGTCTGGTTTGGATATATCTAGACCTTGTTTATCAACTTGAATGCTTACGATATGACATAAGAAGACAATGTGATTTGGTTTTTCATTTTTCTGATTTTTTTGAATATTGTGCCCACCCATTTGTATCTTCATGAAATCCTAGGTTTGACCAAGATAATTTAAACAAGTTTAAAACATGAAAATGAAAAGGGAAGCATGTAACCTTCTCAGTCACTTTAAAATGAAGTTTTTGGGAGGTTTTTGAAATTTCCATGTTTGAAACCCAAAACCACTTCTCTTCATGCTTGACTTCATAAGACAAAGTTTAGGGTTAGGGGGTATAGATACATGATTTGTATGGTTTGAATATGATGTACTTTGGTTTTTCATTTTTCTGATTTTTTTAATTTTCTGCGCATTTGAATCATATCTTGGTCAAATCCTAGGTTTGACCAAGATTTAGACAAGTTTAACACGTGAAAACGAATAAGTAAGCCTGGATCCTTCTTAGTCACTCTAAAATGAAGCTTTTGGGAGGTTCTTGAAATTTCCATGTTTGAAACCCAAAACCACTTCTTCTCTTCATGATTGACTGAGTTTAATTTGGGTTTTAGGGGTAGATATATACATGATTTTTCTGGTTTGAATATATATGTCTAGACCTTGTTTATCAACATGAATGCTTACTATACATATGACATAAGAATGCTATGTGCTTTGGTTTTTCATTCTTTTGATTTTTTTCTGAATTTTTAGGGCCATTTGAATCTTGGTCAAATCCTTGGTTTGACCAAGATTTAAACAAGTTTAAAACATGAAAATGAAAAGGAAGTCTGTATCCTTCTTATTTACTCTAAAATGAAGCTTTTGGGATGTTCTTGAAATTTCCATGTTTGAAACCCAAAACGACTTCCCTTCATGCTAGACTTCATAAGATCGACAAGGGGTAGATACATGATTTGTCTGGTTTGGATATATCTAGACCTTGTTTATCAACTTGAATGCTTACGATATGACATAAGAAGACTATGTGATTTGGTTTTCCATTTTTCTGATTTTTTTGAATTTTGTGCCCACCCATTTGTATCTTCGTCAAATCCTAGGTTTGACCAAGATAATTAAAACAAGTTTAAAACATGAAAATGAAAAGGGAAGCATGTATCCTTCTTAGGCACTCTAAAATGAAGCTTTTGGGAGGTTTTTGAAATTTCCATGTTTGAAACCCAAAACCACATCTCTTCACATGCTTGACTTCATAAGATAGAGTTTAGGGGTTAGGGGTATAGATACATGATTTGTCTGGTTTGAATATGTCTAGACATTGTTTATCAACTTTAATGCTTACTATATGACATAAGAAAAATAATGTCATATAAATGAGTTAACTTGGATTTCCTACCCTTGAATCCATAGGAAACTTTGTTCTAATGCACTATAATAATCAACCGAGTTTTTACACCAACAGGTCTGTCACTTACGTGTGGTGCCCACGCGTGAGGTCCCACACTTCAGTGAGCACAAGTCACGTGCAATAGGTACGCAAACTCCCCGCCATCTTCTTTGTCAAGAGAAGACGCATCAGGATGATGCGTATTGGAAGCCTGTGGGTCCTTCTGGATCCTTCGGTTGCCCCTCTCACAAAAAAACAAATCTCTCTCATTCTCGGCCTCGCTCGACTCGCTCGCTCGCTCGCTCGCACCTCCTGCTCACTGACAAACCCTGCACAAAAGTCAACATCATCACCCGAAAAAGGGAGACACCATAATGCTCTCCCTTCTTCTCTCCTTCCGAGTGATCCCTCTTCCTCCGAGTTTCACTCGACGGGCAAACACACATGTGCTGCATAGTATAATAATAAAAAGGTAGAAAAATCAACCTACGAATCTATAATTAAATAGGTTAAACTAGGGTTTTGCCCAGTACTACAGATCAAGGTTCAAACCTTGTTTATCAACTTGAATATGCTTACTACATGACATAAGAAGACTATGTACTTTGGTTTTCATTTTTCGATTTTTTTAATTTTATGCGCATTTGAATCTTGGTCAAATCCTAGGTTTGACCAAGATTTAGACAAGTTTAACACGTGAAAACGAATAAGTAAGCATGGATCCTTCTTAGTCACTCTAAAATGAAGGTTTTGGGATGTTCTTGAAATTTCCATGTTTGAAACCCAAAACGACTTCTCTTCATGCTAGACTTCATAAGATCGACCGAGTTTAGGGTTAGGGGTAGATACATGATTTGTATGGTTTGAATATGTCCAAACCTTGTTAATTTATCAACTTGAATGCTTACTATATGACATAAGAAGACTATATGCTTTTGTTTTTCATTTTTCTGATTTTTTTGAATTTTATGCCCATATATTTGAATCTTGGTCAAATCCTAGGTTTGACAAAGATTTAAACAAGTTTAAATTATGAAAATGAAAAGGTAAGCATGGATCCTTATTAGTCACTCTAAAATAAATCTTTTGGGAGGTTCTTGAAATTTCCATGTTTGAAACCCAAAACCACTTCTCTTCATGATTGACTTCATAAAACATAGTTTAGGGTTAGGGTAGATATATACATGATTTTTCTGGTTTGAATATGTCTAGACCTTGTTTATCAACTTGAATGCTTACTATACATATGACATAAGAATGCTATGTGCTTTGTTTTTTCATTCTCTTTTGATTTTTTTCTAAATTTTTAGGCCCATTTGAATCTTGGTCAAATCCTTGGTTTGACCAAGATTTAAACAAGTTTAAAACATGAAAATAAAAAAGGAAGTCTGTATCCTTCTTAGTCACTCTAAAATGGAAGCTTTTGGGATGTTCTTGAAATTTCCATGTTTGAAACCGAAAACGACTTCCCTTCATGCTAGACTTCATAAGATCGACAGGGGTAGATACATGATTTGTCTGGTTTGGATATATCTAGACCTTGTTTATCAACTTGAATGCTTACGATATGACATAAGAAGACAATGTGATTTGGTTTTTCATTTTTCTGATTTTTTTGAATATTGTGCCCACCCATTTGTATCTTCATGAAATCCTAGGTTTGACCAGGATTTAAACAAGTTTAAAACATGAAATGAAAAGATAAGCCTGGATCCTTCTTAGTCACTCTAAAATGAAGCTTTTGGGAGGTTCTTGAAATTTCCATGTTTGAAACCCAAAACCACTTCTCTTCATGATTGACTTCATAAGACAGAGTTTAGGGTTTTAGGGGTAGATATATACATGATTTTTCTGGTTTGAATATATATGTCTAGACCTGGTTTATCAACTTGAATGCTTACTATACATATGACATAAGAATGCTATGTGCTTTGGTTTTTCATTCTCTTTTGATTTTTTCTAAATTTTTAGGCCCATTTGAATCTTGATCAAATCTTTGGTTTGACAAGAATTTAAACAAGTTTAAAACATGAAAATGAAAAGGGAAGTCTGTATCCTTTCTTAGTCACTCTAAAATGGAAGCTTAATTTTGGGATGTTCTTGAAATTTCCATGTTTGGAACCAAAATGACTTCCCTTCATGCTAGACGAGGGTAGATACATGATTTGTCGGTTTGGATATATCTAGACCTTGTTTATCAACTTGAATGCTTACTATATGACATAAGAAGACAATGTGATTTGGTTTTTCATTTTTCTGATTTTTTTGAATATTGTGCCCACCCATTTGTATCTTCATGAAATCCTAGGTTTGACCAAGATAATTTAAACAAGTTTAAAACATGAAAATGAAAAGGGAAGCATGTAACCTTCTCAGTCGCTTTAAAATGAAGTTTTTGGGAGGTTTTGAAATTTCCATGTTTGAAACCCAAAACCACTTCTCTTCATGCTTGACTTCATAAGACAAAGTTTAGGGTTAGGGGGTATAGATACATGATTTGTATGGTTTGAATATGATGTACTTTGGTTTTTCATTTTTTCTGATTTTTTTAATTTTCTGCATTTGAATCATATCTTGGTCAAATCCTAGGTTTGACCAAGATTTAGACAAGTTTAACACGTGAAAATGAATAAGTAAGCCTGGATCCTTCTTAGTCACTCTAAAATGAAGCTTTTGGGAGGTTCTTGAAATTTCCATGTTTGAAACCCAAAACCACTTCTTCTCTTCATGATTGACTGAGTTTAATTTGGGTTTTAGGGGTAGATATATACATGATTTTTCTGGTTTGAATATATATGTCTAGACCTTGTTTATCAACATGAATGCTTACTATACATATGACATAAGAATGCTATGTGCTTTGGTTTTTCATTCTTTTGATTTTTTCTGAATTTTTAGGCCATTTGAATCTTGGTCAAATCCTTGGTTTGACCAAGATTTAAACAAGTTTAAAACATGAAAATGAAAAGGGAAGTCTGTATCCTTCTTATTTACTCTAAAATGAAGCTTTTGGGATGTTCTTGAAATTTCCATGTTTGAAACCCAAAACGACTTCCCTTCATGCTAGACTTCATAAGATCGACAAGGGGTAGATACATGATTTGTCTGGTTTGGATATATCTAGACCTTGTTTATCAACTTGAATGCTTACGATATGACATAAGAAGACTATGTGATTTGGTTTTTCATTTTTCTGATTTTTTTGAATTTTGTGCCCACCCATTTGTATCTTCGTCAAATCCTAGGTTTGACCAAGATAATTAAAACAAGTTTAAAACATGAAAATGAAAAGGGAAGCATGTATCCTTCTTAGTCACTCTAAAATGAAGCTTTTGGGAGGTTTTTGAAATTTCCATGTTTGAAACCCAAAACCACATCTCTTCACATGCTTGACTTCATAAGACATAGTTTAGGGGTTAGGGGTATAGATACATGATTTGTCTGGTTTGAATATGTCTAGACATTGTTTATCAACTTTAATGCTTACTATATGACATAAGAAAAATAATGTCATGTAAATGAGTTAACTTGGATTTCCTACCCTTGAATCCATAGGAAACTTTGTTCTAATGCACTATAATAATCAACCGAGTTTTTACACCAACAGGTCTGTCACTTACGTGTGGTGCCCACGCGTGAGGTCCCACACTTCAGTGAGCACAAGTCACGTGCAATAGGTACGCAAACTCCCAGCCATCTTCTTTGTCAAGAGAAGACGCATCAGGATGCGTATTGGAAGTGTGGGTCCTTCTGGATCCTTCGGTTGTCCCTCTCACAAAAAAAAAAAATCTCTCTCATTCTCGGCCTCGCTCGACTCGCTCGCTCGCTCGCTCGCTCGCACCTCCTGCTCACTGACAAACCCTGCACAAAAGTCAACATCATCACCCGAAAAAGGGAAGACACCATAATGCTCTCCCTTCTTCTCTCCTTCCGAGTGATCCCTCTTCCTCCGAGTTTCACTCGACGGGCAAACACACATGTGCTGCATAGTAATAATAAAAAGGTAGAAAAATCAACCTACGAATCTATAATTAAATAGGTTAAACTAGGGTTTTGCCCAGTACTACAGATCAAGGTTCAAACCTTGTTTATCAACTTGAATATGCTTACTATATGACATAAGAAGACTATGTACTTTGGTTTTCATTTTTCTGATTTTTTTAATTTTCTGCGCATTTGAATCTTGGTCAAATCCTAGGTTTGACCAAGATTTAGACAAGTTTAACACGTGAAAACGAATAAGTAAGCCTGGATCCTTCTTAGTCACTCTAAAATGAAGCTTTTGGGATGTTCTTGAAATTTCCATGTTTGAAACCCAAAACGACCTCTCTTCATGCTAGACTTCATAAGATCGACCGAGTTTAGGGTTAGGGGTAGATACATGATCTGTATGGTTTGAATATGTCCAAACCTTGTTAATTTATCAACTTGAATGCTTACTATATGACACAAGAAGACTATATGCTTTTGTTTTTCATTTTTCTGATTTTTTTGAATTTTATGCACATATATTTGAATCTTGGTCAAATCCTAGGTTTGACAAAGATTTAAACAAGTTTAAATTATGAAAATGAAAAGGTAAGCATGGATCCTTATTAGTCACTCTAAAATAAATCTTTTGGGAGGTTCTTGAAATTTCCATGTTTGAAACCCAAAACCACTTCTCTTCATGATTGACTTCATAAGACAGAGTTTAGGGTTAGGGGTAGATATATACATGATTTTTCTGGTTTGAATATGTCTAGACCTTGTTTATCAACTTGAATGCTTACTATACATATGACATAAGAATGTTATGTGCTTTGGTTTTTATTCTCTTTTGATTTTTTTCTAAATTTTTAGGCCCATTTGAATCTTGGTCAAATCCTTGGTTTGACCAAGATTTAAACAAGTTTAAAACATGAAAATAAAAAGGAAGCCTGTATCCTTCTTAGTCACTCTAAAATGGAAGCTTTTGGGATGTTCTTGAAATTTCCATGCTTGAAACCAAAACGACTTCCCTTCATGCTAGACTTCATAAGATCGACAGGGGGTAGATACATGATTTGTCTGGTTTGGATATATCTATACCTTGTTTATCAATTTGAATGCTTACGATATGTCATAAGAAGACAATGTGATTTGGTTTTTCATTTTTCTGATTTTTTGAATATTGTGCCCACCCATTTGTATCTTCATCAAATCCTAGGTTTTACCAGGATTTAAACAAGTTTAAAACATGAAATGAAAAGATAAGGATCCTTCTTAGTCACTCTAAAATGAAGCTTTCGGGAGGTTCTTGAAATTTCCATGTTTGAAACCCAAAACCACTTCTCTTCATGATTGACTTCATAAGACAGAGTTTAGGATTTTAGGGGTAGATATATACATGATTTTTCTGGTTTGAATATATATGTCTAGACCTTGTTTATCAACTTGAATGCTTACTATATATATATATGACATAAGAATGCTATATATGTGCTTTGGTTTTTCATTCTTTTGATTTTTTCTGAATTTTTAGGCCCATTTGAATCTTGGTCAAATCCTAGGTTTGACCATGATTTAAACAAGTTTAAAACATGAAAATGAAAAGGTAAGCATGGATCCTTCTTAGTCACTCTAAAATGAAGCTTTTGGGATGTTCTTGAAATTTCCATGTTTGAAACCCAAAACCACTTCTCTTCATGATTGACTGAGTTTAATTTGGGTTTTAGGGGTAGATATATACATGATTTTTCTGGTTTGAATATATATGTCTAGACCTTGTTTATCAACATGAATGCTTACTATACATATGACATAAGAATGCTATGTGCTTTGGTTTTTCATTCTTTTGATTTTTTCTGAATTTTTAGGGCCATTTGAATCTTGGTCAAATCCTTGGTTTGACCAAGATTTAAACAAGTTTAAAACATGAAAATGAAAAGGGAAGTCTGTATCCTTCTTATTTACTCTAAAATGAAGCTTTTGGGATGTTCTTGAAATTTCCATGTTTGAAACCCAAAACGACTTCCCTTCATGCTAGACTTCATAAGATCGACAAGGGGTAGATACATGATTTGTCTGGTTTGGATATATTTAGACCTTGTTTATCAACTTGAATGCTTACGATATGACATAAGAAGACTATGTGGTTTGGTTTTCCATTTTTCTGATTTTTTTGAATTTTGTGCCCACCCATTTGTATCTTCGTCAAATCCTAGGTTTGACCAAGATAATTAAAACAAGTTTAAAACATGAAAATGAAAAGGGAAGCATGTATCCTTCTTAGGCACTATAAAATGAAGCTTTTGGGAGGTTTTTGAAATTTCCATGTTTGAAACCCAAAACCACATCTCTTCACATGCTTGACTTCATAAGATAGAGTTTAGGGGTTAGGGGTATAGATACATGATTTGTCTGGTTTGAATATGTCTAGACATTGTTTATCAACTTTAATGCTTACTATATGACATAAGAAAAATAATGTCATGTAAATGAGTTAACTTGGATTTCCTACCCTTGAATCCATAGGAAACTTTGTTCTAATGCACTATAATAATCAACCGAGTTTTTACACCAACAGGTCTGTCACTTACGTGTGGTGCCCACGCGTGAGGTCCCACACTTCAGTGAGCACAAGTCACGTGCAATAGGTACGCAAACTCCCAGCCATCTTCTTTGTCAAGAGAAGACGCATCAGATGCGTATTGGAAGCCTGTGGGTCCTTCTGGATCCTTCGGTTGTCCCTCTCACAAAAAAAAACAAATCTCTCTCATTCTCGGCCTCGCTCGACTCGCTCGCTCGCTCGCTCGCTCGCTCGCACCTCCTGCTCACTGACAAACCCTGCACAAAAGTCAACATCATCACCCGAAAAGGGGAGACACCATAATGCTCTCCCTTCTTCTCTCCTTCCGAGTGATCCCTCTTCCTCCGAGTTTCACTCGACGGGCAAACACACATGTGCTGCATAGTAATAATAAAAAGGTAGAAAAATCAACCTACGAATCTATAATTAAATAGGTTAAACTAGGGTTTTGCCCAGTACTACAGATCAAGGTTCAAACCTTGTTTATCAACTTGAATATGCTTACTACATGACATAAGAAGACTATGTACTTTGGTTTTCATTTTTCCGATTTTTTTAATTTTCTGCGCATTTGAATCTTGGTCAAATCCTAGGTTTGACCAAGATTTAGACAAGTTTAACACGTGAAAACGAATAAGTAAGCATGGATCCTTCTTAGTCACTCTAAAATGAAGGTTTTGGGATGTTCTTGAAATTTCCATGTTTGAAACCCAAAACGACCTCTCTTCATGCGAGACTTCATAAGATCGACGAGTTTAGGGTTAGGGGTAGATACATGATTTGTATGGTTTGAATATGTCCAAACCTTGTTAATTTATCAACTTGAATGCTTACTATATGACATAAGAAGACTATATGCTTTTGTTTTTCATTTTTCTGATTTTTTTTTGAATTTTATGCCCATATATTTGAATCTTGGTCAAATCCTAGGTTTGACAAAGATTTAAACAAGTTTAAATTATGAAAATGAAAAGGTAAG
Source organism: Lolium multiflorum (assembly GCA_030979885.1). NCBI lineage: Eukaryota > Viridiplantae > Streptophyta > Magnoliopsida > Poales > Poaceae > Lolium > Lolium multiflorum. Next base: position 32,171 of record JAUUTY010000179.1, read on the forward strand.
CATGGATCCTTATTAGTCACTCTAAAATAAATCTTTTGGGAGGTTCTTGAAATTTCCATGTTTGAAACCCAAAACCACTTCTCTTCATGATTGACTTCATAAAACATAGTTTAGGGTTTTAGGGGTAGATATATACATGATTTTTCTGGTTTGAATATGTCTAGACCTTGTTTATCAACTTGAATGCTTACTATACATATGACATAAGAATGCTATGTGCTTTGTTTTTTCATTCTCTTTTGATTTTTTTCTAAATTTTTAGGCCCATTTGAATCTTGGTCAAATCCTTGGTTTGACCAAGATTTAAACAAGTTTAAAACATGAAAATAAAAAAGGAAGTCTGTATCCTTCTTAGTCACTCTAAAATGGAAGCTTTTGGGATGTTCTTGAAATTTCCATGTTTGAAACCGAAAACGACTTCCCTTCATGCTAGACTTCATAAGATCGACAGGGGGTAGATACATGATTTGTCTGGTTTGGATATATCTAGACCTTGTTTATCAACTTGAATGCTTACGATATGACATAAGAAGACAATGTGATTTGGTTTTTCATTTTTCTGATTTTTTTGAATATTGTGCCCACCCATTTGTATCTTCATGAAATCCTAGGTTTGACCAGGATTTAAACAAGTTTAAAACATGAAATGAAAAGATAAGCCTGGATCCTTCTTAATTAGTCACTCTAAAATGAAGCTTTCGGGAGGTTCTTGAAATTTCCATGTTTGAAACCCAAAACCACTTCTCTTCATGATTGACTTCATAAGACAGAGTTTAGGGTTTTAGGGGTAGATATATACATGATTTTTCTGGTTTGAATATATATGTCTAGACCTGGTTTATCAACTTGAATGCTTACTATACATATGACATAAGAATGCTATGTGCTTTGGTTTTTCATTCTCTTTTGATTTTTTTTCTAAATTTTTAGGCCCCCATTTGAATCTTGGTCAAATCTTTGGTTTGACAAGAATTTAAACAAGTTTAAAACATGAAAATGAAAAGGGAAGCATGTAACCTTCTCAGTCACTTTAAAATGAAGTTTTTGGGAGGTTTTTGAAATTTCCATGTTTGAAACCCAAAACCACTTCTCTTCATGCTTGACTTCATAAGACAAAGTTTAGGGTTAGGGGGTATAGATACATGATTTGTATGGTTTGAATATGATGTACTTTGGTTTTTCATTTTTTCTGATTTTTTTAATTTTCTGCGCATTTGAATCATATCTTGGTCAAATCCTAGGTTTGACCAAGATTTAGACAAGTTTAACACGTGAAAACGAATAAGTAAGCCTGGATCCTTCTTAGTCACTCTAAAATGAAGCTTTTGGGAGGTTCTTGAAATTTCCATGTTTGAAACCCAAAACCACTTCTTCTCTTCATGATTGACTGAGTTTAATTTGGGTTTTAGGGGTAGATATATACATGATTTTTCTGGTTTGAATATATATGTCTAGACCTTGTTTATCAACATGAATGCTTACTATACATATGACATAAGAATGCTATGTGCTTTGGTTTTTCATTCTTTTGATTTTTTCTGAATTTTTAGGGCCATTTGAATCTTGGTCAAATCCTTGGTTTGACCAAGATTTAAACAAGTTTAAAACATGAAAATGAAAAGGGAAGTCTGTATCCTTCTTATTTACTCTAAAATGAAGCTTTTGGGATGTTCTTGAAATTTCCATGTTTGAAACCCAAAACGACTTCCCTTCATGCTAGACTTCATAAGATCGACAAGGGGTAGATACATGATTTGTCTGGTTTGGATATATTTAGACCTTGTTTATCAACTTGAATGCTTACGATATGACATAAGAAGACTATGTGATTTGGTTTTCCATTTTTCTGATTTTTTTGAATTTTGTGCCCACCCATTTGTATCTTCGTCAAATCCTAGGTTTGACCAAGATAATTAAAACAAGTTTAAAACATGAAAATGAAAAGGGAAGCATGTATCCTTCTTAGGCACTATAAAATGAAGCTTTTGGGAGGTTTTTGAAATTTCCATGTTTGAAACCCAAAACCACATCTCTTCACATGCTTGACTTCATAAGATTTAGGGGTTAGGGGTATAGATACATGATTTGTCTGGTTTGAATATGTCTAGACATTGTTTATCAACTTTAATGCTTACTATATGACATAAGAAAAATAATGTCATATAAATGAGTTAACTTGGATTTCCTACCCTTGAATCCATAGGAAACTTTGTTCTAATGCACTATAATAATCAACCGAGTTTTTACACCAACAGGTCTGTCACTTACGTGTGGTGCCCACGCGTGAGGTCCCACACTTCAGTGAGCACAAGTCACGTGCAATAGGTACGCAAACTCCCAGCCATCTTCTTTGTCAAGAGAAGACGCATCAGATGCGTATTGGAAGTCTGTGGGTCCTTCTGGATCCTTCGGTTGTCCCTCCCACAAAAAAAACAAATCTCTCTCATTCTCGGCCTCGCTCGACTCGCTCGCTCGCTCGCTCGCTCGCTCGCACCTCCTGCTCACTGACAAACCCTGCACAAAAGTCAACATCATCACCCGAAAAAGGGGAGACACCATAATGCTCTCCCTTCTTCTCTCCTTCCGAGTGATCCCTCTTCCTCCGAGTTTCACTCGACGGGCAAACACACATGTGCTGCATAGTAATAATAATAAAAAGGTAGAAAAATCAACCTACGAATCTATAATTAAATAGGTTAAACTAGGGTTTTGCCCAGTACTACAGATCAAGGTTCAAACCTTGTTTATCAACTTGAATATGCTTACTATATGACATAAGAAGACTATGTACTTTGGTTTTCATTTTTCCGATTTTTTTAATTTTCTGCGCATTTGAATCTTGGTCAAATCCTAGGTTTGACCAAGATTTAGACAAGTTTAACACGTGAAAACGAATAAGTAAGCATGGATCCTTCTTAGTCACTCTAAAATGAAGCTTTTGGGATGTTCTTGAAATTTCCATGTTTGAAACCCAAAACGACTTCTCTTCATGCTAGACTTCATAAGATCGACCGAGTTTAGGGTTAGGGGTAGATACATGATTTGTATGGTTTGAATATGTCCAAACCTTGTTAATTTATCAACTTGAATGCTTACTATATGACATAAGAAGACTATATGCTTTTGTTTTTCATTTTTCTGATTTTTTTGAATTTTATGCCCATATATTTGAATCTTGGTCAAATCCTAGGTTTGACAAAGATTTAAACAAGTTTAAATTATGAAAATGAAAAGGTAAGCATGGATCCTTATTAGTCACTCTAAAATAAATCTTTTGGGAGGTTCTTGAAATTTCCATGTTTGAAACCCAAAACCACTTCTCTTCATGATTGACTTCATAAGACATAGTTTAGGGTTTTAGGGGTAGATATATACATGATTTTTCTGGTTTGAATATGTCTAGACCTTGTTTATCAACTTGAATGCTTACTATACATATGACATAAGAATGCTATGTGCTTTGTTTTTTCATTCTCTTTTGATTTTTTTCTAAATTTTTAGGCCCATTTGAATCTTGGTCAAATCCTTGGTTTGACCAAGATTTAAACAAGTTTAAAACATGAAAATAAAAAAGGAAGTCTGTATCCTTCTTAGTCACTCTAAAATGGAAGCTTTTGGGATGTTCTTGAAATTTCCATGTTTGAAACCGAAAACGACTTCCCTTCATGCTAGACTTCATAAGATCGACAGGGGGTAGATACATGATTTGTCTGGTTTGGATATATCTAGACCTTGTTTATCAACTTGAATGCTTACGATATGACATAAGAAGACAATGTTTTGTTTTTCATTTTTCTGATTTTTTTGAATTTTATGCCCATATATTTGAATCTTGGTCAAATCCTAGGTTTGACAAAGATTTAAACAAGTTTAAATTATGAAAATGAAAAGGTAAGCATGGATCCTTATTAGTCACTCTAAAATAAATCTTTTGGGAGGTTCTTGAAATTTCCATGTTTGAAACCCAAAACCACTTCTCTTCATGATTGACTTCATAAGACAGAGTTTAGGGTTTTAGGGGTAGATATATACATGATTTTTCTGGTTTGAATATATATGTCTAGACCTGGTTTATCAACTTGAATGCTTACTATACATATGACATAAGAATGCTATGTGCTTTGGTTTTTCATTCTCTTTTGATTTTTTTCTAAATTTTTAGGCCCCCATTTGAATCTTGGTCAAATCTTTGGTTTGACAAGAATTTAAACAAGTTTAAAACATGAAAATGAAAAGGGAAGTCTGTATCCTTTCTTAGTCACTCTAAAATGGAAGCTTTTGGGATGTTCTTGAAATTTCCATGTTTGAAACCGAAAATGACTTCCCTTCATGCTAGACTAGATATATACATGATTTGTCTGGTTTGGATATATCTAGACCTTGTTTATCAACTTGAATGCTTACGATATGACATAAGAAGACAATGTGATTTGGTTTTTCATTTTTCTGATTTTTTGAATATTGTGCCCACCCATTTGTATCTTCATGAAATCCTAGGTTTGACCAAGATAATTTAAACAAGTTTAAAACATGAAAATGAAAAGGGAAGCATGTAACCTTCTCAGTCACTTTAAAATGAAGTTTTTGGGAGGTTTTTGAAATTTCCATGTTTGAAACCCAAAACCACTTCTCTTCATGCTTGACTTCATAAGACAAAGTTTAGGGTTAGGGGGTATAGATACATGATTTGTATGGTTTGAATATGATGTACTTTGGTTTTTCATTTTTCTGATTTTTTTAATTTTCTGCGCATTTGAATCATATCTTGGTCAAATCCTAGGTTTGACCAAGATTTAGACAAGTTTAACACGTGAAAACGAATAAGTAAGCATGGATCCTTCTTAGTCACTCTAAAATGAAGCTTTTGGGATGTTCTTGAAATTTCCATGTTTGAAACCCAAAACGACTTCTCTTCATGCAGACTTCATAAGATCGAGAGTTTAGGGTTAGGGGTAGATACATGATTTGTATGGTTTGAATATGTCCAAACCTTGTTAATTTATCAACTTGAATGCTTACTATATGACATAAGAAGACTATATGCTTTTGTTTTTCATTTTTCTGATTTTTTTGAATTTTATGCCCATATATTTGAATCTTGGTCAAATCCTAGGTTTGACAAAGATTTAAACAAGTTTAAATTATGAAAATGAAAAGGTAAGCATGGATCCTTATTAGTCACTCTAAAATAAATCTTTTGGGAGGTTCTTGAAATTTCCATGTTTGAAACCCAAAACCACTTCTCTTCATGATTGACTTCATAAGACATAGTTTAGGGTTTTAGGGGTAGATATATACATGATTTTTCTGGTTTGAATATGTCTAGACCTTGTTTATCAACTTGAATGCTTACTATACATATGACATAAGAATGCTATGTGCTTTGTTTTTTCATTCTCTTTTGATTTTTTTCTAAATTTTTAGGCCCATTTGAATCTTGGTCAAATCCTTGGTTTGACCAAGATTTAAACAAGTTTAAAACATGAAAATAAAAAAGGAAGTCTGTATCCTTCTTAATTAGTCACTCTAAAATGGAAGCTTTTGGGATGTTCTTGAAATTTCCATGTTTGAAACCGAAAACGACTTCCCTTCATGCTAGACTTCATAAGATCGACAGGGGGTAGATACATGATTTGTCTGGTTTGGATATATCTAGACCTTGTTTATCAACTTGAATGCTTACGATATGACATAAGAAGACAATGTGATTTGGTTTTTCATTTTTCTGATTTTTTTGAATATTGTGCCCACCCATTTGTATCTTCATGAAATCCTAGGTTTGACCAGGATTTAAACAAGTTTAAAACATGAAATGAAAAGATAAGCCTGGATCCTTCTTAGTCACTCTAAAATGAAGCTTTCGGGAGGTTCTTGAAATTTCCATGTTTGAAACCCAAAACCACTTCTCTTCATGATTGACTTCATAAGACAGAGTTTAGGGTTTTAGGGGTAGATATATACATGATTTTTCTGGTTTGAATATATATGTCTAGACCTGGTTTATCAACTTGAATGCTTACTATACATATGACATAAGAATGCTATGTGCTTTGGTTTTTCATTCTCTTTTGATTTTTTTTCTAAATTTTTAGGCCCCCATTTGAATCTTGGTCAAATCTTTGGTTTGACAAGAATTTAAACAAGTTTAAAACATGAAAATGAAAAGGGAAGTCTGTATCCTTCTTAGTCACTCTAAAATGGAAGCTTTTGGGATGTTCTTGAAATTTCCATGTTTGAAACCGAAAATGACTTCCCTTCATGCTAGACTTTGGTAGATACATGATTTGTCTAGTTTGGATATATCTAGACCTTGTTTATCAACTTGAATGCTTACGATATGATTAAGAAGACAATGTGATTTGGTTTTTCATTTTTGATTTTTTGAATATTGTGCCCACCCATTTGTATCTTCATGAAATCCTAGGTTTGACCAAGATAATTTAAACAAGTTTAAAACATGAAAATGAAAAGGGAAGCATGTAACCTTCTCAGTCACTTTAAAATGAAGTTTTTGGGAGGTTTTTGAAATTTCCATGTTTGAAACCCAAAACCACTTCTCTTCATGCTTGACTTCATAAGACAAAGTTTAGGGTTAGGGGGTATAGATACATGATTTGTATGGTTTGAATATGATGTACTTTGGTTTTTCATTTTTTCTGATTTTTAATTTTCTGCGCATTTGAATCATATCTTGGTCAAATCCTAGGTTTGACCAAGATTTAGACAAGTTTAACACGTGAAAACGAATAAGTAAGCCTGGATCCTTCTTAGTCACTCTAAAATGAAGCTTTTGGGAGGTTCTTGAAATTTCCATGTTTGAAACCCAAAACCACTTCTTCTCTTCATGATTGACTCAGTTTAATTTGGGTTTTAGGGGTAGATATATACATGATTTTTCTGGTTTGAATATATATGTCTAGACCTTGTTTATCAACATGAATGCTTACTATACATATGACATAAGAATGCTATGTGCTTTGGTTTTTCATTCTTTTGATTTTTTTCTGAATTTTTAGGGCCATTTGAATCTTGGTCAAATCCTTGGTTTGACCAAGATTTAAACAAGTTTAAAACATGAAAATGAAAAGGGAAGTCTGTATCCTTCTTATTTACTCTAAAATGAAGCTTTTGGGATGTTCTTGAAATTTCCATGTTTGAAACCCAAAACGACTTCCCTTCATGCTAGACTTCATAAGATCGACAAGGTAGATACATGATTTGTCTGGTTTGGATATATCTAGACCTTGTTTATCAACTTGAATGCTTACGATATGACATAAGAAGACTATGTGATTTGGTTTTTCATTTTTCTGATTTTTTTGAATTTTGTGCCCACCCATTTGTATCTTCGTCAAATCCTAGGTTTGACCAAGATAATTAAAACAAGTTTAAAACATGAAAATGAAAAGGGAAGCATGTATCCTTCTTAGGTCTTTAAATGAAGCTTTTGGGAGGTTTTTGAAATTTCCATGTTTGAAACCCAAAACCACATCTCTTCACATGCTTGACTTCATAAGACATAGTTTAGGGGTTAGGGGTATAGATACATGATTTGTCTGGTTTGAATATGTCTAGACATTGTTTATCAACTTTAATGCTTACTATATGACATAAGAAAAATAATGTCATGTAAATGAGTTAACTTGGATTTCCTACCCTTGAATCCATAGGAAACTTTGTTCTAATGCACTATAATAATCAACCGAGTTTTTACACCAACAGGTCTGTCACTTACGTGTGGTGCCCACGCGTGAGGTCCCACACTTCAGTGAGCACAAGTCACGTGCAATAGGTACGCAAACTCCCAGCCATCTTCTTTGTCAAGAGAAGACGCATCAGGATGCGTATTGGAAGCTGTGGGTCCTTCTGGATCCTTCGGTTGTCCCTCTCACAAAAAAAACAAATCTCTCTCATTCTCGGCCTCGCTCGACTCGCTCGCTCGCTCGCTCTCTCGCACCTCCTGCTCACTGACAAACCCTGCACAAAAGTCAACATCATCACCCGAAAAAGGGAAGACACCATAATGCTCTCCCTTCTTCTCTCCTTCCGAGTGATCCCTCTTCCTCCGAGTTTCACTCGACGGGCAAACACACATGTGCTGCATAGTAATAATAAAAAGGTAGAAAAATCAACCTACGAATCTATAATTAAATAGGTTAAACTAGGGTTTTGCCCAGTACTACAGATCAAGGTTCAAACCTTGTTTATCAACTTGAATATGCTTACTATATGACATAAGAAGACTATGTACTTTGGTTTTTCATTTTTCTGATTTTTTTAATTTTCTGCCCATTTGAATCTTGGTCAAATCCTAGGTTTGACCAAGATTTAGACAAGTTTAACACGTGAAAACGAATAAGTAAGCCTGGATCCTTCTTAGTCACTCTAAAATGAAGCTTTTGGGATGTTCTTGAAATTTCCATGTTTGAAACCCAAAACGACCTCTCTTCATGCTAGACTTCATAAGATCGACCGAGTTTAGGGTTAGGGGTAGATACATGATTTGTATGGTTTGAATATGTCCAAACCTTGTTAATTTATCAACTTGAATGCTTACTATATGACACAAGAAGACTATATGCTTTTGTTTTTCATTTTTCTGATTTTTTTGAATTTTATGCACATATATTTGAATCTTGGTCAAATCCTAGGTTTGACAAAGATTTAAACAAGTTTAAATTATGAAAATGAAAAGGTAAGCATGGATCCTTATTAGTCACTCTAAAATAAATCTTTTGGGAGGTTCTTGAAATTTCCATGTTTGAAACCCAAAACCACTTCTCTTCATGATTGACTTCATAAGACAGAGTTTAGGGTTTTAGGGGTAGATATATATATACATGATTTTTCTGGTTTGAATATGTCTAGACCTTGTTTATCAACTTGAATGCTTACTATACATATGACATAAGAATGCTATGTGCTTTGGTTTTTCATTCTCTTTTGATTTTTTTCTAAATTTTTAGGCCCATTTGAATCTTGGTCAAATCCTTGGTTTGACCAAGATTTAAACAAGTTTAAAACATGAAAATAAAAAAGGAAGTCTGTATCCTTCTTAGTCACTCTAAAATGGAAGCTTTTGGGATGTTCTTGAAATTTCCATGTTTGAAACCGAAAACGACTTCCCTTCATGCTAGACTTCATAAGATCGACAGGGGGTAGATACATGATTTGTCTGGTTTGGATATATCTATACCTTTGAATTTATATGACATAAGAAGACAATGTGATTTGGTTTTTCATTTTTCTGATTTTTTTGAATATTGTGCCCACCCATTTGTATCTTCATCAAATCCTAGGTTTGACCAGGATTTAAACAAGTTTAAAACATGAAATGAAAAGATAAGCCTGGATCCTTCTTAGTCACTCTAAAATGAAGCTTTGGGAGGTTCTTGAAATTTCCATGTTTGAAACCCAAAACCACTTCTCTTCATGATTGACTTCATAAGACAGAGTTTAGGGTTTTAGGGGTAGATATATACATGATTTTTCTGGTTTGAATATATATGTCTAGACCTTGTTTATCAACTTGAATGCTTACTATATATATGACATAAGAATGCTATATATGTGCTTTGGTTTTTCATTCTTTTGATTTTTTCTGAATTTTTAGGCCCATTTGAATCTTGGTCAAATCCTAGGTTTGACCATGATTTAAACAAGTTTAAAACATGAAAATGAAAAGGTAAGCATGGATCCTTCTTAGTCACTCTAAAATGAAGCTTTTGGGATGTTCTTGAAATTTCCATGTTTGAAACCCAAAACGACTTCGATCTCTTTATGCTAGATTTCATAAGACTGAGTTTTAGGGGTTAGGGGGTAGATACATGATTTGTCTAGTTTGAATATGTTCATAGTACTCCCTCTATAGGAACTTGGAGAAAGCAACTGTTGTGCCACACAATTTTGTTGTTTTCCTATTTTTCTTTCATGAAGCTTTACGATGTGGTTCGTGTGTGGGGATCAAGCTCGTAATCTCGTCTCAATTACACAACCAACTACTCTGCTCATCCTTGCATGTAATTAACCAATATAGGAATTTGATTCCACGGAACTTTTTCAGTACATAAGTCTCCTCCTTAACTCCTCTAGTCTCTACCAAGCCGGCCGCCTCGCTACTTCCCTAGCTTCCTCCCTACAGCACACCTCGCCCCCGTACGCGAGCTAGGTCCAGCCGGAGATGGGGCACAGCCGCCCCCGCTGGAAGAATGCTCAGAGGAAGTCCGGGCAGGAGGACAAGGGTGACGCCATCCCGGATGAACTTCTCGGGCTGGTGTTCCTGCGCCTCACCTCGCCTCTGGATCTCGTCCGCGCCGCGTTCGCCTGCAGGAGCTGGCGCAAGGTCATCGCGGCGGAGGACTTCCGTGTCCTCTCCGCTCGCCACGGCGCGCCATCCTCCATAGTCGCCGGCCACTACCACATCAGCTTCTCCCATTGTCACTATCGGCCGTCTGGCTTGCTGCCCCACTTCGTTCCCTCTTCCTCGTCATGTTGGGCCGGGGTCGCCGCAAATAATCTCGCGCTCGACTTCCTCCCACGGGCGCCAAACGGCGACCTCAGTTTGGAGCTCGCCGACTCTCGGGGCGGCCTCCTACTCCTTGCGGACTTCGACCACACCGAACACGGAAAGCCTTTCGAGCAGCCTTCACGTCTCGTCGTCTGCGATCCCCTGGCAGGTCAGTACGTGACGGTCCCTCCACCCCCTGCTGTTTCGCACACAACATTCGTAAGCTTGTTCCTGGGCGCCGCCCTCCATGGCGAGGACGCTGCGGCGCGCATCAGTCTGTCAAATTACAGGGTGACGTGCCTGATCTATCATGACGGCATCTGCAAGACCTGCGTGTTCTCGCCTGGCCCTGGTGGCCACGCTTGGACCTCCTCCGGCGCCATCGTGCCTCTCCACGCCACGCACACAGGCCTGTCGGATATCCTCTTTGTGGGGTGCAACGCCCGTTTCTTCCAGTGGTACGTGTTCGGTGGGCTCGGAAACTTCATTCTTGCTCTCGACAGAGAATCCGGCGAGCTCTCACGCTTCGAGAGAGCTCGAGACGAGGACTGGCTTCACACCGTGCCGATTGAGATGCTGGGCGGGCCCTCGCGCGTGCTGAATTGGTACGTGCTAGAGCTTCCGTGGCCACCTACCTTCCGAGCTTGCTTATCCTAGGATTCTGGCTTCCTGGGTTGGATTAGTGTCGGCCATGGTGCTGTCGACACGGTCTGGAGGTTGAAGACGAAGGGCATCTCAAGGATTTTGTTGTAATTTCGTTTTTGTTCAGGTGTTTTGTACTATTTGATGTTTCTCTTAATGCCAGAGGGTTTATTTGCACTAGTCATACTTGACATAGCTGTACGTTTTGAAGATTACATTTAACTTGTTCATCATGATCCGAACTTCTAACATACTCTTAATGCCAGAGGGTTTATTTGCACTAGTCATACTTGACATAACTTCTAACTTGTTTTGAGTAATACGTAGTATGGTATACTAGAATAGGAGGAGTAACACTTTTCGCATTTGGGCCACACTACCTCCATTTCAAGGAATAAGGCGCACGCGTACTCCAAGACGTATCTTTTGGTCAGATTACCTTGACCATTGAATTGACAAGACAATACACAGAGCATTGGGGCGTGCTCGATGGTGCTAGCTGCGGCTATACAGACATGTGATAGGCATCGCGGAAGCGTCGCAAATAGAAAACAAATCATATTTTTTGGGGGAGGATGTTTTGGCTCCTGGTTGCGTATGCTCCCTTTAGTTTGAACTGCAACATCTATATATTTTGAAATGTAAAAAAATTCCAAACAAAAAATTAATCTTTTCATCTTCACATGCTAAGAGCGCATAAAGTCTTTCCATAAAAAACTAAATTGTCGTTTGGGCTATGTAAAAAAGATAAAATTTATTGCTAAAAATAAAGCTGTTTGTAATACGGAGTACTTGCTTTTGTCTTCTTACATCAACCACAAAAAATATCGGCTTTTCACGAAACTACACGAACACACATAGATTATCGAGAAGTACATGCGGATTTTTTTGTTAGAATTTTTTGAAAATTAAAAATATGTTTTTTTGGGTCGAGGTAGCATATCCGCCCAATAGCCGAATTAAATTTCCGATTTTATTGGACTGACAATTTCATCGGGAAGACATGGATGCGCGCAGACGGCGTGCAAGGCAAGGCATCGATTTGACCGGACGTACTTAGGGCAGGTCAGGCTGCCAGCGTACTTATTTCGGGCAGGTGAGGTACTAGAACTCAAAGTCCTCCTCAGCGTCTCTCCTCTCTCTCTGTCTTTATTGAGTGTACTAGCGCGCAGGGACTCAAAGTCAGGGAAATGTTTGAGATGCAAAGTAAGAGAATATTTACCAGTATAATTGGTTGATTAGAAGATTAAGTGGTGAAATCACAACAGATTGGAGCAGTACATGGTGGAAACCGCAAAATATCCTTCCAAATGGTGTTTTTGTGCAACATACGAAGTATGAGGTGGTGGAACTTGAGGCCAGTGACTTTACTTACTCCAAAATGCAACTTTACGTACATGAGCCATCGGATCAAGATCCAACGGACACAGTTGATCCAGAATTTGTAGTCACATTTTAAGTTGCTCGAAAAAAATCGAAAACATTACAGTAAGATATATATCTTTCTTAAGTATTCTGGTAAAGTTTTACTTCATTTGAAAATTGAGTTTAATTTTAAGTTTAAAATTTGGATCAACCATGTGCGTTGGATCTTGATCGAATGACTCACGTACAAGTCGCCAGTGAAGTCACTGGATCTCGTTCCTTGGTGGAATCTGCAATTCCCTCGCCTATATATACTATACAAGTCGAAGACTACGACCCTCTATCCCTATCTCCTTCACATCCTCTAAATTCATATTCCCATTTAGAATCGTTGGGCATGGAGGTCCCCCCTGGTAGCTTTAGAGCTTTTGTCGACGATGCTAAATTGAGAAGACTGCTCACCTGCGGTTTGTGCTCTCAATCCGCACAACCTCCATTTTGGCGGGTTAGTACTTTCTTCACTAGGTTCATCAAGATGTATTTTAATTTGGGCTAACAGTCGTGTTAATTTCCTTGTATTAAGCAGTGCTGTTCGTGCAAGAAGGTTGCATGCGACAGCTGCGCTAGGAACCTGCCCGGTGGCGCGTGCCCGGGATGCCAGGGCGTCTTCCAAGGTGAAAGTCCTCCATCTGAAAGCATGGACTTTTCCCGTGAATGTGTTATGGAAAAGAATGTGGTGAGAAGAACGTTCATCTGCGGTTTGTGCTCTCAAATCGCACGACGTCCACTATACCGGGTTAGTACTTTCTTCACTAGGTTCCACCCAGCTGTATTTTTCTTTGGGCCAACAGTCATGTAAATTTCCTTGTATTAAGCAGTGCATTCGCATGGGGGAGGGACATCACATTGCATGCGGAAGCTGCTTAAGAAACCTGCCCAGTCTCGTGTGCCCGAACTGCGACGACATCTACGAAGAGGATGAGGATTTAAGTAGATTTGCCTCCTTGTTTAAGGTGGATTGCAGCAACGATGGTTGCGACATGAGCGGCGACTTGCTCGAATACTTTCAACATGAGGCGACGTGCCCGCATGCGCCAACGAGACGGTAGGTGGTTGATCTTGCCGGTCTCGATGGAGAAGATGATCGCGCTTTGAGGCTAATCTGAGCTCGGTGGAGAAGGACCGGATGGAGTTTCCTTTTCTAGAACTAGAGTTCTTTTTGTACTTTTGGATGTCTTGTCTGTAGTTTCCTTTTACTTGGAGGGTCCTCCTAGCTTGCAGTCTGTAATCCCACCGTCATCATAATATAAAAGCAGTGTCGCGAGGTCCTTCGGGACATTTCTGTGTTCAAAAAATGTATGATTTTAGACATGTCGTCTATTTATGTGTGCGATGTTGTATCATCTATTACCATGATTAGTTTGAACGTGTCCATGTCCTAGAACAAAACTTCGGCATGATGTGTCTTTGATTGTGGCAAAGGAACTTTTCCATGAGGTATTAGCTAATGGTTTTTTCCTATAAGATTTGCACTACAAGATTCCTATATGAATAGTTCCTATGAATCAAATGACTTGTATAGGAATTTTTCCCATAAGAACCAAATCCAACATAATTCCTATGACAATCATATGAATCAAAGGAGCACGATTCCCATAGGATTCAAGTAGACATGACATCCCAATTCTATGATTTTCCTTTTCCTATACTTTCCATTTCCTATGAACCAAAGGAGGCCTAACTAGTTGGCCATACTGAAACAATTGCCAAATAAATGCCGTGCATCCTATGGCCCCCGTGAGTTTGACCTAAATTTGAAATCATGGTAAAAGGTGCTTAAAATAGGCAAATAAAAGCATGTAGTCAATTTTTTTTTGGATGTACTACCTAGGGAAAATACCAAACATGCCATAATGCAAACTGTGTTTTAGAGAGTAGCCCTTCAAAAAAGTTGGCATCCACTTGTTGATTTTGCTATCGACATGACAAAATAACTGATCAGATGACCAAGTGGTAAAAATTGCAACAGATTAGACCACCACATGGTGGAAACTGCTAAAAATCATGAAAACTGCGAAGAAAAAGTTAAAGTGGTGGTTTGTGCAGCATATGGAGGATTGAGTAGTAGAAGTTGGATGTGCACTACCGTGTGCCCGTGGTAATGTTCGCCTATTATGATGATGGCAAGAAAAAATGATGTTTTCTCTGCTGAAACTGTCCCGAGCTGATTTGACGAGACAAAATACAGCTACACGGCGTGCAAGGGACGGCTATACAGTACATTAGCTTCTTCTCGGGTCACACGCCTGCACCACAGGTGCAGTAAGTGCAGCAGAGACCAGAGAGAGAAGGAACGCCCGTATTATATTTGATTTCAATTCATATTGTTTTTTTCCTTGCCTCTCCGTCTTCTTCACCGCCATCTTCTCGGTGTTTTCAAGAGTGATTATCAAGTGGAGAGACAATTGCATTGGGAAAGTCTCTCCACTTGATAATCTCTGTTGAAAAACTCGCACGTCTTGTGAAATGTGAAGGCTGCACGCGTGGGGAAGGGAGACGCAAACGCCGCACCGCATCATTAGTAGTATACCTTTCTCTCCTCAGGCACCCCGGCTGGCCGCCCGCCGCAATAGTTCCTTGCATAGCGCTTGCCGTCTCCTCCAAAAACCCCCAGCGCACTTGCATCCGCCATCCACCTAAATCCACCGCCGAGTACCTTTCTGTCCTCACCACCGCCGCTGCGCCTATTCCCCTGTCCAGCAGATCCGCTCCGCTACCTGCTACACACTTCGAGCAGACGACTGCGGCGTTGCGTGTGTCGCCGCCGTGTCAGATGGAGGCGGAGCCGCTCAACTCCCGAAGGCGGGTCGAGCCAGATCGGGAAGAGCCTCCGTCGAGCCTCGACCTCATCAGCCGCCTCCCCGACGAGATGCTGCACATCATCATCTCCCTCCTGCCCATGATATCCGCTGTAAGGACAACATTGCTCTCCAAACGGTGGCGCCACCTCTGGCGCTCCGTCCCACTTAACCTCCTCGTCGGCGACAACGACCTCATCAGCCGCCTACCGGACCAGATTCTCCACATCATCATCTCCCACCTGCCCACTATATCCGCTGTAAGCACAACCTTGGTCTCCAAACGGTGGCGCCACCTCTGGCACTCCGTCCCACTTAACCTCGAGATCGACGACCAACTCGCCAAGCAAAACCACAAACGCATCGCCGCGGTCTCCAGTATCCTCGCCGCTCACCCTGGCCCCGCCAGAAGCGTGTCAATCGACCCCTTCAGAACCACTTGCAAGGTCGACACCACGCTCGACAGCTGGTTCCGGTCCAGCACCCTATCTTGCGTCGAGAACCTCAGATTCGATGCTGGAACTGTGATGCGCTCCTTCCCGCTGTCCGCGTTCCGCTGCGCGCCCACGCTGCGCATTGTCAGCATTTCTACTTGCTATTTGCCCGAGATTCATGCCAACTCCATGCTTCTTTTCCCCCAACTCAAAAGGCTCTTGCTCTATGACGTCTACATCTGTAAGGCGACGAACATCGACCGCCTGTTCACCCGCTGTATTGTGCTCGAGGCACTTCACCTTGAGGGGGTCCACGGGTTCACCCAACTCAACATTCAAATGCCAAATCTTCGTACAATTAGTGTGGCTAGCTATTGGAAACGCAACACCACCGAACTTATTCAGTTAGACACGGTGCAAATTATGGATGCATCTTGCCTCGAGAGATTGGTCATATGCGTTGATGATGTTCCACTACTAATCCAGGTCGCCAACGCACCAAAGTTGATGGTGTTGGGCTTTGCGTCGTACCCTGGCTGCCAACTTGTTATTGGACGCATAAACTTTTTGGTAGAACAGCCTTCTTCTTGTTGAATTAACTCACATTTTTGTTATTTTTTTTGACATATGTACCATTGTCCTGTAGAGGATGATGCCCATAAGCTTGGAAAATTCTCTGTGCACAGTGAAGAACTTGGTTCTAAAATCTGACGGCCCTCGTCTGGATCAACTACTTGCATTTCTTAGATGCTTTCCCTGCACGGAGAAGCTATATATCCAGGTAAATTCGTTGTTGTTAACTGTTTACCACTATGAGCAAAAACTGTAGAGTTACATGGAGTTAACCTGTTATTAGCCTAGATCAGTTGAACAATTGTACTAGAAGAACATCCACAATGGAGTTATATTATGTTGGTTCAAAACTAAACTTCTTGTCATACAATGTGTTGTATCTTGTGCATCTGTGAAGTTTCATATAAACACATGATAATATGTGATCTGTGTAAAAAAGAGAAGACATATGTAAATAGTGTGACTTACTATTTACACATCATTTGTTCTTTTTTTGTGTAGATCACATATTATCATATTTTTGGATGAAACTTCACAGAAGCACATGATAGAACACAATGTATGTCCAGACTTTTAGTTTACATTTTTTTTGGAAACTTGGAAGTGTCAAAAGAAAAATGGGGTGCACCCGCAACTAGTTGCGGATTGGAGTTTCCCATGTTGGTAACCTTTCCCCAACTTTACAATGACAATAACAGATGTAAAAAAGTGCATCTATCAAATTGGAACGTGTCAGGGGATTATGTTGTTCCACGGTCCTCAATTAACACATGATTCAACTCACCTGAGATATTCATTAGTTGATAGCTATGAAGTACTTTGTTATTGTACTGACTACTTAATTTGACTTCTTTGCAGTTTTATAGAACCGGCAATAAGGTTCATGTGCTGCATAATGAGCCAGCCTGTCCCATTGAATGCCTTGATCTCCACCTCAAAGAAATTTCGATTTCTGACTACCGAGGAAGGAGAAATGATGTTATTGTCTCCAGGTTCTTTATACAGAACACTAGAATGCTCAAAGTAATGAATTTTGGTGTAAGATATCATCACAAGAAGATCTGGTGGGATACCCAGTTCAAGCAGCTAGACCTGAAGAACACCGCTTATAGAGATGTTGATTTTCAGTTTGGATATTTACCATCCTTAGATAAGTTCAGCTCGGACGGTGTTCTTAGCTGGTTGGTACATGACTTGTCAGTGGCTGATCCCTTTGCTAGAGGGATATATGCAAGAGATGGGCCAATTTCTGCATAGTGTTAGTTTAACTCCCTATATTTTGTACTGGTCTGAACAATATATTTTATCACTCTGTTAATGTAGTTCAGACTTGATGTTATTCTTGTGAACATGGTCTAATATTCTAATGCTTTCGCGATGTATGTACTACTAGTGATATATACAGAAGCTAGCAATTGGTTGACAAAATTTACTAAAAAAAGCCTGTAACGCATGTTCACATTCAGTTCGTCAATGCTAGTGTTCACAGAGGAAAGGTTTATTGTTCACAGAGGCTGACATGTGGGGCCCATGAGCCAGCAGAGTCCTCAACGTTTCAAAGGCGGCAGGGAATCAAAAAAAAATGAAGTAGCCACAAATTAGGGTAAAAAATAACTCCAAGAAAGGAAACTTTTTTTGTAAATAGAGGACGACATGCGGGTCCCATTTTGCACGGGATCGAAAGAAAAAAGGCAAGTGACCAAATATCAGGAGCCAAAAATAATCCACGAAAAGAAACTTTTATTGTACATAGAGGATGACATGTGGGTCCCATTTTGCAATAGCGGTCTCATAGTTTCCAGGCGGCACAGGATCAAAAGAAAAAGGAAGTAGCCAGAAATCAGGGTGTCAAAAAATCCATGAAAAGAAAGATTTCAATTGGGCTGCATCTGGACATCTGGGCCTTCGAACTATCGTGCTGGAAGCCTTTTGACTCGTACAATTTAAGCCCACTCCAAAACAGGAAAGTCCAATGCTTGGCAAAAACAAAAAACAAGGAGATTCAACATATAAGTTTGTTTATGTAAAAACAAAGATTTAATTTATCCCTTTGCAATAGCTCAGAGGATCAAAAGAAAAAAAGGAAATAGCCAGAAATTAATTAGGGGTCAAAAATAAATCCACCAAAGGAAACTTTTATTGTTCATAGAGGATGACATGTGGGACCGACCTGCCAACAGCGTCCTCATCGTTTCAAAGGGGCAGGTCAAAAGAAAAAGGCAAATAGCCAGAAATTAGGGGTCAAAAATAACTCCAAGAAAGGAAACTTTTATTGTTCGTAGAGGATGACATGCGGACCCATGAGCCAGCAGCTTACTCACGTTTCAGAGCGGCATGAGATCGAAAGAAAAGGCAAGTGACAAAATATCAGAGCCAAAGATAATCCAAGAAAAGAAACTTTATTGTTCATAGAGGCTGACATGTGGGACCCATGAGCCAGCCCTCAACGTTTCAAAGGCGGCAGGTGATCAAAAGAAAAAGGCAAGTGACCAAATATCGGGAGCCAAAAATAATCCAAGATTTATTGTACATAGAGGATGACATGCGGGTCCCATTTTGCAGCAGCGGTCTCAATGTTTCAAATGCGTCTTGAGATCAAAAAAAAAGAAAGTAGCTAGAAATTAGGGGCTCAAAAAATCCAAGAAAAGAAAGTTGATGGACATAGAGGATGACATGCGGGTCCCATGAGCCCTTACTCAACGTTTCCAAGGCGGGGGATGAAAAGAAAAAGGAAATAGCCAAAAATCAGAGGGTGAAAAAATTCAAGAAAATAAACTTTTATAACACATAGAGGATGACATGCGGGCGTGGCATGAGATCGAAAGAAAAGGCAAGTGACCAAATATCAAGAGCCAAAAATAATCCAAGAAAAGAAAGTAGCTAGAAATTAGGGGCTCAAAAAATCCAAGAAAAGAAAGTTGATGGACATAGAGGATGACATGCGGGTCCCATGAGCCAGCAGCTTACTCAACGTTTCCAAGGCGGCAGGGGATGAAAAGAAAAAGGAAATAGCCAAAAATCAGAGGGTGAATTTTTTTTCAAGAAAATAAACTTTTATAACACATAGAGGATGACATGCGGGTCCCATTTAGCAGCAGGTTCCTCAACGTTTCAAACGTGGCATGAGATCGAAAGAAAAAGGCAAGTGACCAAATATCAAGAGCCAAAAATAATCCAAGAAAAGAAACTTGAATGTACATAGAGGATGACATGCGGGTCCCATTTAGCAGCAGCTGTATCAACGTTTGAGAGGCGGCAGGGATCGAAAGAAAAAGGCAAGTGACCAAATATGAGGTGCCAAAAAAATCCAAGAAAAGAAAGTTTTATAGTACATAGAGGATGACATGCGGGTCCCATTTTGTAGCAGCGGTCTCAACGTTTCCAAGGCGGCACAGGACCAAAAGAAAAATGAAGTAGCCAGAAATCAAAAAAATCCAAGAAAAGAAAGATTTCAATTGGGCTGCATCTGGACATCTGGGCCTTCGAACTATCTTGCTGGGCCTTTTGACTCGTACAATTTCAGCCCACTCCAAAACAGGAAAGTTCGGATTTTTCTAAAAAAAACAGGAAAGTCCTATGCTTCGCAAAAACAAAAAACAAGGAGATTCAACATATAAGTTTGTTTATGTAAATATAAAGATTTAATTTATCAGTTTGCAATAGCTCAGAGCGAAATACAATGTTTATTGTCTGCAAAATAAGATATCACATGTTTCTTGTACGGGGAGGCTGACATCGGGGACCCATGAGCCAGCAGCGTCGTCAACGTTTCAAAGGCGGCAGGGGATCGAAAATAAAAAAACCAAAAATAAGTTGGTAAAAAAATCCAAGAAAAGAAAACATTTATCATTCTGAGAGGATGACCTGCGGGACCCATGCAGCATCCTCAACGTTTATTGTTTATAGAGGCTGACATGTGGGACCCGTGAGCCAGCAGCGTCGTCAACGTTTTAAAGGCGGCAGGAGATCGAAAGAAGAAAAAAAGCCAAAAATCAGTTGGTAAACAAAATCCAAGAAAAGAAACATTAACCTTTCTGAGAGGATGACATGCGGGATCCATGAGCGCAGGTTCCTCAACGTTTCAAACGTGGCATGAGATCGAAAGAAAAGGCAAGTGACCAAATATCGGGAGCCAAAAATAATCCAAGAAAGAAACTTTATTGTACATAGAGGATGACATGCGTGTCCCATGAGCCAGCAGTTCCTCAACGTTTCAAACGTGGCATGAGATCGAAAGAAAAAGGCAAGTGACCAAATATCAGGAGCCAAAAATAACTCCAAGAAAAGAAACTTGATTGTACATACAGAGGATGACATGCGGGTCCCATTGTGCGGCAGTGGTCCCAACGTTTCAAATGCGGCTTGAGATCAAAAGAAAATGAAAGTAGCCAGAAATTAGGGTCAAAAAAACTCCAAGAAAGGAAAGCTTTATCGTTCATACAGGCTATGTGGGACCTATGAGGCAGCAGCTTACTAAACGTTTCAAAGGCGGCAGGAAAAAAAAAAAAAAAGGAAATAGCCAAAAATCAGAGGGTGAAAAAAATCCAAGAAATCAAACTTTTATTGTACATAGAGGATGACATGCGGGTCCCATGAGTCAGCAGATTCCTCAACGTTTCAAACGTGGCATGAGATCGAAAGAAAAAGGCAAGTGACCAAATATCAGAGCCAAAAATAATCCAAGAAAAGAAAGTTTTATAGTACATAGAGGATGACATGCGGGTCCCATTTTGCAGCAGCGGTCTCAACGTTTCCAAGGCGGCACAGGACCAAAATAAAAATGAAGTAGCCAGAAATCAGGGGGTGAAAAAATCCAAGAAAAGAAAGATTTCAATTGGGCTGGATCTGGACATCTGGGCCTTCGAACTATCCTTCTGGGCCTTTTGACTCGTACAATTTCAGCCCACTCCAGAACATGAAAGTTCGGATTTTTCTCAAAAAAAAAACAGGAAAGTCCTATGCTTCGCCAAAACAAAAAACAAGGAGATTCAAGATATAAGTTGTAAAAATAAAGATTTAATTTATCCGTTTGCAATAGCTCAGAGCGAAATACACTGTTTATTGTCTGCAAAATAATCAAGATATCACATGTTTCTTGTACGGGGAGGCTGACATCGGGACCCATGAGCCAGCAGCGTCGTCAACGTTTCAAAGGCGGCAGGGGATCGAAAATAAAAAAAACCAAAAATCAGTTGGTAAAAAATCCAAGAAAAGAAAACATTTATCGTTCTGAGAGGATGACATGCGGGACCGATGAGGCAGCAGCATCCTCAACGTTTCCAAGGCAGCAGGGGATCAAAGAAAAAAGGAAATAGCCAGAAATTAATTAGGGGTAAAAAATAAATCCACCAAAGGAAACTTTTATTGTTCATAGAGGATGACATGTGGGACTGACCTGCCAACAGCGTCCTCATCGTTTCAAAGGGGGCAGGGGATCAAAAGAAAAAGGCAAATAGCCAGAAATTAGGGGTCAAAAATAACTCCAAGAAAGGAAACTTTTATTGTTCGTAGAGGATGACATGCGGGACCCATGAGCCAGCAGCTTACTCAACGTTTCAAAGGTGGCATGAGATCGAAAGAAAAAGGCAAGTGACCAAATATCAGGAGCCAAAAATAATCCAAGATTTATTGTACATAGAGGATGACATGTGGGTCCCATTTAGCTGCAGCGGTCTCACTGTTTGAGAGGCGGCAGGGGATCGAAAGAAAAAGGCAAGTGACCAAATATGAGGAGCCAAAAATAATTCAAGAAAAGAAAGTTTATAGTACATAGAGGATGACATGCGGGTCCCATTTTGCAGCAGCGGTCTCACCTTTGAGAGGCTGCGCGGGATCGAAAGAAAAGGCAAGTGACCAAATATCAGGAGCCAAGAATAATCCAAGAAAAGAAATTTTATTGTACATAGAGGATGACATGCGGGTCCCATTTTGCAGCAGCGGTCTCAACATTTCCAAGGCGGCACAGGACCAAAAGAAAAATGAAGTAGCCAGAAATCAGGGGTGAAAAAATCCAAGAAAAGAAAGATTTCAATTGGGCTGCATCTGGACATCTGGGCCTTCGAACTATCCTGCTGGGCCTTTTGACTCGTACAATTTCAGCCCACTCCAAAACAGGAAAGTTCGGATTTTTCTAAAAAACAGGAAAGTCCTATGCTTCGCAAAAACACAAAACAAGGAGATTCAACATATAAGTTTGTTTATGTAAAAATAAAGATTTAATTTATCCGTTTGCAATAGCTCAGAGCGAAATACAATGTTTATTGTCTGCAAAATAATCAAGATATCACATGTTTCTTGTACGGGAGACATCGGGGACCCATGAGCAGCAGCGTCGTCGCTTTAAAGGCGGCGGGGGATGGAAAGAAAAAAATAAACCAAAAATCTGTTGGTACAAAATCCAAGAAAAGAAACATTTTCGTTCTTAGAGGATGACATGCGGGACCCATGAGGACGGCATCGAAACATTTATTGTTCATAGAGGCTGACATGTGGGACCCGGGCAGCAGCGTCCTCAACGTTTAAAAGGCGGCGTGAGATCGAAAGAAAAAAATAAGCCAAAAATCATTTGGTAAACAAAATCCAAGAAAAAAACATTTACCGTTCGAGAGGATGACATGCGGGACCCATGAGGCAGCAGCATCCTCAACGATTCCAAGGCGGCAGGGGATCAAAGGAAAAAAAAGGAAATATCCCGAAATTAATTAGGGGTTCAAAATAAATCCATCAAAGGAAACTTTTATTGTTCACAGAGGATGACAAGTGGGACCGACTGCCAACAGCGTCCTCATCGTTTCAAAGGGGGCAGGAGATCAAAAGAAAAAGGCAAATAGCCAGAAATTAGGGGTAAAAAATAACTCCAAGAAAGCAAAGTTTTATTGTTCGTAGAGGATGACATGCGGGACCCATGAGCCAGCAGCTTACTCAACATTTCAAAGGCGGCATGAGATCGAAAGAAAAATGCAAGTGACAAAATATCAGGAGCCAAAGATAATCCAAGAAAAGAAACTTTATTGTACATAGAGGATGACATGCGGGTCCCATTTAGCAACGGTCTCAACGTTTCAAATGCGGCTTGAGATCAAAAGAAAAAGAAATTGCCAAAAATCGGAGGGTGAAAAAAAACCAAGAAAATGAACTTTTATAGTACATAGAGGATGACATGCGGGTCCCATGAGCCGCAGGTTCCTCAACGTTTCAAACGTGGCATGAGATCGAAAGAAAAAGGCAAGTGAAAAAATATCAGGAGCCAAAAATAATTCAAGAAAAGAAAGTTTTATAGTACATAGAGGATGACATGCGGGTCCCATTTAGCAGCAGCGGTATCACCGTTTGAGAGGCGGCAGGGGATCGAAAGAAAAGGCAAGTGACCAAATATGAGGTGCCAAAAATAATTCAAGAAAAGAAAGTTTTATAGTGCATAGAGGATGACATGGTCCCAGTTAACAGCAGCGGTATCACCGTTTGAGAGGCGGCAGGATCGAAAGAAAAAGGCAAGTGACCAAATATGAGGTGCCAAAAATAATTCAAGAAAAGAAAGTTTTATAGTGCATAGAGGATGACATGCGGGTCCCGTTAGCAGCAGCGATATCACCGTTTGAGAGGCGGCAGGGGATCGAAAGAAAAAGGCAAGTGACCAAATTTGAGGTGCCAAAAAAACTCAAAGAAAAGAAAGTTGATTGCACATAGAGGATGACATGCGGGTCCCATTTAGCAGCAGCGGTCTCAACGTTTCAAAGCGGCAAGGGATCAAAAGAAAAGGAAGTAGCCAGAAATCAGGGGTCAAAAAAAATCCAAGAATAGAAAGAATTTTGGTTCATAGAGGATGACATGCGGACCCATGATCTGCAGTAAACGGCTCGATCGGAGAACGTTGAACGAGATGGCGCGATCGAGAAAAAAACAATGCCGAGAGGCTGCCATCTGGGCCCTACATCCCTCGGCGGTGCGGATTTGCGTTGACTCGGCGGCGAACCCGAGAATTCGCGAGGCCCGGGCCACCATACGCCACGTTTTGGCCGCTTTCGTCGGGCTAGGTGGCCTCAAAAACGAGAAAAAAAAAGTTTTGACATGCACCACGGAGGGACCAAAATCGTCGGCCATGGTACACCAGCAACCACGGCGCGACTTCAACTTCGTCGGCCATGGCAACTTTTCTTGTAGTGAACGGCGACGAAGAATTCTTTCGGCACCATCGAACGGAGGGATGTTGTCCTCTGCGCATCCATGGTTTTCTTCCCGAATGTACAACCACCTCTTGCGCCACCCTTGAACGGAGTCAGGGAGTTTGACGTCGAAGTAATTGGCAGTGGAGCGAATAGAGATAACAACGCCGCCTATATTATAGGCGACATTGGGAGAGCCATTGCGGCGACAGAAGAAAATGCGCTTCCATAGCGCCCAATTGGGCGAGACGCCAAGGAAGGCTTCGCAAAGAGTAATGAAAATGGAAATATGGAGGATTGAGTTTGGCGTGAGGTGGTGAAGTTGAAGACCGTAGACAAAAAGTAATCCACGGAGAAAAGGATGAATGGGGGCGGATAAACCACGGATGAGATGGTCGACAAAACTTACCCGGTACCCCATTGGGGGGGCTGGGTAGCTTTCTTCACTGGGAAGCAAACCGCTTTGGGTTTCTTGGTAATCCCCAGCTTCTTCAAGAGATTCAGGTCCTGGTTCGTGACCTTGGACCTCTCCCACTCCACGGTTCCTAGATCCGCGGCAGCCATTGATGACTCAGGTGTGCTGTGCCTGGTCAAGCGACGCGGTGGCATCAACAATGGCGATGAGTGCAGCTGCGAAGAGAAGAGCTTTGGGAGATGAGGAGCGCAGGAGGAAATTTTGCAGAGGAAAGCAGGGGAACGGCGCGAGCGGAAGTGTTCGAGGAAGAAGAAGGGGATCTTATATAGAGGTGCGGTGAAGCGACGGAACCGTTGGATGAAGAAAGAATGCAGGAGATGATCACCACGTGGCAACAAGGGCAAAATAGTATTTCAACATTGACGAGGTTACAGAACGTGTGCCGGAAAAAGGGGAGAACATGTGTCCTCCACTTGCACGACGTGTCCGTCAGATAAGGAATTGGGACCCACAAGGCAGCGAAACAAGCGGTAATGGTCAGTTTCCAAAATAGAAATCGTGGCTATCATCAGCAATGACGTCGTCAAGATAAAAGAAAAATTCGACTATGAGGTTTCAAAAGTTTATCGACAACGCAAGATTATCTCGGAGCCTTTGATCAAATACAAGTTTTTGCCCAAATGCTCGGGGGCTACTTTGGAAAAATAGAAAATTTCGAGTATGACAATATAGAAATGGCGAGAGCCTATGACCAAATGCAAGCATTTGTTCATAGCCTCGGGGGCTACTCCCATCGGGAGCGCTGGTCGCGCACCCGATAGATATAAAAATATCGAGAAGGATTATAAATATAGCGGCAAAGGATACTAATCTGTGGAGCCTACACCCAAGCACAAGTTCTTGGCTGTAGCCTCGGGGCTACTCCCATCGGGACTGTTACGCGTGCCGATGAAATTTAAGTGAGTATATTTCGAGTTACACAGATAACTCTACATATACTCCCATCGGGAAGACAAAAAAGTCATCAAATATGACTCGATAAAATGTGCTATTCCAACAGCCGAAAAGCACTCGACAATATATTCTCAGAGCGCTAAAAGTCGCGAATAAATCTCTGAATGCCGCAAAACTTTGCGAAGGTAAGACCCCAGATCCGTTCGAGTGGCGTGGCACCGTCTCGACGGCGGATTGCTACTTTTTCCGTATCAACAGATACGAAGAAAAATCCTAACGGACGCGTTAGGTACCCGATAAAATATGACTGGGACTCGACAGAATGGTAAGACCTTAAGCGGCACCTGTCGAAGTTTACACCAGTATCCCGAGATCATGTCCGGGGACGTGATCTTGAAGTAGGTTTTTGCGGATTGCCACTAGAGCAGTTAACTAGTACCTGATCCGTCAGATGAACTAGCCCCAACTACCGTTATCCCTGTACAAAATAGTGTTTGCATATCGAAAGATTATGTGATGAGTAAAGTTGGAGATTTTCCCTGATTCTTCGATTCAAGAAAAATCTCGGGGGCTACTGACATAGGCATCCCCAATGGGCCTGCCAAAGATGGTACCCGGGGTTTATCGAAGGCCCAGAACTCGAAGAATAAGAAGACTCGGAAGCCCATTTAATGATTAGGAAAGATAGTTTGTATTAGGAAAGATAGAGATTTGTAATCTTACGGGTTGGATACGAAACCCTCCCGAACTCTGTAACTTGTATATCACGAAACCCTCGGCTCCGCCTCCTATATAAGGGGGAGTCGAGGGACAAAGAGAGCATCGAATCTACTGTCAACATAACCCTAGTTTTCATAATCATCGAGTACTTTTCGCCTGAACCTTCGAGATCTACTTGCCCTCTACTTCTAGCAAAACCTAGTCTACAATCTGTAGGCATTGACAAGTTAATCCCTTGTCATTGGACGGCACCCGAAGGATTCGGTTAGCCATGGCTTGAGAAAGCAAAGGTGGGGAGGAGTGTCAACATAATAAAATAAAAGGCACTCCTTCATGGAATGAGATTGTTGGCAGGCACCCGGATTCGGTTAGCCATGGTTTGTGAAAGAAGGTGGGAAGGAGTGTCACCCAAAAATAAAATAAATGGGAGCCGCTCTTTGAGAGTTTGCCTGGCAAGGGGTTAGAGTACCCCAGTCGTTGACACAACAAACACCTCTCAAAATGTTACTTTTATTATCTCTATATGATTTCAAAATTGAAAAAGCTCTAGCACATGATTTAATCCCCGCTTCCCTCTGCGAAGGGCCTGTCTTTTACTTTATGTTGAGTCAGTAAACCTATTTCCCTCCATCTCAAGCAAGCATTTGAGTTGTTGTGATCGAACCATTATATTGTGATTTGCTTCATCATGTCTTTTATTCTTTCTTGTTTAGTACAAGTTTTATCTGAATGAATATAGCTTTGAAAGTTATCCATGATCATTATGATTGAGTATGCAAGATGAGCCACATAAGCTTTAATATGAGAGCGCTGCTCAATAGATAAGTATAATCTGTTAACTGTTCTCTGACCAAGAACAAAGTTTGCCATCACCAATTATGATTTCTTATGCACCTTTATTTGTGATTACCTTATACTTGTTTCAAGTTGAGTTATATGAGGAAGTTGTTTACTAGAATGTCTTGTGTGAATGAATATGATGCTTCTTGTCCGTATTTTATTGATCGACTCTTCACTCCATAAACATGTGGTCTTGTTTACTGAGCTCAGTTTCGCTTGGGGACAAGCGAAGTCTAAGCTTGGGGGGAGTTGATACGTCCATTTTGCATCACTATTTTATATCATAATTTGCTGTTATTCATTGATATATTTCATATTGGGACACAATACTTATGTTATTTCATCTATTTTGCATGTTTCATGATTATTTGGAGATTGCGCACCGGAGCCAGGATTCTGCTGGAAAAAGCACCGTCAGGATGCAATATTTCGGAAGATCAAGCTGTGGAAGGAAATTATACCAAAAATCCTATTTTTCAAGATGACGAAGGAAGCGGAAGGAGGGGGGAGGAGGACCCAGGGGTGGGCCCACACCCTGGGCGGCGCGGCCCATGCCGGCAGCGCCGCCATGTGGTTTGGGGCCCACGACCCCTTTCGCCTCCTTTTCTTCGCGAAACCCTTCGTCCCGAAGACCTAAGCCACGAGAGGAATCCTCACGAAGGGTTACAGCCGCCTCTGCGGGGCGGAGAACACCAGAGAGAAAGAGCTCTCCGCGGGCAGGAATCCGCCGGGGAAATTCCCTCCCGGAGGGGGAAATCGACGCCATCGTCACCACCATCGAGCTGGACATCATCTCCATCACCATCACCATCATCTTCATCATCATCACCGCCATCACCACCGCTGGACATCGTCACCGCTGTAGCAATTTGGGTTTGATCTTGATTGTTTGATAGGGGAAACTCTCCCGGTATTGATTTATACTTGTTATTGATGCTATTGAGTGAAACCATTGAACCAAGGTTTATGTTCAGATTGTTATTCATCATCATATCCCCTCTGATCATGTTCCATATGATGTCTTGTGAGTGGTTTGTTTAGTTCTTGAGGACATGGGTGAAGTCTAAATGTTAGTAGTGAATTATGGTTGAGTAATATTCAATGTTATGATATTTAAGTTGTGGTGTTATTCTTCTAGTGGTGTCATGTGAACGTCGACTACATGATACTTCACCATTTATGGGCCTAGGGAATGCATCTTGTATTCGTTTGCTAATTGCGGGGTTGCCGGGTGTGACCTAAACCCCGTTAGTATATCGATGCGGGAGGGATCGCAGGATCTCAGAGTTTAAGGCCGTGGTTAGATTTATCTTAATTACTTTCTTGTAGTTGCGGATGCTTGCAAGGGGTATAATCACAAGTATGTATTAGTCCTAGGAAGGGCGGTGCATTAGCATAGGTTCACCCACACAACACTTATCAAAACAATGAAGATTATTTAGCTACATGAAGCGAAAGCACTAGACTAAATTCCGTGTGTCCTCAAAACGTTTGGTCATTATAAGTAAACAAACCGGCTTGTCCTTTGTGCTAAAAAGTATTGGGCCACTCGCTGCAATTATTTCTCTCGCACTTTACTTACTCGTACTTTATTCATCGTACATCAAAACCCCAGAATACTTGTTTGTGAGCATTTACAGTGAATCCTTCATCGAAACTACTTGTCAACACCTTCTGCTCCTCGTTGGGATCGACATTCTTACTTATCGAAGATACTACGATACACCCCCTATACTTGTGGGTCATCAAAGGGCTTCCACCCAAAAGGGAGGAGGGAGATTAGCTTGGACGAGAAGAGTGCGGACAACATCGTTCGTGGTGCGTAGCATGCGTTCGGCCTTCCCATTTTGTGGAGAGGTGTGAGGACAAGAAAGTCTGAAGGAAACTCCGTTAACAGAGAGAAAAGCACGGAGATCATGGTTGATAAACTCGCCGCCATTATCACATTGCACACATTTGAGTATAGTATGGAACTGGGTTTTAACATAGACAAAGAAGCGCTGCAAAGTGGAGTTGGTATCGGATTTATTGCGTAATGGAAAAGTCCAAGAATAGTGAGAAAAATCGTCAACGATAACAAGATAATATTTGTATCCAGAGAAACTAGGGATGGGAGAAGTCCAGAGATCACAGTGAATTATTTCAAATGGAGAAGTAGTAAAGCTAGAGGAAGAAGAAAAAGGGAGCCGAGGCTGCCGTCCTAACTGACAGGCTGCATATACTGAAGAACGTGAACTACTGTTATTACATTGTTCAGAAAAGGCTGGGGAGATTCGAGAGAGACTGTTGGAGCTGGGGTGACCGAGCCGGCGATGCCAGAGATCACGTGTGGTGGAGATGGTCAACGCTGCATTGTTGGAGTGAAGATCGCCGAAGAAAGGGTAGAGTTCGCCGCTGCTACTGGATCTCATAAGTAGCTGCCGTGTTGCTAGGTCCTTCACAGAAAAGCCGTACGGGTCAAATTCAATTGAACATGAGTTGTCAGTGGTAAACTTGCGCACAGAGATAAGACTTTTGATGATAGCAGGAGAAACAAGAACATGATTAAGGTTGAAAGAGGGCAGTAGGGTGAGGGAGTTGGTTAGGAAGAATGGTAGAGCCGACAGAGTAAATAAGCATCGTGGATCCATTGCCAACTACGATGCTGCTGGAATTAATGCTTGCTGGAGAATGAAACGAGGTGAGGTTACCTTGGTTGTTGGTGACATGAGTGGTGGCGCCGGAGTCCATGACCCACTCGCCGCCGGGGTGGAAGCCATGGTTGTGGCTGGGCGCGGAGCTGAACATGGCGGAGTAGTCGTAGGTGTGCGTCGGAGTGGCAACAGGGACGGGATGCATGGGCGCTGCTGTGGGAGAGTGCATCACCGGATACACTTGCGAGTGCATGCCAGGGCGCGGTCCGAGAACGCCAGCGGCATTCGGTGGCGCGTAGGAGGGACGAGCTTGCTGATAGCCGTGAGGAGCGCCGCCGTAGCCCTGTTGCTGGTGCCCATAAGAGGGCTGGCCGTACCCTGGGTGGGGCTGTTGATAGCCGTAACCCGGGTTGTAGCCGCCGCGTCCGCCGTGGTCACCGCGGCCACGGCCGCGGCCACGTCCGCGCCCGCCGTTGTAGCCGTTGTAGCCCTGGTTGCCGAAGCCGTTGTATTGCCCATACTGGCCGCCACCACGACCGTTGGGCTGCTGCTGGCCGCCACCGTGGCCCTGCTGTCCACCGCCACGGGGGCAGTTGCGCGCCATGTGCCCGGACTCGCCGCAGGAGAAGCAGTTGCCGTGGAAGCGGTACACAGGTGCGCCGTTGGTGTTGCCATTGGTGCTGGCGTGCAGGATCTGAGGATTGGACTTGGCCTTGGACTTCAGTTTCTCCTCCGCGAGCTGCAGCCGAGACTGTGCTTGCATGAAGGATGGGAAGGGCTGGGCCAGCTCCAACATCTCCTGCTGCACCTTGAAGCGTTCGTCGAGGCCGTCGATGAGACGCATGGTCAGCTTCTTGTCGGTAACCGGAGCACCGACGTCGCCGAGTTGATCGGCAACACCCTTCAGCTTGCGGCAGTATGCGACGACGCTCATGTCGCCCTGCACGATGTTGTTGAACTCCTTGTCGAGGTAGATCTCGCGGCCCTCCCCGTTCTCGGTGAAGAAGTGCGCCAGAGCCTGCCAGGCGACGTAGGCGGTGCTGTCGGCCTGCAAGATGACGTCCTGGAGCTCGTCGGAGATGGTGGTGTAGATCCAGAGAACGATGTCGACGTCTGCAGCGCGCCATGCCTCATCGGCGAGGTGAGGATCCGTCTCCTCCTCGACGTGGTCGCGTGCGTTGTACTTGGTGAGGACGAAGAGGAAGAAGTTCCGCCACTTGTTGTAGTTCCCGATCGCCGCGTCGAGCTTGAACTTGATGTACTTGGTGATGTCGATGCCATCGGTGGATGGAGGTGAAGGGAGGAGTTGCACAGAGGTGTTGGCGAGATGGCGAGCAGCGGGAGAAGAGGAATCACCTTGAGCCATTAGGGAGGAAGAGAGGAAGTAGGGAAGAAGGGCTCTGATACCAAACTGAATTCTGTCGAACACCACACTCCGTATTCATCTCAGTCATTACACATATATACAGATAGCCGCTGCACATCGTGCGGGAGGTGGGCTTCAGTCATGCCGACATTCTAGGCTAGATCTGATCTACCTATTGACTAGGACTAATGGTTACAGGGATAACGGTACAGTACAACGTGTCAATGAGCATGTACAGAATATACAGGAATAACACTTCAACAGTTGCTTCATAGCTCCCACAAATCTGAAGTTTTTATACATTTGTTTCATGCTCATGCTATAAAGATGTGGATATTTATAACAAGTAGGGATGATCACAAAGTGCAAGAACCTCAATTCATACCTCAATTCATGACAACTCTAAACTTTCATGGAAATATCAATACACGTACATTAGATTATCACTATCCAGCAAAATCCTCACATTCAGCATACCAGAAGTAACCATTCAATAATTTGCAAATGAATCTAGAGGGCATTGATAGCATCAAAGATGTGAACAAACATATGTGTACCATATCTTATCCGGGATATAGAAGATTTCAATATAGTTTTTGCATCAAAGTAAATCTCATCTTTATTTTTGGAATCATATTCTCGATTCCTCTACCTTTTCACAAAGGGAGTCAACAGGTAATCCAGTGTTAGTAATTACTCTTACCATTAGTGGGATGGGTTAATAATCTTAATCTATCAAGTATATGTATAACATACTATAATCTGAAATCCTTTATATTGTGAAAGAATGTCTTTGTCATCCCTCTAGATGATGGGAAATAAAATTTTCTGATCTGAATAATGTGAACTCAGTGAGTACATTACCACTAAATATTGTGAAAGAATGTTGTATTGGAGATAACTAAAGAAATAGAGGTGCCACTACAACCTTGTAATTAACCCCGACACTGTTAAAAGGCTGCAAAATTAAAGGTTTGTTTTCCGAAGGCCATCTATTTTCTTTCTATCTTTCTACCGTACGTTGTCACAGATAAAGAAGCTCTAAGTAGGAGGGAACATTAGGTGAACAGGAGGACAACTATGTATTTGAGAAATAGTCAGGTATATGCCTTTTTGCAATTCAGTTTGGTTGAAATCTTTAACCTTTATTTAGGCAAGCACACAAGCACCGCAGGACAAGCATACTGTCAGTTATGTGCTATTAGGTGATGCTGTCAAGTGTGTTGCCCCAGAACACAAATGGTCATATGTATTAAGAGTAGTAACTCTGGAGGTAATACACAATCACATGGAACACTAATAGGATGGTTTTACTGGGTTCCAGGTCTTCTTAAGCTACTCTAAAAGATACTAATCAAGTTTCGTCAGATTTGCCGGGAACTTTTTCTACAAAGTAATACTTAGGTGTAATATTATTATGATCCTAAAGTAACGAAATTCCCTTCATTTCTCATCTCGGCTTATCTACACAAGGATGCAAGCCAATGACTTATAAGCAGAGCAATCGATTTCCAGTTTCAGACCAGTACACAATATGCCGTTTAGGTAGTGTTTAACCTCTCTCTCTCTCTCCAATTGTGATCTAAACATGCTGAAATAATATAACCCCTATTTTTGAATTTACCTAGAATCCTGAAACAAGTGTGTGTGCGTGTGTAATCATGTGTGCTTAACCAAACAGAGTCTGAAAAGAACACTAACAAATATTCTGGAACTTCCAACGAGAAATAGAACTTGGACTAATAGCTTTCTTTTCACACTCAAGATATGCTCCCTCTCTCATCCAACACACCTCACAACACATATGCAAGCAAGGTATCAATTTTATTCAGGGAACAAATACCTATTTTGCTGGAAGATGCACAAATCCAGTTGGATGGTCATCTCCTAATTCATGCATCAAATTACAGTTTGTGGAGTATATGGAAGATTACCATAATACCATATAAGAAAGCTGGGTAGCAATTTATCTAATTCATGCAACAAATTACAGTATGGAGAGTAGATGCAAGATTACCCTTGAAACATAGTTCACTAATTTATGTTTTCTTCTGCCTCCTCTTTGGTTCCTCACCTGGTTTGCTGCTTTCTCTTCCCTCCCTGAAATTTCATGCCCGTGATACAGATTGAGTTTAAAATCTGTTGGATGAAAGAAAATGACAAAGGTACAACAAAAGGACCCAACAAATCCTACAACCTTGAATAGCATAAGCTGAGACAGATGGCTTGTAAGTTCAAGATTTCATAATGTTGTAATATTCCGGGACAATAAATAAGGTTCAAATATCATGTATATGCAAGTTAGATGAGATCAACTATAGTAATCAGTTCATTAAAGCAAGAATTTAGTTATACTTGAATATACGCCAGATCTCATTTATAAAACTCATGTACAAGATAATTTCAGTAACCTTGAAGTTATCATTCCCAAAAGTCTTCGCAGACTTCACAACATCCATCCACCCTGAAATCTCTGTAGCCTTCTCATCGAGGTCATTTGTCCAGTAGCAATGTATGTCACCAACCTTGAAAAGATCACGACTCCATCATCATCGTTTTCAGGAAGGTCTCCACAATCAAAACTCACGACATCAGCTACCGGACAGTCAGCTTCTCCGACATGAATGTGCTCAAAAGAGTGATTCATCCTCATTCCCTTATTACTCTCCGAAAAACTGAGATCCACTTGTGTCACAACCAGAACTATTTATCGATAATATTCCTTTCCTCTCATGCTTTAAAATGAAGCTCTCATCCTCAAACTTCAAACCATAAATTGACTCTCCTCCTGTTACATCACCAGAAGTAAAATATTCAGCTTGTACTATAAAAGCTTTGCTAGCACGATGGTAGAATGATCTCTGCAAGAATAGCAATTACCAAAGTCCAGTTTAGTGGTTGTTGTAAGGGCCTAGGATGACCAAAACAACTCTCTATGAAAAGCTGCTCAAGAAGACTACAGTGAGCAACTAGGTATTGACCAATCATATTTCTTTGAGATGGCAAACGATTCATGTACAAGCACACACTAACCAACCTATTTACATTTTGGAGAAGGCATATGAACTGAAAAGATTCAACTACAGTGTTACTGGATATTGGGGATTTCGTGCAGTGTGCAGATGAGAGAGAGCTGACGAACCTTGTGGAGATGTGGAAGACTTGGAGAAGCGTGGAAAGGGTAGATGCGAACGATCTGTCGGGCAGGCTTCTCCGGCAGCACTGCGTTCATGGCAGGCGACGTGGGTAGGGGCACTCCGGGAGGCTCGCGAAATGGCAAATCGGCCGGAGCAGAGCTTCCTCACCGGCGTCCCTCGGCGCTTGCTCCGATTGAAAGGCTTGTCTGGCGGGAGGAGGAGGTCCTGTGCTGTGGAGCCCTCCAACGCGCGCGCGGTGACCACGGCCGCGGATCGGTTAGACAAGAGGTCCGCGTCTCCGCCTCCGTCAGAGATAGGAAGTGCCGGAAGCGATGGGGAGGCAGGTGAGGAGCCGAAACTCGCGGCGGCGGCAAGGAAGGACGGCTGTGTTCCTCGCGTCGGCTACGGGGAGGCAGTGGTCTTCACGCCGGCGGCTGGAAGCAACGGATGACTGGATGGGAGACGACCTTGACGCTGCTTGACGGCCAGAGAGGAGGAGAGAGTGGTACTGTGAGGAATGTGTCCGATTAGAGCTGTCGGTGATTTTTTCCCCCTACCTCATGTAGATCAACGGATGTATCTCTCCTTTATTTTCTCTTTCCACTTGCTAGGTGAGTTGTCTCATAAATTTCTATATATCCTCCGTGCTTGTAAATTTCAAGCTTTAACAAATTCAGGTGTCTTTGTACTTGACAGAAAAATAGCTTTCACATATGTCATTGTTCATGTTATTCTTCTTTTTGTGATTCATGAACTTAAACCAATGTCCACGTCTGCACACACATTTACATCACAGACATATTTAAGTGCCTCGATAAACAAATCTACATAAACAATCAACTAAAGAAAAAAAATCAGAAGACGTGGGTTATATGTTAGAGACGTGCGATGCACGTGCACGTTTACTAGTCTCATTAAGAAACAAGGACAGCCGTCGTGGCCATCCTTTTTAGCCGTGGCTTCCTAATCGTCTTGGTGCTGTCGCGCACGCCGGATCCAATCCAACCCGAGCCGCCTTCCGTGACAAAGTGCCGTCGGCGTGCCGGTGGGCGGTGGTAGCTCGACGATAAGATACAATAGATATTACGCACTCATCCACCGCGAGATAAGAAAGTCCAAAATCCCCATTCTCCAAAGCCAAACACCATTTTGTTCGCATCTCAATTGCTGACGTCCAGCATGGCACTGGAACCGGACGTCGCGCTGATGTTTGTGATGACTTCAGAAACATCGCACTCGCTGGTTACAGTTTAAACGAGCATCAATCTAACTATCCAGTACTAGGTTCAACTAGTAAGCAGAGTCACTAGTGCTCTGTAAGTTACTACTACACGAGAAAACGTACAGGTGTACAGTACAGAGAAATCGCCGTCTGATACGTTACTACGTTTATTTATTATTCACCTCCCGCCGGAGAGGCCGGAGACGGCCGACACGTCGCCGGACACGGGGCTGGCGTCGGTGCTGACCGTGGACGGGAAGGACACGGCGAAGGAGTCGAACCCGTCGTTCTGCATGAGCGCGAGCGTGGTGTAGCTGAAGAAGGTCGGCACCACCTCCGGCATGGCCACCTCGCCCTCCAGGTACTGCGTCACCTGCCGCATCCCGGGCCGGGCGTCGGGCAGCGGGTGCGCGCACATGAGCCCCAGCTTGATGGCCATCCTTGCCTCGTCGGCGTCGTACTTGCCGCACAGGCGCGGGTCCACGGCGTCGAGCGCCGCGCGCCGCCGCTCGTGCTCCTGCACCCAGTCCAGCAGCACGTTCTGGTCGTCCGCCGCGAAGCTGCCCAGCGGGCGCCGCCCGCAGGTCACCTCCAGCACGAACACGCCGAAGGCGAACACGTCCGTCACCGGCGTCGCCTTGCCCGTGCGCACCAGCTCGGGCGCCAGGTACCCCATGGTGCCCACCACGTGCGTCGTCTGCGGGTCGACGCCGTGGTCGTACAGCCGCGCCAGCCCGAAGTCGCCGAGCCGGCCGTTCATGTCGGCGTCGAGCAGCACGTTGCTGGCCTTGATGTCGCGGTGGATGACGATCTTGTCCCAGTCCTCGTGGAGGTACAGCAGCCCCGACGCGACGCCCCTGATGATCTGGAACCGCTGCGCCCAGTCCAGCACCGGCCTGGCCTTGTCGTGCAGGTACTTGTCGAGGCTGCCGTTGGGCATGCAGTCGTACACCAGCAGCAGCTCCCCCTGCCGCCGGCAGTACCCCAGCAGCTGCACCAGGTTCCGGTGCCGGAGGTGGCCCAGGCTCACCACCTCCGCGATGAACTCCTTCATCCCCTGCTTCGAGTCGTGCGACACCCGCTTCACGGCGATCTCCAGGTTGTTCTTCGGGAGCACGCCCTTGTACACCCGGCCGAACCCGCCGGTGCCGAGCAGCTGCCGGTTCCTGAACCCCTTGGTGGCCTTGTACAGCTCCCTGTACGAGAACCGGTGCGGGCCGTACTCCACCTCCCAGTCCTCGCGCACCTCCGCGTACCGCACCCGGGTGCGCACGTACATGAAGAAGGCGACGGCCAGCGCGAGCACGAACGCCGCCGTGGCGATCGGGAGCACGATCTCCAGCACCTTGGACCGGGGCTTCGGCCCGAACCGCGGCAGCGCGGGGAGCTTCGAGATATCTAACGGCGGCGCGGCGCCGCCGTTCACCGCGAAGCTCCAGCCGAGGACGTAGTGGCGGGTGAAGATGACGCCCGTGGCCGCCGAGAACCCGACGTACGCCGTGTCGGTCACCACCCCCGAGAGGTTCACCGGTGCGGAGATGAGCGGCCTCTTGGGCCTGGGCACGTCGAGCGGCGCCATGGTGACGTCGAGCCGGGTGGTGGCGCCGTCGTAGTCGACCCACACCTGCATGGGCCGGCGGCTGATGAGGCTGAGGTTCTGGAACACCCCCGTGGCGTCGTCGTAGTACCCGGCCGAGTGGTTCTGCACGGACCGCATGCTGTTGAGGTCCACGCCCGTGGTTGCTGTTCATGTCCTGGAACTCCGGGTTGAGCATGGTGTCCAGCTCCACCGCGAAGATGTTGTTGCCGGGCTTGCCGTTGTCGGTGACGTTGAGGATGCCCAGGTACTGCCCGGCGTTGAAGGTGGAGAGCCTGGTGCTGGGCGCGATCACGAAGGCCATGCCGTTGTCGCTCAGCACGGTGAAGTTGGAGACGATGGCGAAGACGAAGGCCACCGAGAAGGACTGGACGGTGCCGTTGCCGTTGCGCATGCGGACCGGCGTCGGGTGGAACGCGTGCCCCGCCGCCTGGCTCGTGCCGTTGCTCAGCGCCAGCAGGCCGTTCGGGGCCACGGCGGCCAGGCCGTCCAGGGAGAGGTTGGCGCCGGAGAAGCCGTTGTAGGTGAACTGGTCGTCGGCGGCCAGCACCGCCGCATGGTCGTCGGCGCCGAGCAGGACAAGGAAGAGGAGGATTGGGAGAAGGAGGAAGCGAAGAGAACCCATCTCGCTCGGGTCGAGCGTGCGTTGCTTGCGGCGTCCGCTGCGCCTCCGTCTCGTCTCTTGTGCAAGTAACTGAAGCCTGTGGTGGTTTGTATGTTTGTGGAGTACACAATTGTGTCGTGTGAACGATACGATCCTGATTTCGCGATGGTGCGACGCATTGACTCGAACGGCGAGTCTTCGTTCTACATCGGCTGCATGAGTGCGGAACAAGGTGGGTGGAGAGACAAACAATTATGGATGCACCAGCTATGTTTGGGCCATACACCTGGCCCCTCGTACGACTTGAGGGAGTCAAAGTCCAAAAGGAATTCAGACAAAACTATCTAATCTAAATCTTAGGTGGGCGATGACATTATGATAGGATCACAGGAGCGAGTGGTTAAGTGTCAGAGTGCCACACTGTGTCACACCCTGGCAATGGCAGATCGGCATTAGGCAGCTCTTATCTGGGACTATCTGCGATGAAATTGAGGTTGCTGCGATGTTTTGACTTTGTCTGCTGCTCATTTTCTTAAGGTTAAGTTAAGGTTTCGCAGAGGGTCAGTTAAGGTTTCGCAGAAATGGAGACCTTCAACATCGAAGCAGATAGCTACACATCTCTTTGGTGTCGCCGTGCAGCGATCTGGTCGGGAGGTGGTTTTTAAACATAAGGCTGGAGAAGAGCCCAACTTTAAATTAATAAAGTCTTCAACCGGTTAGGATACAATGGTGGTGATTACACAAACTTGAACAAGGTAAAAGAAAGAGGCATAGGGGGAGGGTTACCTCACCAGCCCTTCAAAGAAGGAGAACGGCGATAGAATCGTCGTTGCCGATGTGGCTGGACAGAACCAGCCAAGAATTTCACTCGGCAACTCCCCACCAAACTCGCACGACGCAGAACGGGCAGTCCGAGGACCAACCATGCCGTATCGGCGCGAGAGACCGGACGGTGGAGACCCCAACGAAGCAGTGACGAAGAAAGCGCCGGAGCACTGCCACGCCGCAACCAGCCTTCCGGACTCCTGTCCACACGGCCAAGAGGCCGGCTGACCCTGAGCCACCCGCCTTCGGTCGACATCGCCACCCACCGTCCAGGGCCGCCGCCCCGGCGTCCAAACTCGCCCTAGAAGATGGGAACAGGAGGACAGCGAGAGCAAGGGATCATCGTGGCCTCGACGGCGACAACATCACCACGATCTTGGAAGAGGCAGACGGCTGCAGCCCCGTGGCTGCTGAGGTACCAGGCGGGGACTTGATGGGCTCGGCCGGGCACTGGGCCTACTGCCGGCCAGCGCAAGGCGGTCGCCTGGCTCAGCCGCCGCGAGAGTCACCTCGTGTGCCCGTTCGGCTCCACTTGCGGGGCGTTGCGCCGCCGCTGGATCGCCATGGCGCGTGGCCACCCACCCTTGCGCGCGCGCCCGCCTCCATCGGACCGCGGCGGGCTCGCGCCGCCAGTAGTAGAAGCTTCCGCGGGCCGCCGCGCCCGAGCACGCCGGCCGCAGCCGCCACGCCGTCGTCGAACGGCCGCGCCGCCGCGCCCGCTCGGCGCCGGCCTCCAAGCACCGATGCCGCCGCGCCGCCATCACGAGGGGAGAAACGCCCGCCGCATCGGCCGAGCTTCGCCCGGTGGCGCCTCCTGGCGGTGGCGAGGCAGGAGAGGAGGAGGACGGGGTTGGCGGCGGCGAACTAGGTTTCGCCCTGGGACTTGCGGGAGCCCAGGACGAAACGTTTCCCTTTCGTTTAGCGGTATCGGCTATGGTCGGGGAGGTGGTGGAGGCCTTCTCCTAGCAGTGGCATGACCGGCGGTGGAAGTACAACACCGGGAGGTAGTGGAAACTCTAGATCGACGTTGAAATGCAGAAGTATCGTTTTATTACCTCGTTGTTGGTTGTGGTGACCCTGCATACCACTGCATGTTGTAGTATGCCAGTCGTTGATATAACATTCACGAAGTACCAATCCGCAAATATTACATCCCTCAGAGTAGTACAACAGAACATAGCAGGTCCATAACTCATTCACTTATTATTACAAGCAACATGTACATATCATCTCGGAGCTCCTCTTGGGTCCTAAGAGGAATACTCCTGGGTTCGAGGCGAACCCAACTTAACTTACAATATAAAAGTCTTACTAGGTTATACATTTTATTCTCCTCGAGCAGTTAAGTACTAAGAGTTCGTACTGCTCGGATACTACTACTACTCGATAGGTCTAAGCTTGCTCTCCTCCGGAACCCTCCCCGGTTCCGTAGACTATGAGGTAGTCTACTCCTTCGATACCTCGGAGAGGTCTGGTTCTTCATAGCCGATGACTTCGGCTCCTTCGAGGGTCGTCGTTGTCCTCCTCCAGTCGATTCAGACAGTCTAAGCAGGGGATTTAGAGTGGTATGAGTACGAGCGTACTCAACAAGTTCATTATAGAAAAGAGGTGTTTATTGCACTAGCTATGGTATTAGACTAGAAAGTCTAATACCAATGCAGGTTTTCATAATCATTTCTTCAAAAGGTTGCTTTTATTCAGAAGAACTATGTCCATCAGCCTTCACCGGTTTACCAGAACTTCATGGAGTTCCTTTCCGGCAGCGTTCACGGTTCCAAAACCGGAACGAGGGAGTGATAGGTCACGATTCATTACACTCTGCAGAGGTGTGTTGCTTTACCCATAAGAGATCTTAACCTTGGTGCCAACAGGCAGCTTTCCCGTCCACACTTTCTTCGGTGTGAGGCCCGGTATAAGGTCATAGCCAATCATATTCCTCCGCTACCTCGCACACCCACCCTTTGTTGCATGCCCCAACCCTGGGTCCTCGCCGGTCCTCTTATACCAATTAAGGATGGACCCCGACCACGACGACAGTCTGGGATCGAACCAAACTCCTTCGCCGGTAGCTGCAACCCATCATAGACCACAATCCGTGGGGAACTTCAACCCAGCCTACCGCTTGCCGTGGGCGACAAGTGTCTACGGACATGTTGTGGGGACTTAAGGCCCCAGCCTACCGCTTGCCCCCTTGGATTACAAGTGTCTACGGTAAAGCGCATCCGTTGATGTACAAGAGGTGGAAATACAATTGACTATTCCGTCCCACTCCAGATCTTATGGTTAACACGGGTATTACGGCACAAGAAAATCACTGGACGACATTTGTTGTTTAATCTATGGATATAAACCCTTGCAATGGAACCTCCACCATATCAACACAATCCATGGTTCCATTGCCCACCATTTAGTCATATTCATAGTTATGAAAATAGTGGTTTTGCTTTTATGCAATAGTGATAAATATAGTACTTTGCAAGTAATTTGGTAAAAATACTCAAATGACATGAGCAAGTGATGAACTTGCCTGAACACTGCAAAGTGTTGCAGTTGGATGGTGTGGACTGACCCTTGTCCTCTGTTGCTGAAAAATAGCATCATTGTCAGATAAGGGCAATGGTTAAAGAAGCAATTATGCATGCTTTCCATTTTTTGGGTTTGTTCCCCCTTCCGGTGTTTATTATTTTATGTAGAAGGTTAATACTAAGAACAATTTAGGGATACTCTGTTTAGGGTAAAATACAACCTTGAAATGTTGTCAAGGTGTTTTTAAAGTCCCAAAGCATTTATGGACTTATTTTTATTATTGAAAATATAAGGTGTGATTTAATTGATTATTTTAATCATTAAATTTAGACTTAATCTTGTTTGTCTCCAAAAATTCTATTTCATATTTTATTATGATAGAGAATTTTATGCTGAGTAGTTTTCATATTTTTTTAGAGCCATATTTATTTTATAAAATTCAAAGAAAATCTCACTTAAATTGGTATTTTGGAAATGTCCAAAATACCCCTCGGTCCCACTTGTCAGGCCGCCGAGCTGGTTAGGTTGGACCAGCCCACTGGGCTCGGTCAGCCGACCCGGTCCGCGTCGTCTTCCTCCCTCACTCTCTAACCCTAATCCCCTTCGGGCTCCGGCGACCAAAATCGCCTCCGTGATAACCCACAAGTATAGGGGATCGCAACAGTCTTCGAGGGAAGTAAAACCCAAATTTATTGATTCGACACAAGGGAGGTAAAGAATACTTATAAGCCTTAACAACTGAGTTGTCAATTCAGCTGCACAGAAAAGCACTAGTAACGAGGGTGATGTGAAACGAGCAGTAGTATGAGAGCGATATGCTGATAACACGCGAGATACGATAATATGAGGAGCAATGGCACGAGAAAATAGTTGATACTACTTCCAATGTCATGTAGAAACGAGTATATGATGATGAAAGATGGACCGGGGTTCCAACTATCTACACTAGTGGTAACTCTCCAATAACAAGTGTTGGGTGAACAAATTACAGGTTGGTCAATTGATAGGATTGAAATAGCATTAAGACAGAACATCAAGATTATTAATCATGTAGGCATGTTTTCCATATATAGTCATACGTGCTCGCAATGAGAAACTTGTACAACATCTTTTGTCCTACCAGCCGGTGGCAGCCTTGGGCCTCTAGGGAATCTTGGAAATTAAGGTACTCCTTTTAATAGAAACCGGAGAACAAGCATTAACACTCGTGAAAACATGTGATCCTCATATCTAAGCCTTCCCCTCCAGTTGTCCCAATTTCGTCACTTTGGGGCATTTGGTTCCGGACATAGACATGTGCATACAACTTGTAGATACAATCTAAGCAATAAGTATAGAGCTTAAATCTAAGATCATGCCACTAGGGCCCTAGTGACAAGCATTAAACACAACAAGATTGCAGCAACAATAACTTCATAAACTTTATAGATAGACTAATCATAATGTAACAATCCATCGGATCCCAACAAACACAACACCGATTACATCAGATGAATCTCAATCATGTAAGGCAGCTAATGAGATCATTGTATTGAAGTACATGGGGAGAGAATACCAACTAGCTACAGCTAGAACCCGTAGTCCATGGGGGAACTACTCACGGAGCATGATGGAGGCGGTGGCGTTGATGGAGATGGCTTTGGGGGCACTTCCCCATCCCGCGGGTGCCGGAACAGAGACTTCTGTCCCCCGAAACGGAGTTTCGCGATGGCGCGACGCCTGAGTCTTTTCAGGTTTCGTCAATCGGTTAGTTCGGAAAACGCATAATAATGACATAAAGTGTGAACAAAACATGTAGGTATTGTCATAAAACAAGCATGGAACATAAGAAATTATAGATACGTTTGAGACGTATCACTCATATCGCCGCGAATTCCTCCGCTCGGCCATCGCCGGCGAGTGGTGCGGATGATTCTCGCCCCCTCCTTTCCTGTAGACAGTGTTGGGCCTCCAAGAGCAGAGTTTGTAGAACAGCAGCAGTTTCCCTTAAGTGGATCACCCAAGGTTTATCGAACTCGGGAGGAAGAGGTCAAAGATATCCTCTCATGCAACCACTGCAACCACAAAGCAAGAAGTCTCTTGTGTCCCCAACACACCTAATAGGTGCACTAGTTCGGCGAAGAGATAGTGAAATACGGTGGTATGAATAAGTAGTAGCAACGGCACCAGAAAAGTGCTTTGCCCCGGGACAATAAACAAGCGGTAACGCAGCAGTAGTAAAACATTAAACAAGCAGCGATAGCGATATCTAGGAACAAGGCCTAGGGATTACACTTTCACTAGTGGACACTCTCAACATTGATCACATATCAGAATAGATAAATGCATACTCTACACCCTTTTGTTGGATGATGAACACCATTGCGTAGGATTACACGAACCCTCAATGCCGGAGTTAACAAGCTCCACAATTCAATGTTCATATTTAAATAATCTTAGAGTGTAAGATAGATCAACACAACTAAACCAAGTACTAACGTAGCATGCACACTGTCACCTTCACGCTACGAAAGGAGGCATAGATCACATCAATACTATCATAGCAATAGTTAACTTCATAATCTACAAGAGATCATAATCATAGCCTACGCCAAGTACTAACACGGATGCACACACTGTCACCATTACACGTGCAGGAGGAATAAAACTACTTTAATAACATCACTAGAGTAGCACATAGATAAATTGTGATACAAAACACATTGCAATCATAAAGAGATATAAATAAGCACTTCACTATGCCATTCATAACGGTGAATAAGTATTCTGTGAATATAGCCTAAGAGACCCACACGGTGCACACACTTGTCACCTTTACACACGTGGGACAAGGAGTCTCCGGAGATCACATAAGTAAAATTCACTTGACTAGCATAACGACATCTAGATTACAAGCATCATCATATGAATCTCAATCATGTAAGGCAGCTCATGAGATTATTGTATTGAAGTACATAGGAGAGAGATGAACCACATAGCTACCGGTACAGCCCCAGGCCTCGATGGAGAACTACTCCCTCCTCATGGGAGATAGCAGCGTTGATGAAGATGGCGGTGTCGATGGAGAAGCCTTCGGGGGCACTTCCCCGTCCGGGCGGCGTGCCGGAACGAGAGATCCTGTCCCCCAGATCTTGGCTTCGCGATGGCGGCGGCTCTGGAAGGTTTCCTCTGGTTTCATCGAGCGTGGTAGGGTTTTTGCAACGGAGACTTTAAGTAGGCAGAAGGGCAAGGTCGGTGGACTTTTGGGGGGCCCACACACCAGGGCGGCGCGGCCCCCACTCTGGCCGCGCCGGGCTGCACACGCGGTGGCCTGTGGCCCCCTCCGACCTCTCCTGTTCGGAAGCTTCGTGTGAAAATAGGATGTCAAGGTTGATTTCGTCCGATTGAGAATATTTCCTTACTAGGATTTAGAACCAAAACAGCAGACGGGAGCGCGCTGCGGCATCTCGTCAATAGGTTAGTTCAGAAAATGCATAAATATGACATAAAGTATGCATAAAACATGTAGATATCATCAATAA
The DNA here is from genome assembly GCA_030979885.1 of Lolium multiflorum. Taxonomy (NCBI): domain Eukaryota; kingdom Viridiplantae; phylum Streptophyta; class Magnoliopsida; order Poales; family Poaceae; genus Lolium; species Lolium multiflorum. The sequence continues at coordinate 77,072 of JAUUTY010000179.1, forward strand.
TGTGGCATGGAACATAAGAAATTATCGATACGTCGGAGATGTTATCGGCATCCCCATAGTTCTGCTCGTCCCGAGCAGGTACGATAACAAAGATAATTTCTGGAGTGACATGCCATCATAACCTTGATCATAATATTGTAAGCATATGTAATGAATGCAGCGATCAAAACAATGGTAATGACATGAGTAAACAAGCTGAATCATAAAGCAAAGACTTTTCATGAATAGTACTTAAAGACAAGCATCAATAAGTCTTGCATAAGAGTTAACTCATAAAGCAATAATTCAAAGTAGAGGCATTGAAGCAACACAAAGGAAGATGAAGTTTCAGCGGTTTCTTTCAACTTGTAACATGTATATCTCATGGATAGTTGTCAATGCAAAGCAATATAACAAATGCAATATGCAAGTATGTAGGAATCAAGTTCACACAAGTGTTTGCTTCTTGAGGTGGAGAGAGATAGGTGAAACTGACTCAACATAAAAAGTAAAAGAAAGGTCCTTCAGAAGGAGGAAAGCATCGATTGCTATATTTGTGCTAGAGCTTTAATTTTGAAAACAAGAAACAATTTTGTCAACGGTAGTAATAAAATATGTATCGTATAAATTATATCTTACAAGTTGCAAGCCTCATGCATAGTATACTAATAGTGCCCGCACCTTGTCCTAATTAGCTTGGACTACCGGATCATCGCAATGCACATGTTTTAACCAAGTGTCACAAAGGGGTACCTCTATGCCGCCTGTACAAAGGTCTAAGGAGAAAGCTCGCATTGGATTTCTCGCTATTGATTATTCTCAACTTAGACATCCATACGAGACAACATAGACAACAGATAATGGACTCCTCTTTTATGCATAAGCATGTAGCAACAATTATTTTTCTCATTTGAGATTGAGGATATATGTCCAAAACTGAAACTTCCACCATGGATCATGGCTTTAGTTAGCGGCCCAATGTTCTTCTCTAACAATATGCATGCTCCAACCATAAGGTGGTAGATCGCTCTTACTTCAGACAAGACGAACATGCATAGCAACTCACATGAAATTCAACAAAAGGTAGTTGATGGCGTCCCCAGAACATGGTTATCGCACAACAAGCAACTTAATAAGAGATAAAGTGCATAAGTACATATTCAATACCACAATAGTTTTTAGGCTATTTGTCCCATGAGCTATATATTGTAAAGGTGAAGAATGGAAAATTAAAGGTAGCACTCAAGCAATTTACTTTGGAATGGCGGAGAATACCATGTAGTAGGTAGGTATGGTGGACACAAATGGCATAGTGTTTGGCTCAAGTATTTTGGATGCATGAGAAGTATTCCCTCTCGATACAAGGCTTAGGCTAGCAAGGTTGTTTGAAGCAAACACAAGCATAAACTAGTACATCAAAACTTACATAAAAGACATATTACAAGCATTATAAGACTATACATCGTCTTCCTTGTTGTTCAAACACCTCACTAGAAAATATCTAGACTCTAGAGAAACCACTCATGCAAACCAAATTTTAACAAGCTCTATGTATTTCTTCACTAATAGGTGCAAAGTATATGATGCAAGAGCTTAAACAAGAGCACAACAATTGCCAAGTATCAAATTATCCAAGACATTCTACCAATTACTACATGTAGCATTTTCCGTTTCCAACATTATAATAATTAACGAAGCAGTTTCAACCTTCGCCATGAAAATTAAAAGCTAAGAACACATGTGTTCATATGAACTAGCGGAGCGTGTCTCTCTCCCACACAAGCATTTATTCAAACAAAAACAAAAACAAAAGCACACAGACGCTCCAAGTAAAGTACATAAGATGTGACCGAATAAAAATATAGTTTCAAGAGAAGGAACCTGATAATTTGTCGATGAATATGCAGGGGTGAACCACCGGGGCATCCCCAAGCTTAGACGTTTCACTCTTCTTGATCGTAGTATATCATCCTCCTCTCTTGACCCTTGAAAACTTCCTTCACACCAAACTCGAAACAAACTCATTAGAGGGTTAGTGCACAATCAAAATATACATGTTCAGAGGTGACATAATCATTCTTAACACTTCTGGACATTGCACAAAGCTACTGAAAGTCAATGGAATCGAAATATCCATCGAACATAACAAAACGGCAATGCGAAATAAAAGGCAGAATCTGTCAAAAACAGAACAGTTCGTATTGACGATTTTATTGGGGCACCAGACTTGCTCAAATGAAAATGTTCAAATTGAATGAAAGTTGCGTACATATCTGAGGATCACTCACGTAAATTGGCTTAATTTTCTGAGTTACCTACAGAGAATTTAGCCCAGATTCGTGACAGCAAAGAAATCTGTTTCTGCGCAGTAATCCAAATCTAGTATGAACTTTTCTATCAACGACTTTACTTGGCACAACAAAACACAAAACTAAGATAAGGAGAGGTTGCTACAGTAGTAAACAACTTCCAAGACACAAATATAAAACAAAGTACTGTAGCAAAATAATACATGGGTTATCTCCCAAGAAGTTCTTTCTTTATAGCCATTAAGATGGGCTCAGCAGTTTTGGTGATGCACTCGCAAGAAATAGTATTTGAAGCAAAAGAGAGCTTCAAGAGGCAAATTCAAAACACATTTAAGCCTAACATGCTTCCTATGCAGAGGAATCTTGTACACAAATGAATTCATGAAGAACAAAGTGACAAGCATAAGAGGATAAAACACGAGTAACTTCAAGATTCTCAACATAAAGAGGAGAAACTTAATATTATTAAGATGCATATAACCATATTTCCCTCTCTCATAATAACTTTCAGTAGCATCATTGATGAAATCCACAATATACCCATCACTTAAAACATTCTTATCATGGTTCATATGCATAGAAGTATCATTAATTTTGGCATAAGGAGAGTTCTTTTCATTAATAGTAATTGGAGCAGGATTATTATCAAGAATTTGAACATGGTAAACAAGTTGCATATTAAGGGAATTGTTTTTGGTAACCCAATCATGACTATGACAAGTTTCATAAGGATAGTTAGAACCTATATCATAGCATTCTTTGTAATAATCATCAGAGATCGGAGGCACAGTGTCATCATAGGAAATAGAATAGTTATCTTTCACAGTCGGTTTATCTGTGTCCACACCATCATTGTTATTAGAAGGAGATGTATCAAGAACATAATGACCAGTAGCTAAAGGATTTTCAAACACCTCTTCCCCAAGCTTAGAGCTTTCTATATCATTATGGGAGGAAGCATGGATAGCACTGATACTATGGCAATTATTAACATCATCATTTTCAGAATTAGTTTCCCAGAGATTTGCAATATCAAAAGTAGTGTGCTCATTCAAATCATGATTGCTAATGTATGTAAAGGGCATAGGAAGATCATCGTATTCAGATTCATTATCACAATAATCATTAGGAGCAACATACTTACGGTTACCTAGCGTTATCTCATTCACGCGGGGATATGCTGTTACCTCTTTCTTTTTATTCCCCTTCTTCTTCTTCTTCTTCGTTCCCTTCTTCTTCTTCTTCTTTTCCTTCTCCTCGTTCCCTTCTTTAGGAGGGAGAGGCTTGATGAGAGGCTTCTCCACATAACCTGCTTTATTTCCAGAAACAATAGAAGAAACTTGGGAGGATTCCTCCTTTTCATTAATAAGTTTGAAACACACAGCGGTCCTATCATATTTTGGCAAGGTGTCATCTTCTAAAATATTTTGTATGTAAGTATTTGTATGGCAATTATCAATGCAATAAGAAAAACACCCATGCAGGACATCATCAATATCAAGATCGTTAATATCTAACAAAGAAATTTTTCTTGATAACTCTTCACACCACAAAAATAAAGTAAGTTCATCATGCTGATTAGGAGTAATTTCATCATCACAATACAAATTTGCAGCACTCATGGGGTTCAAATTATCATTGGAGGAGCATTGAAAATTAAAATGACCCACTCTATGGCAAAGTTCACAAATAAAAGGATAGAGGACACAAACTTTTTTACCAAGATCATCTAGAGCCCTAGACCACTTTCTAGTTTTTTCATTAGTATGATGGATACAATATTCATCTTCGATTTGATTAATTCCACAAGGTCTATGCATTCCACAAAAATTAACATGCTTATAGGAAATAGCATTCTTAGGAGTTTGAGCATGTTTATTGCAATCATTAACAACAATTTCATCCTTCATACAAGCCTCTTTAAAAGGTTCATGATACTTATCAAAATTCTTCCTAGGCAATTCAAAATGAGAGGCAAAAGCTTTATAAAGATTCACAGCAACTTGAGAGTCAAGACCATAGGTAGCACTCATATTTCGAAATTTATCAGTATCCATAAAAGTTTCAATGCATTCATAATCATAGTTTATACCTGATTCTTTACCTTTGTCGTTCTCCCAATCTTCAGCGTTCTCCTGAATCCGATTAAGAAGGTCCCATTTAAACTCTTCTTTATTGCGCGTGAATGATCCAGAACAAGCAGTATCCAGCAAGGTTTTATCTTGAAAAGAAAGTCTTGCATAGAAATTATCAATGATGATATTACCAGGAAGCTCATGATTGGGGCATTTGAGCATTAAAGACTTCAATCTCTCCCATGCTTGGGCAATACTCTCTCCATCATGAGGCCAGAAATTATATATTCGGTTTCGGTCTTTGTGAATTTCACTTGGAGGATAGAATTTAGAATAAAATAGAGGCACAATATCCTTCCAATCAAGAGAATGCTCATCCTTCAGCAGTTTATACCAATGCGCCGCTTTACCAGACAACGACATAGAGAATAATTTCTTCTTCACTTCATCCATAGAGATACCTGCACACTTGAATAACCCGCATAATTCATGCAAAAACAGTAAATGATCTCCAGGATGGACAGTTCCATCCCCTTCATAGCGGTTATCCACAACACGTTCAATAATTTTCATAGGGATTTTATATGGAATACTTTCAGTAGGTGCATTTAAAATATCACAAGCATCATTAGAGTTATTGCATATGGGAGATAAAGTATTATCAGAGCAAATTTTCTCCCCTAAAGATGGGAAGCTAAAAAGATCACAAAAACTAGCTTCCCCAAGCTTAGACTTCTCCATAGCATTAGCAGTAATTGCATTCATACTAATAACATCGCTACTAGCATGCAAATAAGGTTCCATAGGTTTTTTAATTTTCGCATCAAACAATTCTAAATTAGGAAAAAGATTAAAAAGCTCACCAATTTTTTTGTTGTTTTCCATTATGCCTAACTAGTGAAAATAAAAACAAGAAACAAAAAGATGCAATTGCAGAATCTAAAGGAGATAGCTTCGAGCACTCACACACCGGCAATAGTGCTAGGAAATAGCTTAGTAGTCGGAGGATGTGAATACCTTTTACCTTACCTCCCCGGCAACGGCGCCAGAAAATAGCTTGATGTCTCACGCCCCTCCTTTTCCTGTGACAGTGTTGGGCCTCCAAGAGCAGAGGTTTGTAGAACAGTGACAAGTTTCCCTTAAGTGGATCACCCAAGGTTTATCGAACTCGGGGAGGAAGAGGTCAAAGATATCCCTCTCATGCAACCCTGCAACCACAAAGCAAGAAGTCTCTTGTGTCCCCAACACACCTAATAGGTGCACTAGTTCGGCGAAGAGATAGTGAAATACGGTGGTATGAATAAGTAGTAGCAACGGCACCGAAAAGTGCTTTGCCCAGGACAGTAAACAAGCGGTAGTAACGCAGCGTAGTAACACATAAACAAGCACGATAGCGATATCTAGGAACAAGGCCTAGGGATTACACTTTCACTAGTGGACACTCTCAACATTGATCACATAAGAATAGATAAATGCATACTCTACACCCTTTTGTTGGATGATGAACACCATTGCGTAGGATTACACGAACCCTCAATGCCGGAGTTAACAAGCTCCACAATTCAATGTTCATATTTAAATAACCTTAGAGTGTAAGATAGATCAACACAACTAAACCAAGTACTAACGTAGCATGCACACTGTCACCTTCACGCTACGAAAGGAGGCATAGATCACATCAATACTATCATAGCAATAGTTAACTTCATAATCTACAAGAGATCATAATCATAGCCTACGCCAAGTACTAACACGGATGCACACACTGTCACCATTACACCGTGCAGGAGGAATAAAACTACTTTAATAACATCACTAGAGTAGCACATAGATAAATTGTGATACAAAACACATTGCAATCATAAAGAGATATAAATAAGCACTTCACTATGCCATTCATAACAGTGAATAAGTATTCTGTGAAATATAGCCTAAGAGACCCACACGGTGCACACTGTCACCTTTACACACGTGGGACAAGGAGTCTCCGGAGATCACATAAGTAAAATTCACTTGACTAGCATAACGACATCTAGATTACAAGCATCATCATATGAATCTCAATCATGTAAGGCAGCTCATGAGATTATTGTATTGAAGTACATAGGAGAGAGATGAACCACATAGCTACCGGTACAGCCCCGAGCCTCGATGGAGAACTACTCCCTCCTCATGGGAGACAGCAGCGTTGATGAAGATGGCGGTGGTGTCGATGGAGAAGCCTTCCGGGGGCACTTCCCCGTCCCGGCGGCGTGCCGGAACAGAGACTCCTGTCCCCCAGATCTTGGCCCGCGATGGCGGCGGCTCTGGAAGGTTTCCTCTGGTTTCGTCGAACGTGGTAGGGTTTTTGCAACGGAGACTTTAAGTAGGCGGAAGGGCAAGGTCGGTGGACTTCTGGGGGGCCCACACACCAGGGCGGCGCGGCCCCCCCTCTGGCCACGCCGGGCACACGTCTGGTGGCCCTGTGGCCCCCTCCGACCCTCTCGGGTGTTGGAAGCTTCAAAATAGGATGCGGGCGTTGATTTCGTCCGATTCCGAGAATATTTCCTTACTAGGATTTCGAAACCAAAAACAGCAGAAAACAGGAACTGCTTCGGCATCTCGTCAATAGGTTAGTTCCGGAAAATGCATAAATATGACATAAAGTATGCATAAAACATGTAGATATCATCAATAATGTGGCATGGAACATAAGAAATTATCGATACGTCGGAGACGTATCACGGATCTGGATCGCCGACGGCGGACCTGATGGTCCGCGTCGATCTGACGCTTGCGTCGCCGTTCGCTTGCCATCGACCCTCCGGTCGCCAGGCCTTCGGCGTCCGCCGCCGCCGTGCGTTGGAGAGGTCGTGGCCCTTCTTCTGGCGCTCCCAGTCGCGTGGTGCGTGCTGGGGTGCTGTGGTGTCGCCAGCTTGGCTTGGCCAGGCCTGGTACCGCATACTCCGGCGCTTGCCGTGGCCGCCATGACCGTGTCGGCCATCTCCTCCCGGTATGTGCTTCTCCTTCTTTTCTACTCTTCTTCTCCTCCTCCTCCTCTTCGTCTAGCTTGGCCACTGGCCTGCTTCTCCTCGTAGAGATGCGCCGTGCCGATGTGCCGCGCGGCTTGCTAGCCGTGTATACGCGTATCTTCCGTGCTTGCTTGTCTTGCTGTCTTGCTACGCTGCTGATACGTCTCCGACGTATCGATAATTTCTTATGTTCCATGCCACATTATTGATGTTATCTACATGTTTTATGCACACTTTATGTCATATTCGTGCATTTTGGAACTAACCTATTAACAAGATGCCGAAGTGCCATTCTTTTTCTGCTTTTTGGTTTTAGAAATCCTAGTAAGGAAATATTCTCGGAATTGGACGAAATCAAAGCCCTATTTTTCCACGAAGCTTCCAGTCCGAAGACGAATGGGGCCACAGGGCGCCCAAACCCTAGGGCGGCGCGGCCCACCCCTTGGCCGCGCCGGCCTGTGGTCTGGGGCCCCTGTGCCGCCTCTTGACTTGTCCTTCCGCCTACTTAAAGCCTCCGTGACGAAACCCCCAGTACCGAGAGCCACGATACGGAAAACCTTCCAGAGACGCCGCCAACGCCGATCCCATCTCGGGGGATCCAGGAGATCGCCTCCGCGCCCTGGAGAGGGGAATCATCTCCGGAGGACTCTACGCCGCCATGGTCGCCTCCGGTGTGATGTGTGAGTAGTCTACCCCTGGACTATGGGTCCATAGCGGTAGCTAGATGGTTGTCTTCTCCCCATTGTGCTATCATTGTCGGATCTTGTGAGCCGCCTAACATGATCAAGATCATCTATCTGTAATTCTATATGTTGCGTTTGTTGGGATCCGATGAATAGAGAATACTTGTTATGTTGATTATCAAAGTTATATCTACGTGTTGTTTATGATCTTGCATGCTTTCCGTTACTAGTAGATGCTCTGGCCAAGTAGATGCTTGTAACTCCAAGAGGGAGTACTTATGCTCGATAGTGGGTTCATGCCTCCATTGACACTGGGACAGTGACAGAAAGTTCTAAGGTTGTGTTGTGTTGTTGCCACTAGGGATAAAACATTGATGCTATGTCTAAGGATGTAGTTGTTGATTACATTACGCACCATACTTAATGCAATTGTCTGTTGCTTTGCAACTTAATACTGGAAGGGGTTCGGATGATAACCGAAGGTGGACTTTTTAGGCATAGATGCAGTTGGATGGCGGTCTATGTACTTTGTCGTAATGCCCAATTAAATCTCACTATACTCATCATGATATGTATGTGCATGGTCATGCTCTCTTTATTTGTCAATTGCCCAACTGTAATTTGTTCACCCAACATGCTTTTTGTCTTATGGGAGAGACACCTCTAGTGAACTGTGGACCCCGGTCCAATTCTCTTTACTGAAATACAATCTACTGCAATACTTGTTCTACTGTTTTCTGCAAACAATCATCTTCCACACAATACGGTTAATCCTTTGTTACAGCAAGCCGGTGAGATTGACAACCTCACTGTTTCGTTGGGGCAAAGTACTTTGGTTGTGTTGTGCAGGTTCCACGTTGGCGCCGGAATCCTGGTGTTGCGCCGCACTACATCCCGCCGCCATCAACCTTCAACGTGCTTCTTGACTCCTACTGGTTCGATAAACCTTGGTTTCTTACTGAGGGAAACTTGCTGCTGTACGCATCACACCTTCCACTTGGGGTTCCCAACGAGCGTGTGCTTTACGCGTCATCAAGCTAAATTTCTGGCGCCGTTGCCGGGGAGATCAAGACACGCTGCAAGGGGAGTCTCCACTTCTCAATCTCTTTACTTTGTTTTTGTCTTGCTTAGTTTTATTTACTACTTTGTTTGCTGCACTAAATCAAAATACAAAAAAATTAGTTGCTAGTTTTACTTTATTTGCTATCTTGTTTGCTATATCAAAAACACAAAAAATTAGTTACTTGCATTTACTTTATCTAGTTTGCTTTATTGTCTTGCACTCTATATTAAAAATACAAAAAAATTAGTTACTTTTGTTACCATGTCTAGCTCTGAACCTGTTACTTCTTCGCCTGAAGAATTAGTCTTCACTTTTAAACAAGGGGATGAGGAGAGTTTTAAGGATGCTTGGTCTAGAATTTTTACTTCTTATCGTAAAACTGAACCTCAAATGACTCTAAGTTTGCTCCTTAGTAATTTTTATTTTGGTCTTATGGTTCGCTATAGATATGCTTTGGATACTTTAGTGGGAGGAGATTTCCTTCATTGCAATGGGGATCAAGCTTTTAATGCCATAAAGAAGTTGGTTGCATCACATGATTCAGCTAATAACTTTGATTCAGCCCTTATTAGCATTTATAATAGATTAAACAATCTCGAGATAAGTACATCTCGCTTGAATGATAACTATTGCCACGTTCGTAATCGTCTTGAACAAGTTTTAGTGAACTCTAAACTCTCATTGTGGGATCCTGCTGTTAAAATTGTTATCGGTGATCGAACTCTCCATGCCTACTGTGATATTATGTATGAATTTTGCCTTATGCCTGAAAGTATTTATAAATCTTTGAAACTTTGGGGAGTTGATGAAGGAGGAGAAGAAATAACTCTCATTGATAACTCTACTATAATTCCTAAAGGAATAGCCGCAGGTGTGCATACAACCATTCTTGGAAGAACAATATCCATTGATTATCTTGTTATTGAAACAGGAAAACTCACACTCGGAAGATCCCTGCTGAAACTATTGGGAGCAGTCATTGATGTTGGAGAAGGCACTCTGAAATTCACCTCTATACCGGGGGGAAATCATATATTTCCTAAACCAAAGGGAAAGAAAAACAATAAGAAAGGTAAGGGTAAAGCCCAAGGTAAGGTTGACACACCATCTCTTGATAATACTTGATACACACTTTCTGCGCCTAGCTGAAAGGCGTTAAAGAAAAGCGCTTATGGGAGACAACCCATGTTTTTACCTACAGTACTTTGTTTTTATTTTGTGTCTTGGAAGTTGTTTACTACTGTAGCAACCTCTCCTTATCTTAGTTTAGTGTTTTGTTGTGCCAAGTAAAGTCTTTGATAGAAAAGTAAGTACTAGATTTGGATTACTGCGCAGTTCCAGATTTCTTTGCTGTCACGAATCTGGGTCCACCTCCCTGTAGGTAGCTCAGAAAATTAAGCCAATTTACGTGCATGATCCTCAGATATGTACGCAACTTTCATTCAATTTGAGCATTTTCATTTGAGCAAGTCTGGTGCCATTTTAAAATTCGTCAATACGAACTGTTCTGTTTTGATAGATTCTGCCTTTTATTTCGCATTGCCTCTTTTGCTATGTTGGATGAATTTCTTTGATCCATTAATGTCCAGTAGCATTATGCAATGTCCAGAAGTGTTAAGAATGATTGTGTCACCTCTGAATATGTTAATTTTTATTGTGCACTAACCCTCTAATGAGTTGTTTCGAGTTTGGTGTGGAGGAAGTTTTCAAGGATCAAGAGAGGAGTATGATGCAACATGATCAAGGAGAGTGAAAGCTCTAAGCTTGGGGATGCCCCGGTGGTTCACCCCTGCATATATCAAGAAGACTCAAGCGTCTAAGCTTGGGGATGCCGGCATCCCCTTCTTCATCGACAACATTATCAGGTTCCTCCCCTGAAACTATATTTTTATTCCATCACATCTTATGTGCTTTGCTTGGAGCGTCGGTTTGTTTTTGTTTTTGTTTTGTTTGAATAAAATGGATCCTAGCATTCACTTTATGGGAGAGAGACACGCTCCGCTGTAGCATATGGACAAGTATGTCCTTGGTTTCTACTCATAGTATTCATGGCGAAGTTTCTCCTTCGTTAAATTGTTATATGGTTGGAATTGGAAAATGATACATGTAGTAATTGCTATAAATGTCTTGGGTAATGTGATACTTGGCAATTGTTGTGCTCATGTTTAAGCTCTTGCATCATATGCTTTGCACTCATTAATGAAGAAATACATAGAGCATGCTAAAATTTGGTTTGCATATTTGGTTTCTCTAAGGTCTAGATAATTTCTAGTATTGAGTTTGAACAACAAGGAAGACGGTGTAGAGTCTTATAATGTTTTCAATATGTCTTTTATGTGAGTTTTGCTGCACCGGTTCATCCTTGTGTTTGTTTCAAATAAGCCTTGCTAGCCTAAACCTTGTATCGAGAGGGAATACTTCTCATGCATCCAAAATACTTGAGCCAACCACTATGCCATTTGTGTCCACCATACCTACCTACTACATGGTATTTCTCCGCCATTCCAAAGTAAATTGCTTGAGTGCTACCTTTAAAATTCCATCATTCACCTTTGCAATATATAGCTCATGGGACAAATAGCTTAAAAACTATTGTGGTATTGAATATGTAATTATGCACTTTATCTCTTATTAAGTTGCTTGTTGTGCGATAACCATGTTCACTGGGGACGCCATCAACTATTCATTGTTGAATTTCATGTGAGTTGCTATGCATGTCCGTCTTGTCTGAAGTAAGAGAGATCTACCACCTTATGGTTAAGCATGCATATGTTAGAGAAGAACATTGGGCCGCTAACTAAAGCCATGATCCATGGTGGAAGTTTCAGTTTTGGACATATATCCTCAAATCTCAAATGAGAGAATTATTAATTGTTGTTACATGCTTATGCATAAAAGAGGAGTCCATTATCTGTTGTCTATGTTGTCCCGGTATGGATGTCTAAGTTGAAGAATAATCAATAGCGAGAAATCCAATGCGAGCTTTCTCCTTAGACCTTTGTACAGGCGGCATAGAGGTACCCCTTTGTGACACTTGGTAAAACAGTGCATTGTGATGATCCGGTAGTCCAAGCTAATTAGGACAAGGTGCGGGCACTATTAGTACACTATGCATGAGGCTTGCAACTTATAAGATATAATTTACATGATGCATATGCTTTATTACTACCGTGACAAAATTGTTTCATGTTTTCAAAATCAAAGCTCTAGCACAAATATAGCAATCGATGCTTTTCCTCTATGGAGGACCATTCTTTTACTTTCAATGTTGAGTCAGTTCACCTATTTCTCTCCATCTCAAGAAGCAAACACTTGTGTGAACTATGCATTGATTCCTACATACTTGCTTATTGCACTTATTATATTACTCTATGTTGACAATATCCATGAGATATACATGTTACAAGTTGAAAGCAACCGCTGAAACTTAATCTTCTTTTGTGTTGCTTCAATGCCTTTACTTTGAATTATTGCTTTATGAGTTAACTCTTATGCAAGACTTATTGATGCTTGTCTTGAAGTGCTATTCATGAAAAGTCTTTGCTTTATGATTCACTTGTTTACTCATGTCATATACATTGTTTTGATCGTTGCATTCACTACATATGCTTTACAAATAGTATGATCAAGATTATGATGGCATGTCACTCCAGAAATTATCTGTGTTATCGTTTTACCTGCTCGGGACGAGCAGAACTAAGCTTGGGGATGCTGATACGTCTCCGACGTGTCGATAATTTCTTATGTTCCATGCCACATTATTGATGTTATCTACATGTTTTATGCACACTTTATGTCATATTCGTGCATTTTCCGGAACTAACCTATTAACAAGATGCCGAAGTGCCAGCTTGTTTTCTGCTGTTTTTGGTTTCAGAAATCCTAGTAAGGAAGTATTCTCGGAATTGGACGAAATCAAAGCCCAGGGGCCTATTTTTCCACGAAGCTTCCAAGTCCGAAGACGAAACGGTGGGGCCACGGGGCGCCAAACCCTAGGCGGCGCGGCCCACCCCCTTGGCGCGCGGCCCATGGTCTGGGGCCCCGTGCCGCCTCTTGACTTGTCCTTCCGCCTACTTAAAGCCTCCGTGACGACCCCCAGGAGAGCCACGATACGGAAAACCTTCCGGAGACGCCGCCAACGCCGATCCCATCTCGGGGGATCCAGGAGATCGCCTCGGCACCCTGCCGGCGAGGGGAATCATCTCCCGGAGGACTCTACGCCGCCATGGTCGCCTCCGGTGTGATGTGTGAGTAGTCTACCCCTGGACTATGGGTCCATAGCAGTAGCTAGATGGTTGTCTTCTCCCCATTGTGCTATCATTGTCGGATCTTGTGAGCTGCCTAACATGATCAAGATCATCTATCTGTAATTCTATATGTTGCGTTTGTTGGGATCCGATGAATAGAGAATACTTGTTATGTTGATTATCAAAGTTATATCTACGTGTTGTTTATGATCTTGCATGCTTTCCGTTACTAGTAGATGCTCTGGCCAAGTAGATGCTTGTAACTCCAAGAGGGAGTACTTATGCTCGATAGTGGGTTCATGCCTGCATTGACACCTGGGACAGTGACAGAAAGTTCTAAGGTTGTGTTGTGCTGTTGCCACTAGGGATAAAACATTGATGCTATGTCTAAGGATGTAGTTGTTGATTACATTACGCACCATACTTAATGCAATTGTCTGTTGCTTTGCAACTTAATACTGGAAGGGGTTCGGATGATAACCTGAAGGTGGACTTTTTAGGCATAGATGCAGTTGGATGGCGGTCTATGTACTTTGTCGTAATGCCCAATTAAATCTCACTATACTCATCATGATATGTATGTGCATGGTCATGCCTTCTTTATTTGTCAATTGCCCAACCGTAATTTGTTCACCCAACATGTTGTTTTGTCTTATGGGAGAGACACCTCTAGTGAACTGTGGACCCCGGTCCAATTCTCTTTTTGAAATACAATCTACTGCAATACTGTTCTACTGTTTTAAACAATCATCTTCCACACAATACGGTTAATCCTTTGTTACAGCAAGCCGGTGAGATTGACAACCTCACCGTTTCGTTGGGGCAAAGTACTTTGGTTGTGTTGTGCAGGTTCCACGTTGCGCCAGAATCCCTGGTGTTGCGCACTACATCCCGCCGCCATCAACCTTCAACGTGCTTCTTGACTCCTACTGGTTCGATAAACCTTGGTTTCTTACTGAGGGAAACTTGCTGTGTACGCATCACACCTTCCACTTGGGGTTCCCAACGAGCGTGTGCTTTACGCGTCATCAAGCCTTTGCCTGCTGCTGTGTTGTTCTTCTCTAGCACCTTTTTCTTAGCTTGTGAGCTTTTGTTCATAAGCATACGTGATGCTTTGTTTAATTATCTTGACTCCTGTTGTTGCTCTGTATCTATGCCTCTCCTGTGTATGCAATGGCTTGCTGGCTTGATCATGCTGTGATGATCCTTGCCTTTGGCAAGTGCGTGCTCTGGATATAATTATGTGCTCTAATTCATGGACATGCTCAATTGAACCTATCTGCTGCATTAACAGCTCCATCCCTTGATGGAGTGCTTCTGGATACAATCATAATTCATTGATTTGATTAACTATGGAGCAATTATTGTCTATATGTGGCTATTTCATTGACTGGTTCCTGCCCTGCTGCTCGTGATGCTCTAGCATGCGGCATGCTCTAGCAAGCTTCGATGATCACATGATCATCGGTTGCTTGTAAATGATCTGTTTCATAACTGTGCCTCACTATTGCTCACTCGTGTTGTGTGCATCACACAGGCTTGGCCGTGTGTGATGGTGCTTGCTTAAGCATCGCCTAATGCTTGCAATGATCCATTGGATCATCTGCAAGGCTCGCATCTATTGCTTGTGTATTTCATTTATCTGTGTTGACTTGCTTGGCTGAATGGATAAATGATGTGACTATGAGTTATGATCATCTTTTTAATTATGACAGGCTAGATGGATGCTAACCCTTGGTTGTGTACCCTAGTCCATCATTTGAACCCTTCTGTGATGATAACTGTGCAAGGCTTGTGATTTGGGGCTGTTTCAGTGGTTGAGGTGGCCTCAACAGCAATTCTTGTTGTTCAGGCTCCCACCCTGTGGCTGGTTGTGGCTTGATGAATGCATCACTGGACAATCCCTTGTTGGATTTCCAGTGAGCTTTACTGTTGACAAACAAAAATAGGCACAGGTTGCCTATCTGTCTGATGGTATTACTAGCTGTAGGTGCTAGGTGATTTGGGCTAGGCTAGCTGTGAATCCATCCTTTGCCGGATTTCCTTAGTTGTGCCACTGATTTGACATAACTAGTGTTCCCTTGGATGATTTCCTATTGGCCTCTTGATGGCGTGTAACTGACACGTTCGTTGGGAACCCCAAGAGGAAGGTATGATGCGCACAGCAGCAAGTTTTCCCTCAGAAAGAAACCAAGGTTTATCGAACCAGGAGGAGCCAAGAAGCACGTTGAAGGTTGATGGCGGCGGGATGTAGTGCGGCGCAACACCGGGATGGGCGCCAACGTGGAACCTGCACAACACAACCAAAGTACTTTGCCCCAACGAAGCAGTGAGGTTGTCAATCTCACCGGCAACAAAGGATTAACCGTATTGTGTGGAAGATGATTGTTTGCGAGAAAACAGTAGAACAAGTATTGCAGATTGTATTTCAAGTATAGAGAATTGGACCAGGGTCCACAGTTCACTAGAGGTGTCTCTCCCATAAAATAAACAGCATGTTGGGTGAACAAATTACAGTTGGGCAATTGATAAATAAAGAGGGCATGACCATGCACATACATATTATGATGAGTATAGTGAGATTTAATTGGGCATTACGACAAAGTACATAGACCGCCATCCAGCATGCATCTATGCCTAAAAAGTCCACCTTCAGGTTATCATCCGAACCCCCTCCAGTATTAAGTTGCAACAACAGACAATTGCATTAAGTATTGCGCGTAATGTAACTAGTAACTACATCCTTGAACATAGCACTAATGTTTTATCCCTAGTGGCAACAACACATCCACAACCTTAGAACTTTCTGTCACTGTCCCAGATATCAATGGAGGCATGAACCCACTATCGAGCATAAATACTCCCTCTTGGAGTTACAAGCATCTACTTGGCCAGAGCATCTACTAGTAACGGAGAGCATGCAAGATCATAAACAACACATAGACATAACTTTGATAATCAACATAACAAGTATTCTCTATTCATCGGATCCCAACAAACGCAACATATAGAATTACAGATAGATGATCTTGATCATGTTAGGCAGCTCACAAGATCCGACAATGAAGCACAATGGGGAGAAGACAACCATCTAGCTACCGCTATGGACCCATAGTCCAGGGGTAGACTACTCACTCATCACTCCGGAGGCGACCATGGCGGCGTAGAGTCCTCCGGAGATGATTCCCCTCTCCGGCAGGGTGCCGGAGGCGATCTCCTGGATCCCCCGAGATGGGATCGGCGGCGGCGGCGTCTCAGGAAGGTTTCCGTATCGTGGCTCTCGTGGGGTTTCGCAACGAGGCTTTAAGTAGGCTAAGGGCAGGTCAAGAGGCACGAGGCCCCACACCCAGGCGCGCAAGGGCCGCGTCAGTGGCAAGGGGGGGGCCGGCGCCGCCTAGGGGTTGGCCCCTCGTGGCGTCTCCTCTTCGGACTTCTGGAAGCTTCGTGCAAAAATAGACCAAGGCGTTGATTTCGTCCAATCGAGAATATTTCCTTACTAGGATTTCTCAAACCAAAAACAGAGAAAACAAAAAACGGCACTTCGGCATCTTGTTAATAGGTTAGTTCCGTAAAATGCACGAATATGACATAAAGTGTGCATAAAACATGTAGATAACATCAATAATGTGGCATGGAACATAAGAAATTATCGATACGTCGGAGACGTATCAGCATCCCCAAGCTTAGTTCTGCTCGTCCCGAGCAGGTAAAACGATAACACGATAATTTCTGGAGTGACATGCCATCATAACCTTGATCATACTATTTGTAAAGCATATGTAGTGAATGCAGCGATCAAAACAATGTATATGACATGAGTAAACGAGTGAATCATATAGCAAAGACTTTTCATGAATAGCACTTCAAGACAAGCATCAATAAGTCTTGCATAAGAGTTAACTCATAAAGTAATAATTCATAGTAAAGGCATTGAAGCAACACAAAGGAAGATTAAGTTTCAGCGGTTGCTTTCAACTTGTAACATGTATATCTCATGGATATTGTCAACATAGAGTAATATAATAAGTGCAATAAGCAAGTATGTAGGAATCAATGCACAGTTCACACAAGTGTTTGCTTCTTGAGGTGGAGAGAAATAGGTGAACTGACTCAACATTGAAAGTAAAAGAATGGTCCTCCATAGAGGAAAAGCATCGATTGCTATATTTGTGCTAGAGCTTTGATTTTGAAAACATGAAACAATTTTGTCAACGGTAGTAATAAAGCATATGTATCATGTAAATTATATCTTACAAGTTGCAAGCCTCATGCATAGTGTACTAATAGTGCCCGCACCTTGTCCTAATTAGCTTGGACTACCGGATCATCGCAATGCATATGTTTTAACCAAGTGTCACAAAGGGGTACCTCTATGCCGCCTGTACAAAGGTCTAAGGAGAAAGCTCGCATTGGATTTCTCGCTATTGATTATTCTCAACTTAGACATCCATACCGGGACAACATAGACAACAGATAATGGACTCCTCTTTATGCATAAGCATGTAACAACAATTAATAATTTTCTCATATGAGATTGAGGATATTTGTCCAAAACTGAAACTTCCACCATGGATCATGGCTTTAGTTAGCGGCCCAATGTTCTTCTCTAACAATATGCATGCTTAACCATAAGGTGGTAGATCGCTCTTACTTCAGACAAGACGAACATGCATAGCAACTCACATGAAATTCAACAAAGAGTAGTTGATGGCGTCCCCAGTGAACATGGTTATCGCACAACAAGCAACTTAATAAGAGATAAAGTGCATAAGTACATATTCAATACCACAATAGTTTTTAAGCTATTTGTCCCATGAGCTATATATTGCAAAGTGAATGATGGAATTTTAAAGGTAGCACTCAAGCAATTTACTTTGGAATGGCGGAAAATACCATGTAGTAGGTAGGTATGGTGGACACAAATGGCATAGTGGTTGGCTCAAGTATTTTGGATGCATGAGAAGTATTCCCTCTCGATACAAGGTTTAGGCTAGCAAGGCTTATTTGAAACAAACACAAGGATGAACCGGTGCAGCAAAACTCACATAAAATACATATTGAAAACATTATAAGACTCTACACCGTCTTCCTTGTTGTTCAAAACTATACTAGAAATTATCTAGACCTTAGAGAAACCAAATATGCAAACCAAATTTTAGCATGCCTATGTATTTCTTCATTAATGGGTACAAAGTATATGATGCAAGAGCTTTAAACATGAGCACAACAATTGCCAAGTATCACATTACCCAAGACATTTATAGCAATTACTACATGTATCATTTTCCAATTCCAACCATATAACAATTTAACGAAGAAGAAACTTCGCCATGAATACTATGAGTAGAAACTAAGGACATACTTGTCCATATGCTACAGCGGAGCGTGTCTCTCTCCCATAAAGTGAATGCTAGGATCCATTTTATTCAAACAAAACAAAAACAAAAACAAACCGACGCTCCAAGAAAAGCACATAAGATGTGATGGAATAAAAATATAGTTTCAGGGGAGGAACCTGATAATGTTGTCGATGAAGAAGGGGATGCCTTGGGCATCCCCAAGCTTAGACGCTTGAGTCTTCTTAGAATATGCAGGGGTGAACCACCGGGGCATCCCCAAGCTTAGAGCTTTCACTCTCCTTGATCATGTTGCATCATACTCCTCTCTTGATCCTTGAAAACTTCCTCCACACCAAACTTAGAACAACTCATTAGAGGGTTAGTGACAATAAAAATTAACATGTTCAGAGGTGACACAATCATTCTTAACACTTCTGGACATTGCATAAAGCTACTGGACATTAATGGATCAAAGAAATTCATCCAACATAGCAAAAGAGGCAATGCGAAATAAAAGGCAGAATCTGTCAAAACAGAACAGTCCGTAAAGATGGATTTTATTAGGCCACCAGACTTGCTCAAATGAAAATGCTCAAATTGAATGAAAGTTGCGTACATATCTGAGGATCATGCACGTAAATTGGCTTAATTTTCTGAGCTACCTACAGGGAGGTAGACCCAGATTCGTGACAGCAAAGAAATCTGTTTCTGCGTAATCCAAATCTAGTATGAACTTTTCTATCAACGACTTTACTTGGCACAACAAAACACTAAACTAAGATAAGGAGAGGTTGCTACAGTAGTAAACAACTTCCAAGACACAAAATAAAAACAAAGTACTGTAGGTAAAAACATGGGTTGTCTCCCACAAACGCCTTTCAGCTAGGCGCAGAAAGTGTGTATCAAGTGTTATCAAGAGACGAAGTGTCAACATCATAATTTGTTCTCATAATAGAATCAAAAGGTAACTTCATTCTCTTTCTAGGGAAGTGTTCCATACCTTTCTTGAGAGGAAATTGATATTTTATATTACCTTCCTTCATATCAATGATAGCACCAACAGTTCGAAGAAAAGGTCTTCCCAATATAATGGGACAAGATGCATTGCATTCAATATCCAAGACAACAAAATCAACGGGACAAGGTTATTGTTAATGGTAATGTGAACATTATCAACTTTCCCCAAAGGTTTCTTTGTAGAATGATCAGCAAGATTAACATCCAAATAACAATTTTTCAATGGTGGCAAGTCAAGCATATTATAAATTTTCTTAGGCATAACAGAAATACTTGCACCAAGATCACATAAAGCATTACAATCAAAATCTTTAACCTTCATCTTAATGATGGGCTCCCAACCATCCTCTAGCTTTTTAGGAAATAGAGGCTTCGCGCTCTAGTTTCTCTTCTCTAGCTTTTATGAGAGCATTTGTAATATGTTGCGTGAAAGCCAAATTTATAGCACTAGCATTAGGACTTTTAGCAAGTTTTTGCAAGAACTTTATAACTTCAGAGATGTGGCAATCATCAAAATTCAAACCATTATAATCTAAAGCAATGGGATCATCATCCCCAATGTTGGAAAAAATTTCAGCAGCTTTATCACAAAAGCAAAGCAGCTTTAGGCTTTCTGTTGCGCGCTTTGCATTAGCAGTGGAAACATTGCTAACTCCAATTCTTTTATTATTATTAGTAGGAGGTGCAGCAACATGTGTAGCATTAGCATTACTAGTGGTGGTAATAGTCCAAACTTTAGCTACATTCTTCTTTTAGCTAGTTTTTCATTTTTTCTCTATCCCACCTAGCACGCAGTCAGCCATTAATCTTATATTCTCATTAATTCTAACTTGGATGGCATTTGCTGTAGTAACAATTTTATTTTCAATATCCCTATTAGGCATAACTTTCATTTCAAAAGATCAACATCAGCAGCAAGACTATCGACTTTAGAAGCAAGTATATCAATTTTTCCAAGCTTTTCTTCAACAGATTTGTTAAAAGCAGTTTGTGTACTAATAAATTCTTTAAGCATGGCTTCAAGTCCAGGGGGTGAACTCCTATTATTGTTGTAAGAATTCCCATAAGAATTACCATAGCCGTTGCCATTATTATAAGGATATGGCCTATAGTTGTTACTAGAATTGTTCCGTAAGCATTGTTGTTGAAATTATTATTTTTAATGAAGTTTACATCAACATGTTCTTCTTGTGCAACCAATGAAGCTAACGGAACATTATTAGGATCAATATTAGTCCTATCATTCACAAGCATAGACATAATAGCATCAATCTTATCACTCAAGGAAGAGGTTTCTTCGACAGAATTTACCTTCTTACCTTGTGGAGCTCTTTCCGTGTGCCATTCAGAGTAATTGATCATCATATTATCAAGAAGCTTTGTTGCTTCACCAAGAGTGATGGACATAAAGGTACCTCCAGCAGCTGAATCCAATAAATTCCGCGAAGAAAAATTTAGTCCTGCATAGAAGGTTTGATGATCATCCAAGTAGTCAGTCCATGGGTTGGGCAATTTTTAACCAGAGATTTCATTCTTTCCCAAGCTTGAGCAACATGTTCAGTATCTAATTGTTTAAAATTCATTATGCTACTCCTCAAAGATATAATTTTAGCAGGGGGATAATATCTACCAATAAAAGCATCCTTACATTTAGTCCATGAATCAATACTATTCTTAGGCAGAGATAGCAACCAATCTTTAGCTCTTCCTCTTAATGAGAAAGGGAACAATTTTAATTTTATAATGTCACCATCTACATCTTTATATTTTTGCATTTCACATAATTCAACAAAATTATTAAGATGGGCAGCAGCATCATAACTAACACCAGAAAATTGCTCTCGCATAACAAGATTTAGTAAAGCAGGTTTAATTTCAAAGAATTCTGCTGTAGTAGCAGGTGGAGCAATAGGTGTGCATAAGAAATCATTATTATTTGTGGTTGTGAAGTCACACAACTTAGTATTTTCAGGGTTGGCCATTTTAGCAACAGTAAATAAAGCAAACTAGATAAAGTAAATGCAAGTAACTAATTTTTTTTGTGTTTTTGATATAGCAAACAAGATAGCAAATAAAGTAAAACTAGCAACTAATTTTTTTGTATTTTGATTTAGTGCAGCAAACAAAGTAGTAAATAAAACTAAGCAAGACAAAAACAAAGTAAAGAGATTGAGAAGTGGAGACTCCCCTTGCAGCGTGTCTTGATCTCCGCGGCAACGGCGCCAAAAAGAGCTTGCGTGTAACTCACACGTTTGTTGGGAACCCCAAGAGGAAGGTATGATGCGCTAGAAGCAAGTTTTCCCTCAGAAAGAAACCAAGGTTTATCGAACCAGGAGGAGCCAAGAAGCACGTTGAAGGTTGATGGCGATGGGATGTAGTGCGGCGCAACACCGGGGATTCCGGCGCCAACGTAACCTGCACAACACAACCAAAGTACTTTCAACGAAACAGTGAGGTTGTCAATCTCACCGGCTTGCTGTAACAAAGGATTAACCGTATTGTGTGGAAGATGATTGTTTGCGAAAAAATAGAACAAGTATTGCAGTAGATTGTATTTCAAAGATAGAGAATTGGACCTGGGTCCACAGTTCACTAGAGGTGTCTCTCCCATAAGATAAACAGCATGTTGGGTGAACAAATTACAGTTGGGCAATTGACAAACAAAGAGGGCATGACCATGCACATACATATTATGATGAGTATAGTGAGATTTAATTGGCATTACGACAAAGTACATAGACCGCCATCCAACTGCATCTATGCCTAAAAGTCCACCTTCAGGTTATCATCCGAACCCCCTCCAGTATTAAGTTGCTAACAAACAGACAATTGCATTAAGTATTGCGCGTAATGTAACTAGTAACTACATCCTTGAACATAGCACTAATGTTTTATCCCTAGTGGCAACAACACATCCACAACCTTAGAACTTTCTGTCACTGTCCCAGATATCAATGGAGGCATGAACCCACTATCGAGCATAAATACTCCCTCTTGGAGTTACAAGCATCTACTTGGCCAGAGCATCTACTAGTAACGGAGAGCATGCAAGATCATAAACAACACATAGACATAACTTTGATAATCAACATAACAAGTATTCTCTATTCATCGGATCCCAACAAACGCAACATATAGAATTACAGATAGATGATCTTGATCATGTTAGGCAGCTCACAAGATCCGACAATGAAGCACAATGGGGAGAAGACAACCATCTAGCTACCGCTATGGACCCATAGTCCAGGGGTAGACTACTCACACATCAATCCGGAGGCGACCATGGCGGCGTAGAGTCCTCCGGGAGATGATTCCCCCTCTCCGGCATGGTGCCGGAGGCGATCTCCCGGATCCCCCGATGGGATCGGCGGCGGGCGGCTGCCTCCGGAAGGTTTTCCGGGGACGTGGCTCCCCGTGACCGGGGTTTCCCGTGAATGGAGGCTTGGCAGGCGCGGAAGGGCAAAAACAGGCGGGCACGAGGGCCCCACACCACGTGGCCGCGCGCCAAGGGGGTCAAGGCCGCCTCTAGGGTGTGGCCCCCGTGGCCCCACTCTGCCTCCCTCTGACTTCCGAAGCTTCGTAAGTGTGGCTGAGGACCCGGGCGTTGATTTCATTCCAATTCAGAGAATACTCTTACTAGGATTTCTGGAAAACCAAAAACAGCAGAAACAAGAATCGGCATCTTCGGCATTTTGTTAATAGGTTAGTTCCAAAAAATGCGACGAATAGGACATAAAGTGTGCATAAACATGTAGATAACATCAATAATGTGGCATGGAACATAAGAAATTACAGATACGTTTGAGACGTATCACCTCTCCCTCTTTGCTTGCACCAAATGGCTAGTAGCCAAGTGATGATACAAATAGGTTTCTAAATTCTTGCTTCGTGACATATGCACATGCTTAATTATGAGGAAAACCATGGTTTGCTCATGTTTATCCGGTATGTTCACTCCAGCTCCTAAATTCTGGTGTTGGTGTAGAGGTTTGCTTCGATTGATGACTTCTGCTTGCCCCCGCTCCTCCTGCCAGCTTGAGCTGCTCGACCCATCTTGTGCTTGTTCACGCTGACAGTTCTTGGTGAAACTGCCCCCCGGATGATTCTCCTGTTTGTCGTTCTTCCCTGCTCTAAGTGTTCTTGTGTTCTGATGCACTTACCCAGCCCTTGTGTCGATGGACCGTTAGGTTTCATCGTGGAGGCTTTTATTTGTCCTGCCCCTTTCTTCTCTCGTCGACAAGATCGGTCTAAGTAATACTTCTGGTGACTCACTGCTGTGCGAGTTGTCGTTAGGCATTGCACACTAGCCGTGTGAGCAGCTAGTGTGTGTGTGTGTACTGTGCTTGGGACTTGGGCTGTGAGAGGATCAGCTCGCAGCTTGTGGTCATATCCTCCAATAACCAATTTTTCGCTAACTCCTGGGCTGCAATGCCACTTGGCATAACTTGTGTTTTGCTTTGTTTGTGTGTGTAACCTTGAGATGATCAAGATGAAGTGCAAGATCATCTTGATCCAAGATTTCATGAAGATCAACTTGTAGTTTAGGATGGATTATTTCATTGTAATTTTCTTTCTTTCTTTTTCCATTTTGTCAATTCTTGTAATGTGTTGTAATATTTCATATTTCAATTCTGAATATTGTAAGACAATGTATCTTGTGTGATTATCAATAAAGCTCCAATTTTCTCTAATGAGCTTTACTTAATATTTGTATTGTTCATATTCTTTATTATTTAATATTTGTTTAATGAATTACCTCAATTTTGAATTATGAGATATTCATATGATGTTTGAATTTGAAATTCAAACATAACTTGTGTTTGAATTCAATCATGCAACTTAAGTTGTAATGCAATACTCTCCTCTCTTCTCAAAACCCTAGTTTAGTTAAGTGAGAAGCAAGTTTGTCGCACTCTCGAAACCCTAACCCTGTAAGGTGTCGAGAGAGAAACTTGTTCCCCTTCGATGCAGTTTTTGTTTTAAAAGCGCAAAATTTCCCCAGAATTTACGATGCAATGCACATCCCTTTCTAAAATCTACCCCTCGATCGTCTCTAAACCTGGGACATTACAGCCTTTCCCCTTAAAGAAAACTTCGTCCCGAAGTTGTGGTTGTAATACCTGAACAGTTCTGGGTATGTTTTCCAGGTCTTCTTCCTTTTCCCAGGTGGCTTCCCTCTCGGGGTGATGCTTCCATTGAATCTTGCAGTACTTAATGGCTCTATTCCTGAGTTGTTTCCAGTTCTCCTCGAGAATCTTAGCTGGCTTCTCGATGTAGGTCAAGTCTGGTTGTAACTCGAGCTCATCATGTGATACTGGCTCATCTGTCTTCAAACACTTCCTGAGTTGAGACACATGGAATACATTGTGTACTTGATAACCTTCCCGGTAGATCCAATTCAAAGGCTAACCCTCGGTTTTGACTCAGAATCTTGAAAGGTCCGATGTATCTAGGGCTTAACTTCCCCTTTACTCCAAATCTCTGAAGACCTTTCATCGGACTACCTTAAGGTATACCATGTCTCCAACTTGTGGCTCCCATGTTCTTCTCTTTTGATCGGCATAACTCTTCTGTCTGCTTTGAGCTATTTTAAGCCTATCTCTTATAATGTCGATGATCTGCTGCTTTTCCTTGACATAGTCTGGATTGAACTCCTTGCTTGATCCTGCCTCATACCAACATATCGGTGATCTACACTTCCTTCCATACAGCTTCAAATGGTGCCATCTTGATGTTGCTTTGATAGCTATTATTGTATGAAAACTCTGCTAGTGGTAAGTGCTCTCCTCTATGATCCTCCGAAGTCTAGGGCACATGCCCTAAGCATATCTTCCAATATCTGGTTTGTTCTCTCTGTTTGTCCACCTGTCTGAGGATGATAGGCGGTGCTATAGTCTAACTTGGATCCTAAAGCTTCATGTAGTTGTTTCCAAAATGTTGATGTGAACACGGATCCTCGATCTGACACGATCTTCTTGGGCACTCCATGTTTACTCACAATCTCTTTGATGTAAAGATCGATGAGTTTTTCTCCTTTGTCCTGCTGATTTACTGCTAAG
This sequence comes from Lolium multiflorum, assembly GCA_030979885.1. Taxonomy (NCBI): domain Eukaryota; kingdom Viridiplantae; phylum Streptophyta; class Magnoliopsida; order Poales; family Poaceae; genus Lolium; species Lolium multiflorum. Next base: position 102,854 of record JAUUTY010000179.1, read on the forward strand.
AAGTGTGCACTTTTCGTCAACCGGTCCACGATTACCCATATCATGTCCTTTTTTTATTAGTCATGGGTAGTCCAGTGATGAAATCCATTCCTAGCTCCTCCCATTTCCATTCTGGGATTGGTAAAGGTTGTAACTTTCCTGCCGGACTTTGATGTCCAGCTTTCACTCTTTGGCAGGTATGGCATTCCGCCACATATTGTGCTATTTCCCTTTTCATGTTGTTCCACCAGAATAATTCCTTGAGATCCATGTACATCTTTGTACTACCCGGATGTATAGAGTATGGTGTTTGCTTCCCGGAGTATAATTTCCTTGATCTCATCAATATCCGAAACGCAAATCCTCTTTTGAAACCATAACGATCCACTCTCCTCGGTGTGAAATTCTGATGGTCTCCCCTCATCAATCCTTCTCATCTCCTCCACGATGAATGGATCGTCCAATTGACCCATGATTATCTCATTCTTCAGATTACCACTCAGTTCATCGGCTACTTGTAAAGCCGATAGTCCTTCATGAGCTTCTTTCTCCCAAAGTTGTATCTGGGCTTCATTATTTCCTTCTTCAACTCTGTTGGTAGCTCTTGTTCAACTCCTCCGGTGCTCTTTCCTAATTAAGGCATCTGGCTACAACATTAGCTCTTCCCCGGAGTATATTTGATGGTCAAATCATAATCTTTGATCAGTTCAAGCCATCTTTTTGTCTCATATTGAGTTCCTTCTGAGAGAAGAAGTACTTAAGACTCTTATGATCAGGATAGAGCTCACACTTGGCTCCATAGAGAAAATGTTTCCAAGTTTTGAGGCAAAAACAACTGCCGCTAACTCTAAATCATGTTGGATAGTTCACTTCATGAGGTCTGAGTTGCCTCGATCCATAAGATATTACCTTCCGATCTTGCATGAGTACGCAACCTAATCCATGTTTGGATGCGTCAGCAGTACACGGTCTAATCCTTGCCAACTTCTGAACTCAACAGTTCAAAGGTTTGGGTGGTGAGTTTCTCTTCGTAGTTTGAAAACTCTTTTCGTGACTCAATGCATCACACGAATGTGTGCTCCTTCCTCAATGCCTAGGTCATTGGTCTCGCTATCTTGGAGAATCCTTCAATGAATCTCCGATAAGATCCTGCCATTCCTAGGAATCCTCAGATTTCTCGATAGTCTTGGGAAAGCTTCCTAATCTAAAACTCGCCGCCACCTTGTCTGCTAACAGCTATTCCATCCTTAAGTAATGACATGACCAAGAAATTCTACGTGATCCAGCCCAAAACTCACACTTACCGAATTTGCATAGAGTTGATGTTCTCTTAGTGTTTGCAACACTATCCTCGGATGTTCAGCACATGTTCAGTTTTATCTTTGGAATATATCAAGATATCATCGATGAATACGTTGTGACAAACTTGTCTAGGCATGGCATGAAGATCTTATTCACAAGAATTCATGAAGATTGTTGGAGCATTGGTTAATCCAAAAGGTACTACTAGGTATTCATGATGTCCGTACCTCAAAACAAAGGCTGTTTTCGGAACGTCTTCCTTCTTGATCTTTATCTGATGATAACTGGATCTTAGATCAATCTTGGAAAAGACTCTCGCGCATCTAACTTGATCAAATAGATCTTGTATTCTAGGAAGTGCGTACTTGTTCTTGATAGTAACATTATTCAGATTCCTGTAGTCTCCGCACATCCTTCTGCCTCTATCTCTTTTATCCACGAAGATAACAGGTGATCCCTGATACGTCTCCGACGTATCGATAATTTCTTATGTTCCATGCCACATCATTGATGATATCTACATGTTTTATGCATACTTTATGTTATATTTATGCGTTTTCCGGAACTAACCTATTGACGAGATGTCAAAGGGCCAGTTGCTGTTTTCTGCTGTTTTTGGTTTCGTAAATCCTAGTAAGGAAAATTCTCTAATCGGACGAAATCAACGCCCAAAGTCTTATTTTTCCATGAAGCTTCCATAACACCCGAGAGTCGCCAGAGAGGGGACACAGGGCCTGTGAGGTGGTGAGCCGGCGCGGCCCAGGCCCCCGCGCGCTCTTACCATCTCACCGCCTTCTTCGACCTCTCCGACGTCGCTTCTTCGCTCTATTTAAGCCCCCGACCTAAAACCCTGATACGAATAAGCCACACCCACAGAAACCTTCCGTAGCCGCCGCCATCGCGAAGCCAAGATCCTGGGGACAGGAGTCTCTGTTCTCGCACGCTCGCCGGATCAGGGAAGTGCCCCCGAAGGCTTCTCCATCGACACCGCCTCCATCTCCACCGCCATCTTCATCACCGCGTCTGCTTGAAGAGGAGTAGTTCTCCATCGAGGCTAAGGGCTGTACCCGGTAGCTATGTGGTTAATCTCTCCTATGTACTTCAATACAATAATCTCATGAGCTGCCTTACATGTGTTGAGAGACTCATATGATGATGCTTGTAATCTTTATGTCACATAGCTATTCAAGGGATTTTACTTATGTGATCTCCGAGACTCCTTGTCCCACGTGTGTAAAGGTGTGATTGTGTGCACCGTGGGTCTCTTAGGCTATATTTCACGCAGCATACTTATTCACCGTTATGAATGGCAGTGAAGTGTTTATTTATATCTTTATGATTGCAATGTTTTTGTATCACAATTTATCTATGTGCCACTTAGTGATGTTATTAAAGTAGTCTATTCCTCTCGCACGGTGTAATGGTGACAAGTGTGTGCATCGTGTAGTACTTGGCGTAGGCTATGATCAGGATCTCTTGTAGATTATGAAGTTAACTGCTATGATAGTATTGATGTGATTATTCCTCCTACATAGCGTGAAGGTGACAAGGTGTATGCTATGTTAGTACTTGGTTTGGTTATGTTGATCTGTCATGCACTCTAAGGTTATTTAAATATGAACATCGAACATTGTGGGAGCTTGTTAACTCGGCATTGAGGTGCTCTAGTCCTACACAGCTAGTGGTGTTCATCATCCAACAAGAGGGTGGAGAGTTTAGCATCTATCTATTTATTCCCGTTATGTGATCAATGTTGAGAGTGTCCACTATGAAAGCATGATTCCTAGGCCTTGTTCCCAAAATCGCTATCGCTGCTTGTTTACTGCTTTACCGTTTCTACTGCTCGCAATATTACCACCATCAACCACACGCTCAGTCCCGGACAGCAAAGCACTCCTTTTCCCTCGGGCGCTCACATTACCGGCCATACTTATTCATACCACCTGTATTTCCTTATCTTTCGCTCAACTAGTGCACCTATTAGGTGTTGGGACACAAGAGACTTCTTGGCTTTGTGGTTGCAGGGTTGTATGAGAGGGAGGTCTTGACTCCTCCTCCCTGAGGCCGATAAACCTTGGGTGATCCACTTAAGGGAAACTTGATGCTGTTCTACAAACTCGCACTTGGAGGCCCAACACTGTCTACAAGAATAGAAGCACCCGAGACATCAAGCAAATTTCTCAAAAGTTGCTACGGGGAACGAAGGAAAGTTATTCATTTCCTCCTCGTCAACTACGCCAAGCACTTTTCTCGGCGCCGTTGCCGGGGAGGAAAGTGCTTAGTTGCCGGGTCTGTGTAACAAACATTTTCTGGCGCCATTGTGTGAGTGTTCAAAGCTATTTCCTTTAGATTCCAATTGCATCTTTTTGTTTCTTGTTTACACTGCTAGGCATAATGGAAAACAACAAAAATATGAGAGATCTTTGAAACTTTATCTTGAATTAGGACATGATGTGTTTGTGAGAGAATTAATAAACCCATGGAACTTTATAAGCATGTTAATGGGAATGTTATTATGAATGCTTTGAATCGTAGGATAACGTTGCATAGAAAACAAAAATTTCCTACGCAGATACGCAGTCCAAGCCAAGATGCAATCAGAAGACAAGAGCAACGAGGGGTATCGAGTCTCACCCTTGAAGAGATTCCAAAGCCTACAAGAGAGGCTCTTGTTGCTGCGGTAGACGATCACTCTGCCGCTTGCAAAGCGCGTAGAAGATCTTGATCACGGTATCGGTTCCTGTGTCGCCACGAACTAGGCAAAGACTTCCGTACTCGGGTCACATCGTTCGGTTGTTGATGAAGACGACGTCCACCTCCCGTTCCAGCGGGCAGCGGAAGTAGTAGTTTCTCTTGAATCCGACAAAGACGACGGCGTGGTGCTCAGTGGGCGGTGTAGAAGTCCAAGTGAGCTCGCTAAGCGCGGGCAATATGAAGTGGAGGAGCAAAGCCAGGGTTTGGGAGGGGGTGGCCGGCCCTGCTGGGGCGCGGGCGCTATGGTCTTGGGGCTGGCCGGCCCCTCCCTTGGCCCCTCATTATATAGGTGAATCCCAAGCGTTGGTGTCCAAGTCTTCGAATAAGACCCGAAATCAAAACCTTGGAGGGGGGAAACCTAGCCCACCTAGGACTCCCACCCAAAGGTGGGACTTCCACCTCCCATGTGGGGGGTGGCCATGGGGGGAGTCCACTTTGGACTCCACCCCACTAGGGCTGGTCGTTGCTGGAGGTGGGAGTCCCTAGGACTTCCACCTTCCTTGGTGGCTCTTCCGACTTTTTCTAGAACCTTCTAGAACCTTCCATAGAATCTCTTTCCGCGACATTTTATTTCACATAATGACATCCTATATATGAATCTTATTCCTCCGGACCATTCCGGAACTCTGATGTCCGGGATCTCATCTCGGACTCCGAACAAATATTCAACTCCATTCCATAATTCAAGTACTACCATTTCCAACATCCAACTTTTGCTGCACACCACTAGCTCGAGAACTATGGACATATACTCACTCCGACCAATAACCAATAGTTGACCTGAGATCCATAATGGCTCCCACATATTCAACGATGACTTTAGCATCGAATGAACCATACACATATATTACCAATTCCCTTTGTTCCCGCGATATTTTACTTGTCCGAGGTTTGATCTTCAGTATCACTCTCTATACCTTGTCTAACCTCGTCTCCCGACAAGTACTCTTTACTCGTACCGTGTATGTGGTCTCTTATGGAACTCATTCATATGCTTGCAAGACATTAGAGACGACATTCCACCGAGAGGGCCCAGAGTATATCTATCCGTCAATGGGACGGACAAATCCCACTGCTGATCCATATGCCTCAACTCATACTTTCCGGATACTTAATCCCACCTTATAGCCACCCATTTACGGAGTGGTGTTTGGTGTAATCAAAGTATCTTTCCGGTATAAGTGATTTACATGATCTCATGGTCATAAGGACTAGGTAACTATGTATCAAAGCTTTATAGCAAATAACTTAATGACGTGATCTTATGCTACGCTTAATTGGTGTGTCCATTATATCATTCACACAATGACATAACCTTGTTATTAATAACATCCAATGTTCATGATTATGAAACTAATCATCTATTAATCAACAAGCTAGTTTAAGAGGTATTACTAGGGACTTCTTGTTTGTCTACATATCACACATGTACTAATGTTTCTGTTTATACAATTCTAGCATGATATATAAACATTTATCATAAAAACATAAAGATATAAATAATAACCACTTATTATTGCCTCTAGGCATATCTCCTTCGGCCTCCCACTTGCACTAGAGTCAATAATCTAGATTACATTGTAATATACCTAACACCCATGGCATTTGGTGTTGGTCATGCTTGCCCTAGGGAGAGCTTGAGTCAACTATCTCTGCTACATTCAGATCGGGCACTTTGCAAATTCATTCATCTTCTCGATGTACTGCCAATCGAGTAACGCAGCTTGATATGCTTCGGCCTCTTGTGTGACCTTGGCTCTGGTGCATTGGCGATGGCAACCCATGTTATCACAGTGAATGATTAATGGGTCCAATGCACTAGGAACTACACCGAGCTCTACAATGAACCTCTTCATCCATACTGCTTCCGATGAGCTTTTCTCCGGTCGCTTATGTACTCGATTCTCGTTGAAGACTTGGCCACCGTGCACGTTCTTCGAGCTTGCCCCCACCTTACTGCAAGACCATTCAATATAAACACGATCGCATTGTGACTTAGAGTCATCGGGATCAGTGTTCCAACTTGCATCTGTGTAACTTGTTACAACGAGCTCGTCACCTCCATAACAAAGAAACATATCCTTAGTCTTTTCAAGTACTTCAGATATTCTGACCGCTGTCCGGTTCCATTCCCGGATCACTTGATATCCGCTTAGTCAAATTAACAAAGATGTGCTATATCCTGGCCTTGTACATAGCATGGCATGCATGATAGATCCTACCGCCGAGGCATAGGGGATGTTACTCATCCTTTCTCTTTCTTCTCCCGTAGTAGCGGGTCCTTGAGTTTTACTCAATACCTTGCCTCGTAACATAGGTAAGAACCCTTTCTTACTTTCATTCATTCTAAACTTCTTTAGAATCTTCAGGTATGTACACTGTGATAGCCCTATTAGGCGTCTGATCTATCTCTATAAATCTTGATGCCTAATATACGATGTCATCCAAGTCTTTCATTGAAAAACCATTATTCAATAACCCTTAACATCAAGAATAGTTCTATATCATTCTCGATCAATAATATGTCATCTACATATAATATCAGGAATGCTACGGAGCTCCCACTCACTTTCTTTGTAAATACAGCCTCCATGATTAATCGTATAAAACCCGAAGTCTTTGATCACCTTATCAAAGGCCGGTTCCAACTTCTCGATGCTTGCTTCAGTCCATAGATTGAACGCTGAAGTTTGCATACTTTGTCAGGATTTTTAGGATCGACAAAACCTTTGGGTTGTACCATATACAACTCTTCCTCAATGTCTCCATTAAGGAACGCCGTTGTGACATCTGCCAAATCTCATAATCGAAAATGCAGCTATTGCTAACAAAATCCTCACAGATTTTAGCTTCGCTGCTGTGTGAGAAAGTCTCAATGAGTCAACCTTGAATTTGTTCAACCCTATGGCTGTTTATAGACAGTGAATATTACCACTTATCTGTTTTTCTCTTGAAGATCCATTTATTTCCTCGACAGCCTTCATTATCAAAGTCACAAAGTTCATTGAGTTATCATACATGGATCCCATTTCTGATTTCATGGCTTGCCATTTGTTGGAATCCGGGCTCATCATCGCTTCTTCATACGTCGTAGGGTCCTCATCATTGTTATCTACAAATTATGACATTTAGACAAGGATCATACCAATCGAGGGTATCGCTCCTTTGTCGATCATGAGGTTCAAAGAGTTTCGTCTGCCTTCATGATCATTATCATTAGCTTCCTCTCATGTCGGTGTAGGCGGCATGTGCACAAGCTGCGTAAAAAATCTGAAGCTCCTTATCTATATAGATTCATCAATCTCATCGAGTTCTCATTTTCTTCCATCACTTCTTTAGTGAGAAATTCTTTCTCAAGAAAGGTTCCGTTTTTGGAAACAAAGATTTTGCCTTCGGATTCCAGGATAGAAAGCATCCTATAGTTTCCTTAGGGTAACCTATGAAGACGCATTTTCTCCGCTTGGGTTCTATATTAATCAAATAACACTTACATAGTCAACTAAACTCGAAACGACAGTTTAGGTTTCTTATTAAACCATAATTCATACGGTGTCGTTTAAACGGATTGTAGTGTGCTCTATTTAAAGTGAATGCGGTCGTCTCTAATGCATAACCCAAAATGATAACGGCAAATCAAGTATATACATCATCAACCATATCTAAGAGAGTTCGATGACGTATCGTTCCCTGACACACCGTTTGCTGGAGGTGTTCTAAGGTAATAATTGTGAAAGTATTCCGCATTTCTTTAAATGCATGCCAAACTCATAACTCGATATTCACCTCCACGATCAGATCGTAGAAATTTGATCTTCTTGTTACGTTGATTTTCTACTTCACTTTGAAATTCCTTAAACTTCTCGAAAGTTTTGGATTTATGTTTCATGAAATAGATATACCCATATCTACTTAGATCATCTGTGAAGGTTAGAACATAACGATAACCACCGCGCGATGCTACGCTCATTGGTCCGCATACATCGGTATGTATGATTTCCAATAAGTCGGTAGCTCGCTCCATCATACCAGAAAAGGGAGTCTTTGTCATTTTTCCCATTAGACATGCTTCGTACTTCATCAAGTGACTCAAAGTCAAGTGATTCAAGTAATCCATCAGCATGGAGTTTCTTCAATGCGCTTCTACCCCAATATGACCAAGACTATACACATATAAGTAGAATTATCATTAAGTTTAATTCGCTTAGCATCAATGTTATGTATATGCATATCACTACTATCGAGATCTAACACAAATAAGCCATTCTTTTGTGTTGCCGATCATAAAAGATATTATTCATAAAATAGAACAACCATTATTCTCGCACTTGAATGAATAACCGTCTTGTATTAAACAAGATCCAGATATAATGTTCATGCTCGACATGTACATAATAGCAATTATTTAGGCTTAAAACTAATCCCTAAGGTAGATGTAGAGGAAGTGCGCCGATGCCATCACATTGACCTTGGATCCATTTCCAACGCCCATCGTCACTTCATCTTTCAGCAGTTGTCGCTTATTCTTTAGTTCCTGCTTTCCAGTTACAAATATGAGCAACCTAACCAGTATCAAATAGGCACTAGTACGGGAACCAGTGAGATAAACATCTATAACATGTATATCGGATATACCTTTCTTCTTCTTGACAAGGCCGCTCTTCAGATCAGCCAGATACTTGGAGCAATTCCGCTTCCAGTGCCCCTTCCCATTGCAGTAATAGCAGTCAGTATCAGTGCTTAGGGCTGCTTTAGGTTTCACAGGAGGCGTGGCAGCTTTCTTACACCCTTCTTGAATTTTCCCTTAGACTTGCCCCTGTTTTCTTGAAATTGGTGGTCTTGTTGACCATCAACACTTGGTGCTCTTTCTTGATCTCAATCTCAGCGCAGCTTTTAGCATGCCAAAGAGTTCAGGAAACTCCTTGTTCATGTTCTGCATATTGTAGTTCATCGCAAAGTTCTTGTAACTTGGTGGCAGTGATTGAAGGACACGAATAATCCCCAGTCCGTTAGGAATCACTATTCCCAAGTCATCGAGTTTCTTCGCGTGCCCGGTCGTGGCGAGCATGTGCTCACTAATCTGAGCTGCCTTCCATCATACAACACCAAGAAATGTTTCATGCTTCATAGCATTCTGATCGCCGCATGAGTCTCGACCATAGCTTTCAGCTCATTCATCAACTCATGAGGACTGGCAGCTCAAACGCTTTTGAAGATCGGATTCCAGACTGCACAGGAGGGCACACCGAACTTGAGAGTACCGAGCCTTCCGAGTCGCGTAAACAGCTTTTACTTCATCGGATTCATCTTCTGCAAGAGGGTCACCTAGCGGTGCATCAAGCACATGCAGATTTCCGCCCGAGAGGAAGATCCTCACATGACGGAACCAAACGGTGAAGTTGCTACCGTTGATTTGCTTTTCTTTCTCTAAGAACTGATTAAAATTGATTGGGGACGCCATCTCTACAAATATATATTTGCAATAGTTTAGACTAAGTTTATGACAAATTGAGTTCAAATTTTAATTCAACATAATTAAAAACCTAAGTGAACTCCCCCTCAAAACAATATCCCTCGCATTGTCTTAGTGATCACACGAACCAAATCCACCGCACCTAAACCCGATCATCACGAGAAAAGGGGTGATTTCAATGGCGAACACTCAAAGTGTTCATCATATCAACCATATGATTCATGCTCTACCTTTCGGTATCACGTGTTCGAGACCATGTCCGTACATGCTAGGCTCGTCAAGGCCACCTTTGTATGCGAAACTGTCTTGCACCCGTTGTATGTACTTATCGAATTTATCACACCGATCATCACCAGATGCTTCGAAACGATAAGACTTGATAACGGTGCTACTAAGGATTAACACTTATTATCTTGAGATTTTAGTGAGGGATCATCTTATAATGTCACCATCCCATCTAAGCAAAATAAGATGCATAAAAGGATTAACATCACATGCGACTCATATGTGATATGATATGGCCCCTTTTGTCTTTGCGCTTGATCTTCATCTCTGTAAAGCACTCTGATCTTCATATCCAAAGCACTTGCATGATCTCCATCATCGTTTGCGTACACTGTCAATGGCACCGTCTTCATATGATTGTCCTCCATGTAGCAAAACTATTACAACTACTTTGAAAACAATTTTAACATGAAATTTAAAGACAACCATATGGCTCCCGCGTTGCTACAATACAATAATGATCATCTCAACACATATTCATCATCACATTATGGCCATATCACATCACTCAAGCCTCGCAAAAACAAGTTAGACGCTCTCTAATTTGGTTTGCATATTTTACGTGGTTTAGGTTTTCGATATAGATCTAATCTACCTACTAACATGAACTACAACGTTGATACTAATGTTGTCATTTAAGAGTAAATTGAACTTACTATGAGAGATATACACTCCGAGTTTCATGCAAATGCTACAAGTTGCATGCTCTAACGAGGAACAAGTCTCATGAATGCGGGGCTGCAAAGTTAGTCCAAGCCGCCATCCCACTATGCCAAAGATGCAAGTATCTCCAAGTAAAGATAACAAGAGCATCAACGCCACAAACCATTGTGTTCTACTCGTGCAACCATCTATGCATAGACACGGCTCGGATACCACTGTAGGATAACGTAGGATAGAAAACAAAAATTTTCCACGACCGGATACGCAATCATGGCCAAGATGCAATCTAGAAGACAAAAGCAACCAGGGGGTATCGAGTCTCACCCTTGAAAGACATTCCAAAGCCTACAAGATGAGAAGTCCTTGAGCATGCGGTAGACGATCACTAAGCCGTCAAAGCACAGAAGATCTTTGATCACGATTAGTTCCGCGCCACGGACCCGGGCAAAGACTCCGCGTACTTAGCTTTCACACGGTTCGCTGTTGATGAAGACACGTCCACCTCCCCCCGTTCCGGCCGGGCAGCTAAGCAGTAGCCTCTTCTTGAATCCAACAAAGCACGGGACAAGGCAGTGCTCAGTGGCGGTGTAGAAGTCCGGTGAGCTTCGCTAAGCTACGCGGGGGAGGAAGTGGAGGAGCAAAGCTAGGTTTGGGAGGGGTGGCCGCCCACTCTATGGGGGGCGGCTTGGGGTTGGCCGGCCGCCTCCCTTGGCCCCTCATTATATAGGGTGGGATCCCAAGTGTTGGTGTCCAAGTCTTCATCAAGACCAAAACTGTAAAACCTTCCCAGGGGAGGGGAAACCTGCCCAACTAGGGACTCCCACCCAAAGGTGGGATTCCCACTCTCCCATGTAGGTTGATTTCACCTTTAGGTGGAGTCCACTGGGACTCCACCTTCCATAGTGGCTGGCCGGCCACGGAGGTGGAGTCCCTTGTGGACTCCACCTTCCTTGGTAGTTTCTTCCCGGACTTTTCAGAACCTTCTAGAACCTTCCATAGAACTTTCCGCTACATTTTATTTCACATAAAATGACATCCTATATATGGATCTTATTCTCCTGACCATTCCGAACTCCCCGTGATGTCCGGATCTCATCCGGGACCTCAACAAATATTCGAACTCCATTCCATAATCAACCAATACTACCATTTCAACATCCAACTTTAAGTGTGTCACTCACGGTTCGAGAACCATGTGGACATGGTTGAGTACCACTCCGACCAATAACTGTTTATTGGATCTGAGATCCATAATGAAGCTCCCACATATTCAACGATGACTTTAGTGACTAATGAACCATACACATATATTACCAATTTCTTTGTCTCTCGGCGATATTTTACTCTTGTCCGAGGTTTGATCTTCGTGATCACTCTATACCTTGTTCAACCTCGTCTCCGACAAGTACTCTTACTCGCACCGTGGTATGTGGTCTAAGAACTCATTCATATGCTTGCAAGACATTAGACGACATTCCACCGAGAGGGGCCTGTAGTATATCTATCCGTCATCTGGGATGGACAAATCCCACTGTTGATCCATATGTCTCAACTACTTTCCGGATACTTAATCCCACCTTATAGCCACCCATTTACGCAAGTGGTGTTTGGTGTAATCAAAGTACCTTTCCGGTATACGTGATCTACAACTCATCACTAGTAGTGTAACTATGTATCGAAAGCTTATAGCAAAAATAACTTAATGACGAGATCTATGCTACGCTTAATTGTGTCCATTATATCATTCACACAATGACATAACTCTTGTTATTAATAACATCCAATGTTCATGATTATGAACTTAATCATCTATTAATCAACAAGCTAGCCAAGAGGCATACTAGGGACTTCTTGTTTGTTCACATATCACACATGTACTAATGTTTTAAGTGATACAATTCTAGCATGATATATAAACATTTATCATAAACATAAAGATATAAATAATAACCACTTTATTATTGCCTCTAGGGCATATCTCCTTCATGAACACTATTGTTGCTAATGCTATGGAAATTTCTAAGCTTGGTGAAGCTGGTCTTGATGAGCATGATCTTTTTAGTCCGCCAAGCATTGAGGAGAAAATTTACTTTGACGATACTTTGCCTCCTATTTATGATGATTATAATGATAATAGTCTTTTGGTACCACCTACAGAGGATAAATTTGATTATGGATTACAATATGCCTTATATTTGATGATGAGAATAATAATAATAGTTACTTTGTTGAATTTGCTCCCACTATTACTAATAAAATTGATTATGCTTATGTTGGGAGCAGTAATAATAATTTTATGCATGAGACTCCATGATAAGAATGCTTTATGTGATAGTTATATTGTTGAGTTTGCTCATGATGCTACTGGACATTATTATGAGAGAGGAAAAATATGGTTGTAGAATTCTCATGTTACTAAAATACCTTCTACATGTTGAAATTTTTGAAGCTACACTTGTTTTATTTTCTTATGCTTGTTGCATTATGCTTCTCTTGAACTTGTTTATTTACAAGATTCCTTTTCATAGGAATCATGTTAGCTTAAATGTGTTTTAATTGCCTTGTTGATGCTCTCTTTGCTTCAAATACTATTTTTGTGTGTGCATCATTAAAACTCGCCGAGCCCATCTTAATGGCTATAAAGAAAGAACTTTAGAGATAACCTATGTGTTTATTTTGACATGACTTTGTTTTATATTTGAGGTCTTGGAAGTTGTTACTACTGTAGTAACTCTCTCCTTATCTTATTTTATTGCATTGTTGTGCCAAGTAAAGTCTTTTTATAAGTGTTCATACTAGATTTGGATTACTGCGCAAGAACAGATTTCTTGCTGTCATTAATCTGGTCAAATTCTTCATAGGTGTAATCAGAAAAATTATACCAATTACATTGAGTGGGATCCTCAGATATGTACGCAATTTTCATTCAGTTTTGACATTTTCATTTGAGCAAGTCTGGTGCCCTCATAAAATCCATCTTTATAGACTGCTCTGTTTGACAGATTCTGTTTCTGTTTATTTCGCATTGCTTCTTTTGGTGCGGAGTTAGATTTCTTGTTCCATTGACTTTTAATATTTTCAGAGTAATGTCCAGAAGTGTTAAGAATGATTATGTCACCTCTGAACATGTGAATTTTGATTATGTACTAAACCCTCTAATGAGTTTGTTTAGAGTTTGGTGTGGAGGAAGTTTTCAAGGGTCTAGAGAGGTGTGGGAGGCTAATATGATCAAGGAAAGGAAAGCTCTAAGCTTGGGGATGCCCCTGGTTCATCACTCGCATATTTCAAGAAGACTCAAGATCTAAGCTTGGGGATGCCCCAAGGCATCCCTTCTTCATCGACAAATTATCGGGTCCCTTCTCTTGAAACTATATTTTTATTCGCCACATCTTTTTATGTACTTTACTTGGAGTTTCTGTGTGCTTGTTTTTGTTTTTGCTTGAATAAATGCTTGTGTGAGACACGCTCGCTGGTTCATATGAACACATGTGTTCTTAGCTTTAATTTTCATGGCTAAGGTTGAAAACCGCTTCGTTAATTGTTATGCATGGTTAACCAAAAATGCCACATGTAGTAATTGCTAAAAATGTCTTGGATAATTGATACTTGGCAATTGTTATAGATCATGTTTAAGTTCCTTGCACCATATACTTTGCACCTATTAGTGAAGAAATACATAGAGCTTGTTGAAATTTGGTTTGCACGATTGGTTTCTCTTAAGTCTAGATATTTTCTAGTAAGGTTTGAGCAACAAGGATGACAGTGTAGAGTCTTATAATGCTTGCAATATGTTTTATGTGAGTTTTGCTGTACCGGTTCATGCTTGTGTTTGTTTCAAATAACCTCGCTAGCCTAAGCCTTGTATTGAGAAGGATTGCTTCGGCATCCAAATCCTTGAGCCAATAACTATGCCATTTGTGTCCACCATACCTACCTACTACATGGTATCTACCGTCATTCCAAAGTAAATTGCTTGAGTGCTACCTTTAAACAATTCAAAATTTATTACCTCTGATTTGTGTCAATGTTTTATACTATGAGGAAGTGGTGTTATATCTTTCAATCTTGTTGGGCAACTTTCACCAATGGACTAGTGGCTTAACCGCTTATCCAATAATTTTGTAAAAGAGCTGGCAATTCCTACCCCAAATTAATTAACAAAAAATAGACACTCCTCCATGGCGTGTGATTGTTGGACGGCAGAAGGATTCGGTTAGCCGTGGCTTGAGAAAGCAAAGGTGGGAGGAGTGTCATCATAATAAACTAAAATAAAAGGCACTCCTTCATGGTATGAGATTGTTGGCAGCACCCGAGGATTCGGTTAGCCATGGTTTGTGAAGAAAGGTTGGAAGGTGCCAACTAAAAATAAATAAATGGGAGCCGCTCTTGAAGGTTTGTCCAGCGGGTTGAGTGCCCACTACCATTCGTTGACAACAACAAACACTCCTCAAATTTTACTTTATGATCTTCATATGTTTTCAAAATCAAAGCCTAGCACAAATATAGCAATCGACGTTTCCTCTTTGAAGGACCATTCTTTTACTTTTATTGTTGAGCTACCAATTTATTTTCCACCTCAAGTAGCTAAACACTGTGTGAACTGCATTGATTCCTACATACTTGCATATTGCACTTGTTATATTACTTTACATTGACAATATCCATGAGAGATAAGTTACAAGTTGAAAGCAACCATTGAAACTTAATCTCCTTTGTGTTGCCTCAATACCTCTACTATGAATTATTGCTTTATGAGGTAAATTATACAAGACTTATTGATGCTTGTCTTAAGTACTATTCATGAAAAGTCTTTGCTATATGATTCAGTTGTTTACTCATGTCATTTACATTGTTTTGATCACGCATTCATTACATGTGCTTACAATAGTATGATCAAGGTTATGATGGCACGTCACTCCAGAAATTATCTTTGTTATCGTTTACCTGCTCGGGACGAGCATCAATAATGTGGCATGGAACATAAGAAATTATCGATACGATAATTTCTTATGTTCCATGCCACATTATTGATGATATCTACATGTTTTATGCATACTTTATGTTATATTTATGCATTTTCCGGAACTAACCTATTGACGAGATGCCGAAGGCCCAGTTGTTTTCGCTGTTTTTGGTTTCAGAAATCCTAGTAAGGAAATATTCTGACGGACGAAATCAATGCCAAAGATCTTATTTTTCCACGAAGCTTTCAGAACACCCGAGAGTCGCCAGAGGGGGAGCCCCCGGGCTCAGAGGTGGTAGACATGCGGCTCAGCCCCGGCCGAAGGGCGCCTTACCACTTCACTGCCTCTTCGACCTCTCGACGCCGCCTCTTCGCCTCTATTTAAGCCCTCGACCTAAAACCCGGACATTAAAAGGAACGCACGAGAAACCTTCCAGCCGCCATCGCCAAGCCAAGATCCGGGGGACAGGAGTCCCTGTCCCGCACGCCACGGATGGGGAAGTGCCCTGGAAGGCTTCTCCATCGACGACACTGCTGCTATCTCCACCGCCATCTTTCATCACCGCTGCTGTCTCCATGATGAGGAGGAGTAGTTCTCCATCGAGCTAAGGGCTAGACCGGTAGCTATGTGGTTAATCTCTCTCTCCTATGTACTTCAATACAATAATCTCATGAGCTGCCTTATATGATTGAGATTCATATGATGATGTTTGTAATCTAGATGTCATATGTAGTCAAGTGAGTTTTACTCATGTGATCTCCTGAGACTCCTTGTCCCACATCTATCTTGATCGCGGCCCACCTCTGGCTTGGTCCTCCGGCCTGGTCACATTCTGGTGATAACAGAATGGCATAGTGAAGTGCTTATTTATATCTCTTTATGATTGCAATGTGTTTTGTATCACAATTTATCTATGTGCTACTCTAGCAATGTTATTAAAGTAGTTTTATTCCTCCCCGCACTGCAATGGGTGATGGCATGTGCACTGTAGTACTTGCTGAGGTTGAGATTGTGATCTCTTGTAGATTATGAAGTTAACTATTAAGTGATAGTATTGATGTGATTTATTCCTCCTTTGTAGCGTGAAGGTGACAATGTGCATGTTATGTTAGTACTTGGCTCAAGCGTGTGATAACACATGCACTCTAAGGTTATTTAAATATGAACATCGAATATTGTGGAGCTTGTTAACTCCGTATTGAGGGTTCGTGTAATCTCACACACTTAGTGGTGTTCATCATCCAACAGAGGGTGTAGAGTCTAGCATCTATCTATTTATTCCTGTAGACCAATGTTGAGAGTGTCCACTAGTGAAAGCATGATTCCTAGGCCTTGTTCCCAAATCTGCTATCGCTGTTTGTTTAATGTTTTACTGCATCTATATACCTGCAATATTTTCACCATCAACCACACGCCATCGACAGCAAAGCACTTTTCCGGCGCTGCTACTACCGTCATACTTTATTCATACCACCCGTTTCACTATCTCTTCGCGAACTAGTGCACCTATTAGGTGTGTTGGGGACACAAGAGACTTCTTTGCTTTGTGGTTGCAGTATTGCATGAGATGATATCTTGACCTCTCCTCCCCGAGTCTGAGCAAACCTTGGGTGATCCACTTAAGGGAAACTTGCTGCTGTTCCCCAAACCGCTCTTTGAGGCCCAACACTGTCTACAAGAATAGAAGCACCCGTAGACATCAATCCCCATGGTGAGATACTCTCCTGAATAAATCCTTTCTGTTCCAAGTCATCCAATCGTCTCTTGAGTTCTTTTCAACTCCTTAGGCCCCATCTTATATGGTGTGCTTTGTGCAATCGAGCTATTCATGGGAATTAGGCTTGCCAGTAAACTCTACTTCCACTGTGGCATTCCGTGCATTCCCTAGGAAAACATCCCGAATTCATTCACTGCTGTGCATATCCTCCAGCTCACTTCCTTCTGCATATTCAACCTAGGGCCTACTTCAACTGTATGTTTGTCTCCTTGGTAGATCACATTCTACTTCCATCGGGGTTTTTCAAAGACACTGTCTTGTTCACAGTCGATCAATGCTCCATTTGCCTCTAACTAGTTTCATACCAAGAATGGCATCAATGTCCTTCATCGGTAAAATGAACGGGGTCTGCATCAAACGCGCATTTATTGATCATAATGACTTGTCCTTGTTTGGTGTGGGTTACTAATATCGTTCCCCCCGTAGAAAGTATGGTTATAGGTTTATCTAACTTAGTGCAACTAATCCCATGTTTGATGATGAATTGCCGAGAAATGAATGATGTAGTTGCACCAGTATCAAAAAGTACTCTTGCCAGGATGAGTAAGTATCCGAGGCGTACCTTTACTGCTTGATCGGAGTTCACCACCTCCTCCAGCATGGTGCAGCTTAACTCTGCCGTAAGGGTTTCTGTTCCTTCCCGCCCCTCCTGTTCCCCGCTCGATTTCCTCCTCCTCCGATCGACCTCCTCCATTCTTCTTCTTAGGGAAATCCCTAAGCATTGTGGACTCACAACCAAAGCATATCACTCTTGGCTTCTTGCAATCCTTCGAGTAATGCCCCCTAATACCCGCAGCTTCGGCAAACTATTTGCGCCATATTAGGATTGCTTGGAGCCTTCCTGTTGTTGTTGTTGTTGTTGTTGTTGTAGTAGTAGTAGTAGTTGTTGTTGTACCTTGGTTTGAAACCTGCCATGTTGTTAGGCTTGTTGTCGACATAGTCTCTAGGCTCAACCTTGCCTTCTCTTTCTTTTCCTCTTGTGTACTGTTGAAAATCGTCAAGAGTGATGGCTGCACCACCAACTCCTGGAACTCACTCCTCATCATTCTGAGCTGTACCTTGAACCGGGGACTATTCCCGCAAGAACCTCTTCTTCTTTTTCCGGTGTTGACCTCCTCAACGGCATACCGGGATAGCTTTGAAACTCCCTGACATAAGTCAGGATGGCCTTATCTTTTGCTCATACTGCACTCTCGACGCTCAGCTCCACTCATACTCTCGTGGACATTGATTCCCCGAACTCCTCTTGAATCTTCCTGTGTAAACACCTTCTCACTGATAAACGGCTACTATGTTATCCCACTATGATGCGGCGGGTCCACACAACAAGTGTGTTGCATACCCGACCTTCTCCAGGTCGTTGCATCCTACTAGTATTGAGCTTTCGCTCAGTATCTATCAACCAATCCTCCGCGTCCATTGCCCGGCGCGTATGCGACATGAGCTGGCTTGTGGTCCGGAAGTCCGACAAAGTGACTCCCCGATTGTCCGTCTCTGCCTTGTTCGCCGTCGGGCACTGGAAGAACTTATTTTGCTGCTCCATAGTTGTGCGCTGTCTTTCCTCCAACATTTGCATGTAGTGGAGGAAGAGGAGGAGGCTATGGTGGTGGTGGTGGAAACTGGTTTCCGGCTGCTTCATCAGCCTCTTCCTTCTGCTTGGCCTCGCGAGGCGCCGTGCTTCACTCTCCTCACCCGCCGCTCCCGACATATCCCCCTAGTCCTGCAACACAAGTGGTACTCATAGTTAATCCATGCGCAAGTTTTCCGAGCTCAACTTTGTGCACAGAACTAGTCACTAAATGGAAATCATACAAATCCAAATCATACAAAACATATACCATGTATATACATACTCAAGTGGTTTTATTACAATACTTAGAAACCATGTGAGTATGCAAACTCACTTATTGAAGTATATGTACAAATTTCTACAAATATTACACACTACAACACACGTGGTACTACCGTATTGTAGCCTCGCCTCCCATGGTGCTCCCAGTCGTGCTTACTCTGCATCCCAGGCTTCATCCGTCGACGTGTAGTCCTCCTACGTAACTGGGAACATAGGGTCTTCCGTCAGCCGTAGCCTGGAACGAGGATGATCCTTCAGGAGAAATCATGTTCATGAACCGATTATTCAAACATCATAATCCACCCATCGGACTCCCCCGTGACTCCGCCATAGGTATTTCCACCGTCGCATCCCACTAACCGATAGGTAATCCTTGCCAGCCTCCCTATTATACCGATTGTTCCTCGGAACCGGCTGTGGGCGTCCTCATTCATCTCGTGACCATCTTCCTGACTGGATCGCCGTGAGGTTCCCGTGTCTGGCCCCCAACGCCAACCTGTTGAGTTCTCTATAGGAGTCTCGGAACGCTGATGGTTTCTGGATTTCTCTCCACCCTCATATCCTCCGTGGAAACTACTAGGATACTGTTGCGCGTAGTTGACGTATGTCTTTCCGTTCAACACGCGACCGTTGGGAACCCCAAGAGGAATGTGTGATGCGTACAGCAGTAAGTTTCCTCAGTAAGAAACCAAGGTTTATCGAATCAGTGAGAGCCAAGAAGCACGTTGGAAGGTTGATGCATATGAGCAAAAAGCAACACCAGATTCCGGCGGTAACGTGAACTCGTACAACACACCAAATTACTTGCCCAACGTGACAAAGGAGGCTGGGTTTTCAATCCCACCGGCTTGCTGTAACAAAGATTAGATGTATAGTGTGGATGATGATTGTTTGCGAAACAAAGAGAACTAGTGACAAAGAGATTGTATTCGAGTGTAAAGAATGGACCGGGTCCACAATTCACTAAGTGTCTCTCCATAAGATAAATAGCATGTTGGGTGAACAAATTAAGGTTGGGTAATTGGATAAATAAAGTTGGGCAATACATACATGTTATGATGAGTAGTGTGAGATTCAAATGGGCATTACGACAAAGCACAGAGACTGCCATCCTAAAGATGCATTCATGTCAAAGTTCACACCTTTCAAAGTTATCATCCAAACCCTCCAAGATTGTTGCAAACAACAGACAATTGCATTAAGCATGGTGCGTAATGTAATCAACAAATACATCCTTAGGACATAGCATTGATGTTTTATCCCTAGTAACAAAGACATCCACAACCTTGTATCCTTCTGTCACTGTCCCACATTTAATGGAGGCATGAACCCACTATCAAGCATAAATACTCCCTCTTGGAGTTAGAAGTACAAACTTGGTTCATTACACAACCTAGAGCATGCAAGATCATAAACAACACATGTATGATAGATTGATAATCACATAACATAGCTCATCATTCATCCATCCCAACAAACGAATGGGAGTGTCTACTCACGCTTTTCCCTCAGAGATGTGGTTAGCCTCCAAGAGCAGAGGTTTAGAGAAAGCAAGTTTCCTTAAGTGGATCACCCAAGGTTTATCGAACTCAGAGAGGAAGAGGTCAAAGATATCCCTCTCAAGCAACCCCCGATCACAAAGCAAGAAGTCTCTTGTATCCCCAACACACCTAATACACTAATCAGATGTATAGGTGCACTAGTTCGCTAAGAGGATAGTGAGATACAATGTGGTATGAATGTATATGAGTTGTAATAGCAATCTGAATAAAGTAACAGCTTACGTTGGCTAACCGGGCGTGTGGTTGATGGTGGTAATATTAAAAGCAAAGATGATGCAGAATAAAGAAACAAGCTTGATTTACAAGATGAAACAAGGCCTAGGATCGTACTTCACTAGTGGACACTCTCAACATTGATCACAATGTATCAAATAGATAGATGCTAGACTCTACACCTTCTTGTTGGATGATGAACACTACTAATTGTGTAGGGCTACGAGAGCACCATCAAGCACAAGCTCCACAATATTCGACATTCATATTTAAATAACTCAGAGTGCATGATAGATCAACACAACTAAACCAAGTACTAACATGCACACTGTCACCTTCGTACTATGAAAGGAGGAATAGATCACATTAATACCATCATAGTAATAATTAACTTCATAATCTACAAGAGATCATAACCATAAACTACCAAGTACTGCATGATGCACACACCGTCACCATTACATCATGGAGGAGGAATAGAGTACTTTAATAACATCACTAGAGTAGCACACAGATGAATAGTGATACAAAACTCATATGAATCTCAATCATGTAAGGCAGCTCATGAGACTGTATTGAAGTACACAGAGAGAGATTAACCACATAGGCCACCGCACAGCCCCCTTAGCTCGATGGGAGTAATCACTTCCTCCTGGAGACAAAGAGGCTAGATGGAGATGGCGGTGGTGTCGATGGAGATGCCTTTGGGGCACTCCTCCCTCACTCAAGGCGTGTCGGGAACGAGATTCCTCGTCCCCCGTATCTTGGCTTCGATGGCGGCGCCTCTCGAAGGTTTCTCGTACCATGGCTTTTCCGTCTCGAAGATAGGTCATGGACCTTTAAATAGGCGAAGAGGCGAGGCCTGAGGGTCGACGAGGCTAAGTGACAGCCAGGGCGCCCCGTGGCTGCACCGCCTATTATTTGGTGGCCCTATGGCCCCCCTCTGGTGCCTCTCGGGTGTTCTGGAAGCTTCGTGCAATTATAAGATGTTGGGCGTTGATTCTCGTCCAATTCTATTTCCTTACTAGGATTTCTAGAAACCAAAAATACTCACAGAACTGCACTGCATCTCGAAATAAGAGGGTTAGTTCCGGAAAACGCATAAAATCATCATAAAGTGTGAACAAACATGTAGGTATTGTCATAAAACAAGCACATGGAACATCGTGGAATTATAGATAATGCTGGACGTACGTGATCCTGCTTAGTTCCTACCTGTCCCAGGTAAACGATAACAAAGATAATTTCTGAAGTGACATGCTATCATAATCTTGATCAATACTGTGGTAAAGCATATGAGATGAATGCAGTGATTCGAAGCAATGGTAAAGACAATGATTAAAACAACTGAATCATATAGCAAAGACTTTTCATGAATAGTACTTTCAAGACAAGCATCAATAAGTCTTGCATAAGAGTTAACTCATAAAGCAATAGATTCAAAGTAAAGGTATTGAAGCAACACAAAGGAAGATTAAGTTTCAACGGTAACTTTCAACTTTCAACATGCATATCTCATGGATAATTGTCAACATAGAGTAATATGATGAATGCAAATATGTGTTACAAGAATCAATGCACAAAGTTAACAAAAGTGTTTGCTTTTAAGATGGAAGGAAGTGGGTAACCGACCAACATGTGCAGAAGAATGGCCTTCAAGAGGGGTTACTGATTGCTATATTTGTGCTAGAGCTTTATTTTGAAAACATAAAGAGCATAAAAAGTAAAGTATTGAGAGGTGTTTGCTGGTTGTCAATCTAATGGTAATGGGCATTTAACCCCCCTTGCCGCATAAACCTTCAAAGAGCGTTCTATGAAACATTTTTATTTTGCACTCTTCCAACCTTTACTTTCACAAACCATGGCTAAACCGAATCCTCGGGCCCGCCAACAATCTCATACCATGAAGGAGTGCCTTTATTTTAGTTTTATTTAGATGACTTCCCCACCTTTGCTTTCTCAAGTCATGGCTAACCGAATCCCTGGTGCCGTCCAACAATCACATACCATGGAGGAGTGTCTATTTTTTAAAATCATGAAAGTTAATTCATCAAATGGAAACCCCATTGCCAGTTTCTTTTGCAAAATTATTGATAAGCGACGAAGCCACTAGTCCATTGGTGAAAGTTGCCCAACAAGATTGAAAGATAAACACTACATACTTCTCATGAGCTATAAAACATTGACACAAATAAGAGTGTAATAACTTTGAAGTGTTTAAAGATAGCACTCAAGCAATGTACTTTGGAATTGCTGAGAAATACCATGTAGTAGGTAGGTATGGCGACACAATGGCCTAGTTTTTGGCTCAAGGATTTGGATGCACGAGAAGTATTCCTCTCAATACAAGGTTTAGCCTAGCAAGGTCTGAAGAAAAACACAGTATGAACTAGTACAGCAAAACTTTACATAAGAACATATTGCAAGCATTATAAGACTCTACATTGTCTTCCTTGTTGTTCAAACACCTTTACCAGAAAATATCTAGACCTTAGAGAGACCACTCATGCAAACCAAATTTTAACCAACTCTATGTATTTCTTCACTAATAGGTGCAAATTATATGATGCAAGAGCTTAACCATGAGCACAACAATTGCCAAGTATCAAGTTATTCAAGACATCATACCAATTACTACATGTAGCATTTTCCGTTTCCAACCATATAACAATGAACGAAGCAGTTTCAACCTTCGCCATGAACATTAAAAGCTAAGAACACATGTGTTCATATGAACCAGCTTAGCGTGTCTCTTGCTAGGAACAGAATTTATTCAAACAAAACAAAAATGAAAACAAAATCATCACCAGTAAAGTGCATAAGATGTGATGGAATAAAAAATATAGCTGCTCATTGAGAAGGAACCTGGTAATTTGTCGATGAAGAAGGAGATTGGGAATCCTCAAGCTTAGATGCTTGGAGTCTTCTGAAATATGCAGGGTGAACCACTGGGCATCCCCAAGCTAGAGCTTCACTCTTCTTGATCATATTGTATCATCCCCCTCTCTTGACTTGAAAACTCCCTCCACACCAAACTCAAAAACAACTCATTAGAGGGTTAGTGCATAATCAAAAATTCACATGTTCAGAGGTGACACAATCATTCTTAACACTTCTGGACATTGCACAAAGCTACTGAACATTAATGGAACAAAGAAATCCATTCAATACAGCAAAACACAATGCGGAATAAAAAGGCAGAATCTGTCAAAACAGAACAGTCCCCGTAAAGACGAATTTCTAAGAGGCACCTGACTTGCTCAAATGAAAATGTCTGCATCTGAATGAGTTATGCATATCTCAGGATCACTCACAAAAATTGGCAGATTTTTCTGAGTTACTCAAGGCAGAACCCCCCCCGACCAAGCAGAGAAATCTGTTTCTGCTAATCCAAATCTAGTATCAACCTTTCTATCAAAGACTTCAATTGGCACAACAATGCAATAAATAAGATAAGGAGAGTACAGTAGCAACAACCTCCAAGACACAAATATAAAGCAAAAGTACCTAGTAAAATAAACACATGGGTTATCTCCCAAGAAGTGCTTTCTTTATAGCCGTTAAGATGGGCTCAATAAATTCAATGATGCACTCATAAAGATGAGAGTTGAAGCAAAAGAGAGCATCAACAAGCAAATGCAAAACATATTTAAGTCTAACATGCTTCCTATGAAAAGGAATCTTGTAAATAAATATGTTATGTAGGCATAATGCAATAAGCATAGGAAAACTAGACAAGCGCAACTTCAAGATTTTTTGCATATAGAGAGGTGTTTTAGTAACATGAAAACTTCTACAACCATATTTTCCTCTCTCATAAAGATTTTCAGCATCATGAGCAAACTCGTCAATATAACATCACATAAAGTATCTATCATGAGTCTCAAGGCATAAAATTATTACTCTCCACATAAGCATAGTCATTCTTATTAATTGTAGTGAGCAAATTCACCAAAGTGGCTATTCAATATTATTCTCATCATCAAATATAGGAGGCATATTGTAATCATAATCAAATTTATCCTCCATAACAGGCGGCACCAAAAGACCACTATCATTAGAATCATCATAAATAGGAGGCAAAGTATCATCAAAGAAAATTTTCTCCTCAATGCTTGGTGAACAAAAGATCATGCTCACCAAAACCAGCTTCCCCATGCTTACAATTTTCCATATCATTAGCAACAAATGGTGTTCAAAGTATTCATACTAATATGTTCCATGGGTTTTTTAATTTTCGTGATCAAACCATCCATGTCTTAACTCAGGAAATAGATTGAGAAGCTTGTTACTCTCCATTATGCCCAACTAGTGTAAAACAAGAGAAACAAAAAAGATGCAATTGTAGATCTAAAGGAAATAGCTTTGAGCACTTACAATGGCTCCCTGTAAACATACTTAGTAGCTCAGGGATCCTGAGGTGAGTACCTTTACCTTTCCTCCCCAAGAACGGCGCCCGTAAAAATGGCTTCTGATGCTCACTCACGCTTCTTTTCCTCGTAGACAGTGTTGGGCTCCAAGAGCAGAGTATTTGAGAGAACAGCAAGAAGTTTTCCCTTAAGTGGATCACCTAAGGTTTATAGTATCGAACTCCGTGAGGAAGAGGTCAAAGATATCCCTCTCAAGCAACCCTGCATCCACAAAGCAAAAGTCTTCAGGGGGTCCCCAACACACCTAATGCACTTGTTCGATGTATAGGTGCACTAGTTCTGCTAAGAGATAGTGAAATATCTGAATATGTGAATGTATATGAGCAGTAGTAATTGCACCCGTAAAATAGCGTCGCTACAACTGGCGGTGGTTGACAGGTAATATTGCAGGTAGCAGGAGCATGTGAGAACAAGAAATGCTGTGATTGGGTGTGGATTTGGAAACAAGGCCTAGGGATCGTACTTCTTGACTAGTGGGCACTCTCAACATTGACTTACATGATAACATAATAAATAGATAAATGCTACACTCTACACCCTCTTGTTGATGATGAACACCACTAATTGTGAAAGGCTTAGAGCACCTCAATGCCGAGTTAACAAGCTCCACAATATTCGAAGATTCATATTTAAATAACCTTAGAGTGCATGATAGATCAACACAACTATACAAAGTACTAACATAGCATGCACATCGTCCCCTTCATACTATGAAAGGAGGAATAGATCACACACGTACTCATCATAGTAATAATCAACTCTTACACCCACAAGAGACTGTAATCATAAACTACGCCAAGTACTACATGATGCACACACACTGTCACATTATATCATGAAGGAGGAATAGAGTACTCTAATAATAAATTCACTAGAGTAGCACATAGACAAATAGTGATACAAAACTCATATGAATCTCAACCATGTAAGGCAGCTCACGTCATTGTATTGAAGTACATATAGAGAGATTAACCACATAGCTACCGGTACATCCTTAGCCTCAATGGAGAACTACTCCCTCCTCATGGGAGACAGCAGTGATGGTGTGGCGGTGGTGTCGATGGAGATGCCTTCCGGGGGCACCCCTGTCCGCGCCGTGCCGAAAGACCTCGTCCCCCATCTGTCATGGGCGGCGCTCGAAGGTTTTACCGTGGCTTTTCCATATCGAAGATTTAGGTCAGGGACCTTAAATAGGCGAAGAGGCGCAGGAGGGTCGACGAGGCTGACACCATAGGGGGCGCGCTCGGGCCGCGCCGGCCAATATCTGTGGCCCCCGTGGCCCCCTCTGTGCCTCTCGTGTTCTCGAAGCTTGCAATTATAAGATGTCGGCGTTGATTTCATTCCAATTCCGAGAATATTTCCTTACTAGGATTAAAACCAAAACACAGAAAACAGGAACTGCACTTCGGCATCTCGTCAATAGGTTAGTTCCGGAAAACGCATAAAATCATCGTAAAGTTTGAACAAAACATGTAGGCATTGTCATAAAACAAGCATGGAACATCAGAAATTATAGATACGTTGGAGACGTATCACGCAACATGTAGCATTACAAATATATGATCTTGATCATGTTAGGCAGCTCACAAGATCTAACAATGATAGCACAATTAGGAGAAGACGACCATCTAGCTACCGCTATGGACCCATAGTCCAGGTGAACTACTCACACAACTCCGAGGCGACCATGGCGTGAAGAGTCCTCCGGAGATGATCCTCCCAAGGGTGCCGGAGGCGATCTCCGATTCCCCCGAGATGGGATTGGCGGCGGCGGAAGGGTTTTCGTATCGTGGCTCTCGGTATGGGGTATTCGCGACGAAGATTTAAGTAGGCGGAAGGGCTGAGCGGAGGCTGGGCCTCACACGCTAGGGGTTAGCGGCCCCCTAGGTCGCGCCGCTCTCAGTGCTGTGTTTCTCGTCTCACTTCGTTCCCTTTCGGTGTTCTAGAAACTGTGGAAAAATAGGCCCCCGGGCGTTGATTTCGTCCAATTCCGAGAATATTTCCTTACTAGGATTTCAAACCAAAAACAGCAGAAAACAAAGAACTGGCTTTCGGCATCTCGTTAATAGGTTAGTGCCGGAAATTGCATAAATATGATATAAAGTATGTAAAACATGTGTATACCATCATAAAACAAGCATGGAACATAAGAAATTATCGATACGGGTGACGTATCACATCCCTGTTTAGTTCCTACTCATCCCAGTAGGTAAACGATAACAAAGATAATTTCAAGTGACATGCTATCATAATCTTGATCATACTATTGTAAGCACATGTAATGAATGCAGCGATTCGAAGCAATGTAAATACAATGAGTAAACAATTAAATCATATAGCAAAGACTTTTCATGAATAGTACTTTCAAGACAAGCATCAATAAGTCTTGCATAAGAGTTAACTCATAAAGCAATAAATTCATAGTAAAGGCATTGAAGCAACACAAGGAAGATATAAGTTTCAGCGTTGCTTTCAACTTGTAACATGTATATCTCATGGATATTGTCAACATAAAGTAATATAGTAAGTGCAATATGCAAGTATGTAAGAATCAATGCACAGTTAATACAAGTGTTTGCTTCTTGAGATGGAGAGAAATAGGTTAACCACTCAACATAAAAGTAGAAGAATGGCCTTCGCAGAGGGAAGCATTGATTGCTATGTTTGTGCTAGAGCTTTGATTTTGAAAACAAGAAACAATTTTGTCAACGGTAGTAATAAAGCATATGCATTATTTAAATTATATCCTACAAGTTGCAAGCCTCATTCATAGATTACCAATAGTGCCCGCACCTTGTCCTAATTAGCTCTATTACCTGATTATCATCAATACATATGTTTTAACCAGTATCACTAGCTCTATGCCGCTGTACAAATGTCTAAGTAGAAAGCTCGCATTGATTTCTCGCTTGATTATTCTCAACTTAGACAGCCATACCGGGACAACATAGACAAAGATAATGGACTCCTCTTTAATGCATAAGAATTCAACAACAAATAATATTCTCATAAGAGATTGGGGATAGTTGTCCAAACTGAAACTTCCACCATGGATCATGGCTTTAGTTAGCTGCCCAATGCTCTTCTCTAACAATATGCATACTCAAACCATTCAACTCATGGTAAATCGCCCTTACTAAGACGGACATGCATAGCAACTCACATGATATTCAACAAAGGGTAGTTGATGGCGTCCCCAACATGGTTATCGCTCAACAAGCAACTTATGAGATAAATGCATGTACATATTCAATACCACAATAGTTTTTAGGCTATTTGTCCCATGAGCTATATATTGCAAAGGCGAAGAATGGAAATTTTAAAGGTAGCACTCAAGCAATTTACTTTGGAATGGCGGAGAAATACCATGTAGTAGGTAGATATGGTGGACACAAGTGGCATAGTGTTTGGCTCAAGGATTTCGGATGCATGAGAAGTATTCCCTCTCAATACAAGGATTAGGCTAGCAAGGTTATTTGAAACAAACACAAGTATGAACCGGTACAGCAAAACTCACATAAAAGACATATTGTAAGCATTATAAGACTCTACACCGCTCTCCTTGTTGTTCGACCCTTACTAGAAAATATCTAGACCTAGAGAGACCAATCATGCAAACCAAATTTTAGCAAGCTCTATGTATTTCTTCACTAATAGGTGCAAAGTATATGATGCAAGAGCTTAAACATGAGCACAACAATTGCCAAGTATCACATTATTCAAGATATTATACCAATTACCACATATAGCATTTCCCGTTTCCAACCATATAACAATTTAACGAAGCAGTTTCAACCTTCGCCATGAACATTATGAGTAAAGCCTAAGGACATATTTGTCCATATGCAACAGCGGAGCGTGTCTCTCTCCCACACAATGAATGCTAGGATCCAACTTTATTCAAACAAAACAAAAATAAAAACATACAGACGCTCCAAGTAAAGCGCATAAGATGTGATGGAATAAAAATATAGTTTCACTAGAGGAACCTGATAATGTTGTCGATGAAGAAGGGATGCCTTGGGCATCCCCAAGCTTAGATGCTTGAGTCTTCTTGAAATATAGGATGAACCACCGGGGCATCCCAAGCTTAGAGCTTTCCTCTCCTTGATCATATTGTATCATCCTCCTCTCTTGATCCTTGAAAACTTCCTCCACACCAAACTCAAAACAACTCATTAGAGGGTTAGTGCATAATCAAAATTAACACGTTCAGAGGTGACATAATCATTCTTAACACTTTTGGACATTGCACAAAGCTACTGAAAGTTAATGGGATAAAGAAATCCATCAAGCATAGCAAAACAGGCAATGCGAAATAAAAGGCAGAATCTGTTAAAACAGAACAGTCCGTAAAGACGAATTTTCTAGGTGCACCAGACTTGCTCAAATGAAAATGCTCAAATTGAGTGAAAGTTGCGTACATATCTGAGGATCACTCACGTAAATTGGCAGAATTTTCTGAGTTACCTACAGAGCCTACTGCTCAAATTCGTGACAGCAAGAAATCTGTTTCTGCGCAGCAATCCAAATCTAGTATGAA
Source organism: Lolium multiflorum (assembly GCA_030979885.1). NCBI lineage: Eukaryota > Viridiplantae > Streptophyta > Magnoliopsida > Poales > Poaceae > Lolium > Lolium multiflorum. Next base: position 132,648 of record JAUUTY010000179.1, read on the forward strand.
CCGTACTATCAAAGACTTTACTTGGCACAACAATGCAACAAAATAAGATAAGGAGAGGTTGCTACAGTAGTAACAACTTCCAAGACTCAAATATAAAACAAAAAGTGTTGTAGTAAAATCATGGGTTGTCTCCCATAAGCGCTTTTCTTTAACGCCTTTCAGCTAGGCGCAGAAAGTGTGTATCAAGTGTTATCAAGAGATGAAGCATCAACATCATAATTTGTTCTAATGATAGAATCAAAAGGTAACTTCATTCTATTTCTAGAGAAGTGTTCCATACCTTTCTTGAGAGGAAATTGATATTTAATATTATCTTCCTACCAACAGTTCGAAGAAAAGGTCTTCCCAATATAATGGGACAAGATGCATTGCATTCAATATCCAACACAACAAAATCAACGGGACAAGGTTATTGTTAACAGTAATGCTAACATTATCAACTCTCCCCAAAGGTTTCTTTGTAGAATTATCAGCAAGATTAACATCCAAATAACAATTTTTCAATGGTGGCAAGTCAAGCATGTTATAGATTTTTCTAGGCATAACGGAAATATTTGCACCAAGATCACATAAAGCATTACAATCAAAGTCATTGACCTTCATCTTAATGATGGGCTCCCAACCATCCTCTAACTTCCTAGGAATAGAAGCTTCACGATTTAATTTCTCTTCTCTAGCTTTTATAAGAGCATTTGTAATATGTTTTGTAAAGGCCAAATTTATAGCACTAGCATTAGGACTTTTAGCAAGTTTTTGTAAGAACTTTATAACTTCAGAGATGTGACAATCATCAAAATCTAAACCATTATAATCTAAAGCAATGGGATCATTGTCCCCAATGTTGGAAAAAATTTCAAAGCAGTTTATCAGCAGCTTTAGTCAGTGCAGTTTTTGCATGCTTTGCATTAGAAGTAGAAACATTGCCAACACCAATTATTTTACCATTGATAGTAGGAGGTAACATATGGAGCATTAGCATTACTAGTGGTGGTAATAGTCCAAACTTTAGCTATATTGTCTTCTTTAGCATTTTCTTCTTTTTCCCACCTAGCACGCAATTCGGCCATCAATCTTATATTCTAATTAATTCTAACTTGGATGACGTTTGCTGTAGCAAATGACTTAATATCATTATTTTCATTAGGCATAACTTTCGATTTCAAAAGATAAACATCAGCAGCAAGACTATTGACTTTAGAAGCAAGTATATCGATTTTCCTAAGCTTTTCTTCAACAGAATTGTTAAAAGCAGTTTGTGTACTAATAAATTCTTTAAGCATGGCTTCAAGTCCAGGGGTGTATTCCTATTATTGTTGTAAGAATTCCCATAAGAATTACCATAACCGTTACCATTATTATAAGGATATGGCCTATAGTTGTTACTAGAATTGTTCCGATAAGCATTGTTGTTGAAATTATTATTTTTAATGAAGTTCACATCAACATGTTCTTGTTGAGCAACCAATGAAGCTAACGGAACATTATTAGGATCAACATTAGTCCTATCATTCACAAGCATAGACATAATAGCATCAATCTTATCACTCAAGGTAGAGGTTTCTGTCGAGGGTACTCCTCGTCAATGCCCTCCGATAGGGGCTTAGGGTTGATGGAATCCTGTAGGCTGACACGAGACATTGGTTCACAGACAAGCGGGAGAGCGATTTACCCAGTTCGGGCCCGATGAGGTAAAACCCTTACGTCCCGCCTGTCTCTCTTTTGATTATGATGACAATGGGTTACATTGGGGTGCCGAATACTTCGGCTGAGATCTAGTCGAGATTGCTATTGCTAGGGTTACTTAGCTCTAAGCTTTTCCGGGCTAAGATTGCTAAGATTGTTCGTGGTCCCTCGGCAGCCCCTCTCCTGGCCTTTATATAGGAGGTCAGGTCTCAAGAGGTCTAACCGAATACGACTAGATTTACAGTAATTTAGATCCAATCTTTTCTTGTTTGTTTGCTTCCTTGTCTTGCCCATCAAGGAATCTTCTGGTGCGCCGACCTAGTGGCCCATCTAGCCTTCGGGTGTCTTCATGGGCCTCTGGTCAATAAGGATAGGGCAAACGTCGGTTACTTGAAGGGTAGTGCCCACGTCAGTAGCCCCCGAGTGTCTAGCCGAAGATAATTCGGGTAGAGACTAATACATATCTTCTCATGATATTCTTCTCCTTCATTGTTCTTGTTCATCTTGATTTTGCTCCATCTTCTTTTTATCGGCGGTGTCCGCCCCGATGGGAGTAGCCCCGAGTCTAGGTAACGGATGCTTGCAATCCGTGCGTAGAGTCAAGTTGTACTACTCGAATGCTTTCCTCTGCCGAGTTTAAGTCTTCATAGGTCATCCGATACATTTTCTTTACGCAAAGGATAATGAGTAACGTGCCCAACTTTGTTGGTTAACTGCCGATGGCAAAACAACGTTACCCTACACAGAATCAAGTCCCGGGCATGATCCTGGAGTGCAAAAAACTTTAACGGGTGTGCATCACATCCTCCCGATGGGAGTAATTAACGACTCTGGGTAACCAAACTTTTTTCTTCGACTGCTTATTCTGTCGAATCTTCTTTTATCGAGTGCGCGTCGGCCCCGATGGGAGTAGCCCCCGAGTCCAGGTTCAGATGCTTGCAATCCGTGCGTGGACTCAAGTCCTTCATCCGATGACTTTTTATATTTCCTTCGATTGCCTCTAGTTTTTTTTATGACGTCATAGTTGTGGGCCGATTGACGGGATTTGACTTGACGTGTAACTGCTGTGGGCCAATTGATAGGACTTGACCTGACGGGCCCACCCTAGTTCTGCGCAGGCAGTTTTTAGGTCTTGATTAGTGCACGCGCGGCGATCGAGGCGTCTCCTCATTTTTCGCGCGACGTGGGAATAATGGGCCGCCGGTTCCACTCCTTCTTCTAGCGCCACGTGTACAGTCAGATCTGCTCCTCTCCCCACGATGCTTTGTGGAGGTATGGCCACGTGTGTGCTCAAATTCTTTCGGGATAAATAGGGAGCCTCCTTTCTTTTTTACCTTTTACCCCGTTCACTGCTCATCTTCTCCTTCAAGCCTCCTGCCTTGCCTCTTCATCGAAGCTTCGTTCACCATGGGAAAAAGGAAGAGTGGCAGACATCGGAGGCGGCCAAAGTTAGCCGCGATCGGAGCGCTCGCCATTACCAACCGCGACATCAACAAACCTCGCGCCTCGGCTTCATCTCCGCATCCGAGGATGACATTCGTCTCCTGTGTCGTTTCGCCCAAGCCCCCAAAGGGCTTCACCGTCATGTTTGTCGCTTTGTTTCGTGGCCTCTCTCTTCCGGCGCACGAGTTCCTTCGTCCCTCCTTTTCTTCTATGGGATTCAGCTCTGGCAGCTGACCCCAAATTCCATCCTCCACCTTTCCATTTTTATCACTGTGTGAAGCCTTCCTCGCATTGAGCCTCACCGGGGCCTTTGAGGAAGATCTTCTCTGTGAAGCGTCATAACGATAGCAACGGCCCCCCCGTTGTTGGCGGCGTTGGCTTCGTTGTCAGGAAGGAAGTCGACTACTTCGACTATCCGATGAAGGAGTCCGTCCAGGGCTGGCGCAACAAGTGGTTCTATCTTCGGGACCGTGCCCGGGCGGCGTTCAAATCTCCTCTTTTTGACGATGTCTTGGTGGCTCACAAGAAGAAGTCTTGGAACAACGCCCTTTCTCCCGAAGAAAAGGCGACAGCCGATGAGCTATTCAAGCAAATTATCACTTTGAAGAATTCAGAGGCATGACGATGTGTGGTACCAAGTAGTTTCAGTGTTCCTACAACGTCAGTGCAACCGCTCGATGTCTCGCCCTCACCAGCTGTGGCTTTTCACTGGCAAAAATGACAAGTCAAGGGTCAACTCTGCCGACCTATCGGCAGATGAGCTCCAGAACGAAGTTCGTCGCCTAACATGCCTCAGCACCAAGGACACCATTGTCTTGACATCGGCGCGCCCTCCTTATGATTTCAAGCATCTTCCGTCCGAGGTAACCTTATCGTTCTTCATTTACTGTCATTACTCCTTCTTTCTGTTTGTGCCTTACACATTTTCTATCCTTCCGCAGGTTCCCGTTGTCGCCCGATGTTATCCTCTCCCACCCGAGAGCGGAGCGGTATTAGAGGATGACGATGACGATTCTGAAGGAACCGAGGATATTCAGCACGCCCTTGAGGACATCGATGTCCAAGAGGAGGAAACTGCTGAAGATGACGCCTTTCTCAAGAGCAGACGTCGCAAGCAGGTACATGATGATTATCATCACTTCGGCTGAATCAAGTCCTAAAGGAGGAGATAATGATGCCGACGAAGCTGCTTCGCCTCCTCCTGCTAAGAAGGGTTCAACAAGTTTCTTCGTGGACGAAGATGATCTGGACCTGTGAGCATTTATACTATTGTTACTTTTATTTCTTGTCACTTTGTATGATAACTGCACGCTGTACTTAAACAGCTCTGCCGATGACGATGACGATGTTCCTCTCGCAAAGAGGGCTAAACTAGCTTCTGAGAGAGCAGCATCGGCTAAGGAATCGAACCCTTCTCCTGCCAAGTCGACACCTCCATCCCGAACGGGTGTAGAGAAGGTCCCATTGTCGAGAGTTATTCCTCCTGATGATGCCTCCACCCCGCCGGCTGGCCGCGATCACGTAAGTACTTAATCTGTCTAACTTTGCTCGATTTCCATCACCTGACTCCTCTTGATTTTTCCTGGATGCAGCCAATTTACGCTACAGTCGATGCTGTGGCGGACTTTGCTGAACAATTTACTCGCCTGGAAGCCAAAAACTCTCAACTTCGGAAGGCCGTCAAATCTTCGGCTGATCAGGTGGTTGAAGCCAACAGACTTGCTGCCGATGCCAAGAGTGAGAATGCCTTGTTGAAGGAAGAAGTAAATCGGCTGAAGCGTCAAATGAAGGATGATCAAGATGGCAGGCGTGCAGTGGCGGCTGCGATCGATGAGAAGGAGGGTGTCCTTCGTGAATCCATCAAGGATTTACTGGGTAAGAATCCTTACGATGCTCCGCCCCTTTCTTGATGCTTTCTCCATTGATTACTAATACATCTCTTTTTCAGAGGCTGCCAATTTAACTGTCAGCCGGCGCCATCAGCTTCGGGAGGATTCCACAGCCGACGCCTTGTCACTTGCTGCCGAGTCAAATGTCCAGGTCCTCAAATTATTGCAGAAGTCCAAGGGAGCGCTGTCGAAGTTGTACTCGATGATCTTCCCTAAGGCGAAGCTGGACAAGACTCTCGACGAGATGGCGGAAGCTTTCCTTGTCGATCCTTCCGAGCCTGTAGAGGTACTGAAACGTCGCAGTCTCTTGATTGGTGCGGTTCTTACTTTCCAGTTGCTCATGAGCCACGGGATGGGGTCGGAATTGGAAGAGTTCTCTAAGGCGCTGCCTATTGATGATGAAAATCATCTAGTCAACCTTTAGCCTTTCAAAAGATCGGCAATAACCTGCGCCAACCGGCTTCTGAAGTTGGTAGATGAAGCGCAAGCCGAGCCTGCTCCTGAGTCAGCCCCTGGTTCAATGCCGGCGAACCCTTGAACCGTTATTTGATTTGTTGTACATAAGATTATCGTAACTCTTTTAAATTCGGCTCTGTTGCCAAACATCCTTTTGCCTGTATGATGTGCACTCAACGCTCCCGAGGGGAGTTTTTATATTAATGCTTGGTCTGAAGTGAGGACGTACTGCAGATTCCTTCATCTTCTTCCCGTGCCGAGCTCTTTCCGAATCCTTCGGGTAATGATGAATCAGGCCTTGTTCGTCAGTTACGTGACCATATGTCTAGTCTAAATAAAGACATTACTTCCCTTCGTGCAATGGCTGCCTTGGTGAAGAAGAAGGGAGAAATAGCGACTGCCATTGAACAATACGCTCTAGATGGTCTTCATGTTGCAACCGAAAGTTTGAACTGTGAGTATTAACCTGTTTTCTGATTCCAGGTATAGCTTGAATGTTCTAACATTCGTTCCTTTTCCAGTCGTGGCTTCGGATGCAGCTGAAGAAGACAGGAAGATTCATGAAGAAGTTGAGGCGATGACCGACGTTGCGCACCCAACTCATGGTTTATGGCTGCATCGTCCGAAGGCCGTCATCATGGCGAAGTTCAAGTACCGGGTGATGAAGGCACATTACTATTTTGATAAATACTATGCCCTTCTTACGATGGTTTGCACACCTTGTTTCCTCTGGATCAGGCACCCGAAACTTTGTCTGACTTGTTCACCCGATTCAAGTCTCCAGAAAGGATTCGGCTGCTAGTGCAGAAAGAGCTTCTAGCTGGTGCTGAGCTTGCTTTTGCTTCAATATTGGCATGCCATCCATCTTTAGATTTAAGAGCCGTGGCGAACACTGAAAGGGATTTAGGCCAGTACTATGATGTTGCTAGAGGTCCTGCTCACACCATTGTTTCTCGGATGGAATCATGTCTCGAAAAGGAACTGAAGGCCCACTGGGACCGGGGATCCCGATTATGAATGTAATAGCCTTGTATTTCGGATAAGACTGTTTGCTGCGTACGCTGCACGCTTATGTTTATTTGATTGATATTTTATTGTCGAATGCGGCTGAGTGATCAGTTCAACCTGCTTACTTGACGACTTCGTTGTACTTTATGCAATGTTATAGCGAAGTCGATATGTAATTTATGCGAAAGTTCGGCTTCGTCACACGGTGCACCTGTTTGAGCCTTATCTTAATGTAACCATCGACTGCAGCACTCACGTATTTTTTGAGGCTTGGATTAGTTGTTTTTGTGTGTCATTAATCTTAGCTCTCGCTGAGAGTATTTAATTAATGTCATCGTGTAAACACGTTTTTTCTGGGCCAATGCTCCCGATGGGAGTTAGAGCCGATGGAACCGGTTCCGAACGTTTCGTTCGGGTGCCAAAGCCTGAAGCAAGAAAAAGGGTAATAGAAATCTGATTAGATCTTTATTCATAATGCAAAGCAACCTTGTAGGCCGTTGAATGAAAAAAACAATTGTATCCTATGTATAAAACCGTCGCAATTGCGCGATGTTCCACGGATTCTCGACATCTTTTCCTGAGGCTGGATTTTTGAGCCGATAGGCTCCTCCTGGTATCACTTCAGTGATGATGTATGGTCCTTCCCATGGAGATTCTAGCTTCAAAGGTCGTTTTTGCTTCAACCGAAGTACCATATCTCCAACACTGAAATTTCGACTGCGTATCCGTCGACTGTGATAATTTCTCAGTGCTTGTTGGTAGACCGTTGTTCTTGCCAAGGCGATATCTCGTGCTTCGTCAAGTAGATTGACAGCATCTTGTAGCGCGATGTTGGAGGAGGACTCTGTATACGCCGTTACTCGAGGCGCTTCAAATCGGACGTCGGCTGGTAGAACTGCTTCGGCTCTGTACACCAAGAAGAATGGAATGTATTGAGTCAATCTGTTGGGGGTGGTACGTAAACTCCATAGCACAGATGGTAATTCTTCAACCCAGGCTCCGGCTGCACCTTTAAGGCATTTCTTTAAACCATCCCCTATTAAACCATTAATCCTTTCCACCTGGCCATTGGTCTGTGGGTGAGAGACTGATGCGAATTTCAATTTGATTCCCCCATCGTCACAAAATTTCCTGAACTCCTCGGAATCAAAATTGGAACCATTGTCTGTGACGATGCTGTGGGGCATACCAAATCGACAGTTATTCCTTTGAAGAATTGAACCGCCGTTTCAGCCTTTTGATTTCGCACGGTACTGCCTCGATCCACTTAGTGAATTTGTCGATCAACCAAGTAAGTACGTGTGTCCTCCGGGTGACGATCTTGGCAGCGGTCCAACTTGATCGAGTCCCCATTGAGCGAACGGCCATGCCAAGGGTATTGTCATTAAATCCGTCGCAGGAGCGTGTCGTTTCGACGAGAAACGTTGTCACGCATCGCACTTCATGACTAGATCCCTTGCTTCCGATGCTGCTGTTGGCCAGTAAAATCCCGCCCTAAAGGCTTTCGCCACAAGGGCTCTGCTTTCTGCATGATGCCCACAGGTTCCTTCATGTACCTTTGGAAGATCCCTGAGATGCTACGCTTGTAAAGCTCGCCATTTATCACCGTAAAAGCCTTTGATCGTCTGACGATTCGCTTAGCTTCCACAGGGTCTTCCGGCAGCTCTTGCTTCGACATGTAGGCTAGGAATGGTTTGGTCCATAGTGGCTCGAGGAGGAGAACTTGTTCGGCAGGGAGGCCTGGCGATTCTTCAGTCGAAGGTTTTTGTAATGAGCTTTTCTCCAACTCTTCAACCGATGGTTTTGCAGACGGCTTTTCTTTAATTGATCTTTGAGCGATCACTTCGTAAAAAACTCCATCTGGAATAGGGGAACATGTGGACCCGATGTTCGCCAGAGTGTCGGCTTCCTCGTTACTGGCTCTGCCGATATGCTTAAGCTCACATCCTTCGAATTTAGCCTCCATATTCTGATACAGCTGCCGATAAGCAACCATGTTGTCACTGACTGCATCGCACAGGTTCATCGACTGCTGGACCACCAGGTTTGAGTCTCCGTAGATTTCTAGGCGCGTAGCGCCACACGCCTTCGCCATTTTCATCCCGTGTAGCAGTGCTTCGTATTCTGCTTCGTTGTTTGTCGGCAGGAGAAGTTCATGTGTAGTATATACCTCATCTTGTCTCCCTGTGGTGATATCAGTACCACTCCTGCCCCCGCGTCTGTACTCCGTTTTGACCCATCAAAGTACATCACCCATGACCGCGACATGTCGGGTGTCGCTGGTGTTTGTGACTGGATCCAATCTGCCACAAAATCTGGGAGAATTTGGGATTTTACCGCCGTTCGGTTGACGTAAGTTATGTCGTGTGGTGCTAACTCGATGGCCCATTGAGACACTCGACCCGTGGCTTCCGGATTGGTCATTATTCTTAGGGGTGCTTCGCTCACAACTTTAACGGTGCTCCGTGAAGTAGTGCCTCAGCTTGCGAGCTGTCCTCCACACCGCGTATGCGAACTTCTGGTGATGTGGATACCGCCTTGCGGTGAGTACTTCACGAGGTAGTAAACGGGCCTCTGCACTCCATGAACTCTCCCTGCTTCTTTCTCGCTCGACAACCAAAACGCTGTTGAAGACTTGTGCTGTGAGCGGCTATGTACATCAGCAGTGTCTCCTTTTCGCAAGGTCACGAGCACCGGGGAGGTCGATAGGATTTTCTTCAAGTTGTCGAAGGAATCTTGTGCCTCCTTTGTCCACTCGAACTTTTCTGACTTTTTCATCAAGTTGTAGAAGGGCAAAGCTTTCTCCCTAGCTTTGCGATAAACCTGCTAAGTGCTGCCAATCGGCTCGCAACCGCCGCACTTGGTGCAGATTCTTTGGCGGCTCCATGTCGAGAATGGCTTTGATCTTCAAGGATTAGCCTTGATCCTCCGGCTGATATGAAGTACCCGAGTACTTGCCCTCCTGGCACTCCAAAGAAACACTTCTTGGGATTTAGCTTAATTTTGTATCTGTCCAGATTGTCAAAGGTCTCCGCAAGTCATCGATGAGTGTGGCTGCGTGCCTTGTTTTCACCACGATATCGTCGATGTAGACTTCGATGTTCCTCCAATCGCTCCGCAGGCAGCTTGCATGCAGCGTTGGTAGGTAGCTCCCGCATTTTTAACCCGAAGGTCATGACGTTGTAACAGAAAACGCCGTGTGGAGTGATGAATGCGGTTAGCTCCTGGTCCTCCTTCTTCAGTTTGATCTGGTTGTACCCGGAGTACGATCGAGGAAAGAGAGACGATCGCACCCGCTGTAGAATCGACTATCTCGATCTATTCGAGGCATGGGAAATGATCTTTCGGGCAAGGCTTGTTGAGGCTAGTGTAATCGATGCACATGCGGAGGGCGGTTGTGTCCTTCTTCGGCACCATGACTGGATTAGCCACCCACTCAGATTCCTTAAGCTCTCGGATAAATCCCGCCTTGTGGAGTCGATTAACTTCTTCGCCGATTGCTCTTCTTTTAGGTTCGGAGAATCGTCGCATCGACTGCTGTACTGGCTTGGCCGTCGGTCAACATTTAGGGCGTGCTCAGCGAGTTCCCTGGGGATACCTGGCATGTCGGATGGCTCCCATGAAAATATCTCCCAGCGCTCACGGAGGAACTCGATGAGCGCGCTTTCCTATGCGACATCTAGGTCGGCCGAGGTGTTGACCGTTTTCTTCGGATCGAGGGTGCACTGCAGTTTCTTGGTTTCCTTTGCAGCGTCGAACTCATCGGATCTTGCATTTCGATTGTCGGCTGGTGGCTGTGTGTGATCTGTAATGGCGTCGATCGCGTTGAGTTCTTCCTTGGCTCCAAACTTCGAGGCGATCTTCTGAATTCCCTGTCGCAGTTGTCTGACCGAGCGAAGCTGCAACGGTTATTGGGGTCCCGTTGTTGCCTGGCATCTTTAGTTTCAAGTATGCATAATGAGGCACGGCCATGAATTTGGCAAACGCAGGTCTGCCGATGATGGCGTGGTACTGAGATTCCCAGTTGACTACCTCGAACTCAATCCTTTCTTTCCTGAAATTACTGGGGCCGAAGACTACGTCCAATGATGTTTTACCCAGCGAGTAGGCGGGTCGAGTCGGTATAATGCCGTGGAACCCCGTGTCGATTCTTTTAGCATGTCGACTGTTAAACCCATTGCCCTCATTGTGCTGGCGAATAACAGGTTCAGCCGCTTCCACCGTCCATAAATACTTTGCCCATATTGTATCCTCCAATCTGTGCTTCCAGACAAGGGCCGCGTGACCGGGCCTTGACGGCCTTCGTGATCCGCCCGCTGAAGGTGATGCTCGATCTGACCAATCGATAAAATCCGGCGTATCAACCATGGCAACTTCCGCGTATTTTACTTCCTGGAGAACTTTTTGATTTCTCTTTTCGAAAAGCTGGTTTTGTGGATCATATTGATCTGTCCACGCAGTGCTGGGAATGCCTCGACTGGTTCATATTCGTCTTTTTCCATTGGCTCGTATGGTTCTGGTACATATGGCTCTGGCTGATGACCATAGGACCTTGCTTTCTCTTCCATTATGCAAACTCTTGACGTGGCTTCAGCTCTAAGATCGTCGCAGAACTGCCGAATCTCTAGGAAGTGTCGGCAGTTCCTTAACAGATGGCTGGACTTCTCCCGACCATCCTTAGGATCGAAATAAGAGTGGAGATAACACGGCGCTTCAAGTTGCTCTGTAGCTGAGAGGTGTGGAGAACGGGTGCGTCCTCTGATTGATGACATGTCATAGCATCGAGAGTGGACTACTGTTCTGCCTTCCTCTTCACGGTATGAACTCCTTCGTCTCTTTCTTTGTCCAGCTGCGGCGTCGATATTTTCCCGGTTGTTCTCTCGTATGCTTCTGGGTGAAGCCTTTAGGGTTGCTGCCGAAGGGACACCCTCCTGAGGCTCAGCTTTTGAGTGGGACGCGCCGGCCCCGGGGAGGCGAAGAAAACCTCCGGAGTCGACGACGAAGTGGACGCCACCGAAAACAGCTTCCGTGTTGGGAGACGATGCCATAAAGTTCGGGTGAAGCTCTTCGCGGCGCGGCACAAATTCGAAGGATCCGCAGCGGATCGGGTCTCTTGACTTCGCTGGCGTCGGTGACTCGAGTAAGAACGCCGCGGACGTAACTGGTGCTGCCGATGACCTGCCTTGTGCCGACAGATTTCCCACAGACAGCGCCAATTGTCGAGGGTACTCTCGCCAATGCCCTCCGATAGGGGCTTAGGGTTGATGGAATCCCGTAGGCTGACACGAGACATCGGTTCACAGACAAGCGGGGAGAGCGATTTACCCAGGTTCGGGGCCCTCGATGAGGTAAAACCTTACGTCCTGCACTGTTCTTTGATTATGATGACAATGGGTTACAATGGGGTGCCGAATACTTCGGCTGAGATCTAGTCGAGATTGCTATTGCTAGGGTTACCTAGCTCTAAGCTTTTCCGGGCTAAGATTGCTAAGATTGTTCGTGTCCCTCGGCAGCCCCTCTCCTGGCCTTTATATAGGAGGTCAGGTCTCAAGAGGTCTAACCGAATACGACTAGATTTACAGTAATTTAGATCCAATCTTTCCTTGTTTGTTTGCTTCCTTGTCTTGCCCATCAAGGAATCTTCTGGTGCGCCGACCTAGTGGCCCATCTAGCCTTCGGTGTCTTCATGGGCCTCCAGTTGGTCAATACAGATAGGGCAACGTCGGTTACTTGAAGGGTAGTGCCCACGTCCTTTTGACAGCATTTACCTTCTTACCTTGTGGAGCTCTTTCCGTGTGCATTCGAGTAATTAATCATCATATTGTCAAGAAGCTTTGTTGCGGCGCCTAGAGTGATGGACATAAAGGTACCTCCAAAGCTGAATCCAATAGGTTCCGTGAAGAAAAATTTAGTCCCGCATAAAAGGTTTGGATGATCATCCAAGTAGTCACCCATGGGTTGGGCAATTTTTAACCAAAGATTTCATTCTTTCCCATGCTTGGGCAACATGCTCATATCCAATTGCTTAAAATTCATTATGCTAATTCTCAAAGATATAATTTTAGCAGAGGATAATATCTACCAATAAAAGCATCCTTACATTTAGTCCATGAATCAATACTATTCTTAGGCAAGAGATAGCAACCAATCTTTAGCTCTTCCTCTTAATGAGAAAGGAAACAATTTTAATTTTATAATGTCACCATCTACATCCTTATACTTTTGCATTTCACATAGTTCAATAAAATTATTAAGATGGGCAGCAGCATCCTCAGAACTAACACCATAAAATTGCTCTCTCATAACAAGATTTAAAAGCAGTTTAATTTCAAAGAATTCTGCTGTAGTAGCAGGAGCAATAGGTGTGCATAAGAAATCATTATAATTTGTGTTTGTGAAGTCACACAACTTAGTATTTTCAGGAGTACCCATTTTAGCAATAGTAAATAAAGCAAACTAGATAAAGTAAATGCAAGTAACTAATTTTTTTGTGTTTTTATTATGGCAAACAAGATAGCAAATAAAGTAAAACTAACAACTAATTTTTTTGTGTTTTTGTTTTAGTGCAGCTAACAAAGTAGTAAATAAAATAAAGCAAGACAAAAAAACAAAGTAAAGAGATTGGAAGTGGAGACTTCTTGCGTGTGTCTTGATCTCAAGAACGGCGCCGAATTTACTTGCTCGTAGTTGATGTATGTCTTTCCGTTCAACACGCGACCGTTGGAACCCCAAGAGGAAGGTGATGCGTACAGCAGAGTTTTCCCTCAGTAAGAAACCAAGGTTTATCAAACCAGAGGAGCCAAGAAGCACGTTGAAGGTTGATGGTGGCAGTGTAGTGCGGCGCAACACCGGGATTCCGCAACGTGGAACCTGCACAACACAACCAAATTACTTTCCCCCAACGTGATGTGAGGTTGTCACTCGCTTGCTGTAACAAAGGATTAGATGTATAGTGTGGATGGTGATTGTTTGCAGAAAACAGTAGAACGAGTATTGCAGTAGATTGTATTCAATGTAAAAGAATGGACCGGGGTCCACAGTTCACTAGTGGTGTCTCTCCCATAAGATAAATAGCATGTTGGGTGAAAAAATTATAGTTGGGGAATTGACAAATAAAGAGGGCATGACCATGCACATACATGTTATGATGAGTAGTGTGAGATTCAATTGGGCATTACGACAAAGTACATAGATCGCTATCCAGCATGCATCTATGCCTAAAAAGTCCACCTTCAGGTTATCATCCGAACCCCCTCCGTATTAAGTTGCAAACAACAAACAATTGCATTAAGTATGGTGCGTAATGTAATCAACAAATACATCCTTAGACATAGCATTGATGTTTTATCCCTAGTGGCAACAGCACATCCACAACCTTAGAACTTTCTGTCACTGTCCCAGATTTAATGGAGGCATGAACCCACTATCGAGCATAAATACTCCTCTTGGAGTTACAAGTAAAAACTTGGCCAGAGCCTCTACTAATAACGGAGAGCATGCAAGATCATAAACAACACATAGATGATAGATTGATAATCAACATAACATAGCATTCACTATTCATCGGATCCCAACAAACGCAACATGTAGCATTACAAATAGATGATCTTGATCATGTTAGGCAGCTCACAAGATCTAACAATGATAGCACAATTAGGAGAAGACGACCATCTAGCTACTGCTATGGACCCATAGTCCAGGGTGAACTACCCACACATCACTCCGGAGGCGACCATGGTGGTGAAGAGTCCTCCGAGATGATTCCCCTCTCCGGGTGCCGAGACGATCTCCGAATCCCCGAGATGGGATTAGCGGCGGCGTCTCGGAAGGTTTTCCGTATTGTGGCTCTCGGTACTGGGGTATTCGCGACGAAGACTTTAAGTAGGCGGAAGGGCGGAGTCGGAGGGCTGACGGGGCCCCACACACTAGGGCCGCGCCTCATCGCCCCACTGTTCCTGTTCGGCTTCGTGGAAAAATAGGCCCCGGGCGTTGATTTCCCAATTCGAGAATATTTCCTTACTAGGATTTCTGAAACCAAAAACAAAGAACAACAACTGGCTCTTCGGCATCTCGTTAATAGGTTAGTGCCGGAAATTGCATAAATATGACATAAAGTATGTATAAAACATGTGTATACCATCATAAAACAAGCATGGAACATAAGAAATTATCGATACGTTGGAGACGTATCAGATAGTACCTAGGTGTAATGGGTGTGGTTTGTTGTTTGGGATGGTCAATACTAATGTAATCACCAGCTGAATAAACTGGTGTGTGAACCTCATTCTCCATTGGTTCCTTCCCCTTAGTCTCCTCCTTGGGCTCAGTGAATTCTTCTAACATTGTATCAATCGCACCCGACAGATGTCGGTTCAACTGAAAGAACAATGTCAGTAGGTTGCGGCTGTTATCCATGTACTTAGCGGCTTCTGCTGGTTTGAGTTTTGCAAGCTTGAAGTGGTTAAGCATAGGATCATCTTCCTACTCCATATGAGTAATGTGTGCGAATTCGGAACCAATAA
Source organism: Lolium multiflorum (assembly GCA_030979885.1). Classification (NCBI taxonomy): domain Eukaryota; kingdom Viridiplantae; phylum Streptophyta; class Magnoliopsida; order Poales; family Poaceae; genus Lolium; species Lolium multiflorum. The sequence continues at coordinate 147,649 of JAUUTY010000179.1, forward strand.
GCTCCTTTGTCTTATGTTCCCGAATATCAGTGATGGCTCTCATTATGGCTATGTGGTAGGCTGTTCGGATAGTTCTAGCCTCACCTGCTAGCATCACTATACTCATTCCTAGGGATTCTGGAAGTCTTAGTCCTATCCTACACTTCGCCAATACTGTACCGTCGTAGTACATGTATTTCATTACTTGGATCTCGGGATCGCACCCAAATTCAAGTAACATGGCACGAAGAATGTCCGCGAGTCCTCCGTCATAGTCACTCAATGTTGACTCCATCACTTTCACGTTACGTCCCGAACGTGAACTTGCCATAGTTGGCTGTAGAATAGAAAGAATATAATATTAGTAATGATGCATCATAATAGAGATAATAAAGAATTATCGCACTAAAAGATATGATTGTTTTATTCTCAAGTGAATATACACCATATTTTTAGAGAATTCTTTACTAATCCTATTTGACTCCTAACGTTTGTCCCATTTACTAGGTTCCAACCTAAGGTCAAAGCTTTTGCTCTGATACCAACTGTGGTGACCCGCATACCACCGCATGTTGTAGTATGCCATCGTTGATATAACATTCACGAAGTACCAATCCGCAAATATTACACCCTCAGAGTAGTACAGAACATAGCAGGTCCATAACTCATTCATTTATTATTACAAGCAACATGTACATATCATCTCGGAGCTCCTCTTGGGTCCTAAGAGGGATACTCATGGGTTCGAGGCGAACCCAACTTAGCTTACAGTATAAGAGTCTTACTAGGTTATACATTTATTCTCCTCAAGCAGTTAAGTACTAAGAGTTCGTACTGCTCGGATACTACTACTACTTGGTAGGTCTATACGTGCTCTCCTCCGGAACCCTCCTTGGTTCCGTAGACTATGAGGTAGTCTACAACTTCAACACCTCCAGAGAGGTCTGGTTCGTCATAGCCGATGACTTCGGCTCCTTCAGGGTCGTCGTTGTCCTCCTCCATATTGACAATCTAAGCAGGGGTTTTAAGAGTGGTATGAGTACGAGCGAACTCAACAAGTTCATTATAGAAAAGAGGTGTTTAATGCACTAGCTACAATATTAGACCAGAAAGTCTAATACCAATGCAGGTTTTGATAAACATTTCTTCAAGAGGTTGCTTTTATTCTAAAGAACTATGTCTGTCAGCCTTCACCGGTTTACTAGAACTTCATGGAGTTCCTTTCCCAGCGTCAGTTCCAAATCCTGAACAGGGAGTGACAGGTCACGATTCATTACACTCTGCAAAGGTGTGTTGCTTTACCCATAAGAGATCTTAACCTTGGTGCTAACCAGCTTTCCCGTCCACACTTCCTTCGTGTGAGGCCCGGTATAAGGTCATAGCCAATCATATTCCTCCGCTACCTCGCACACCCACCCTTTGTTGCAAACCCCGACCCGGTCCTCGCCACCCTCTTACACCAATTAAGGATGGACCCCGACCGCGACAACAGCCTGGCTCACCATAAACTCCTTCGCCGGTAGCCACAACCCATCATAGACCGCATTACCGTGGGGAATTAGAATGGGATCCCCACCCTCCGGTTTCTCGCAAGATACAACTCTACGGTAAGCGCATCCGTTGATGTACAAGAGGTGGAAATACGATTGACTATTCCGTCCCACTCCAGATCTTATGGTTAACACGGGTGTTACGGCACAAGAATCACTGGACGACATTTGTTGTTTAATCCTAGATGGATATTAAACCTTGCAATGGAACCTCCACCATATCAACACAATCCATGGTTCCATTGCCTACCACTTAGTCATATTCATAGTTATGAAAATAGTGGTTTTGCTTTTTATGCAATAGTGATAAACATAGTATTTTGCAAGTAATTTGGTAAAAATACTCGAATGACATGAGCAAGTGATGAACTTGCCTGAACACTGCAAATTGTTGCTGTTGGATGGTGTGGACTGACCCTTGTCCTCTGTTGCTGAAAAAATAGCATCATTGTCCGATAAGGGCAATGGTTAAAGAAGCAATTATGCATGATTCGATTTTTAGGGTTGTTCCCCCTTCCGGTGTTTTTATCATTTCATGTGAGAGGTTAATACTAAGAATGATTTAGGGATGCTCTGTTTAGGGTAAAATACTACCTTGAAATGTTGTCAAGGTGTTTTTAAAGTCCAAAAGAATTATGGACCTATTTTCATTATTGAAAATATAAGGTGTGATTTAAATGATTATTTAAATCATCAAATTTAGACATAATCTTGTTTGTCTTCAAAAATTCTATTTCATATTTTATTATGATAGAGAATTTTATCCTGAGTAGTTTTCATAATTTTAATTATTTTTTTAGAGTATTTATCATTTTCTATGTATTTTCAAAGTTTCTGTTTTAATTGGATTCATGAAATGTCTAAAACGCCCCTGGGCCCACATGTCAGGGTGGCCCAGTGGGTTAACCCTAACCCGAGCCGCACGTCGGGCTCGGTCGGACGCGCCCGTTCCCTTCCCCTTCTCCCTCGCGAACACTAGCCTCCTCGCTCTCGCGACGTCGTGGTCGCCTGCGCCTTCGCCGGATTACTCCGGCCAACTCCGGCCATCGTCGGCGGTGAGATGTGGCGCATCTGAACCACCGTTCGATGGCGCTTCAGATCCACCGCGTCGATCTGTGTTTCGCCGCCTCCTCGTCTCGCCCCCATCGCCTCTGCTCGCCTGCCGTGGTGTTCCGCGGCGATTTCGTCGCCGCCGACACTCCGGGCGCCGTGGCGCGGCCGTGTGCCTCGTCGTGGTTGTGCTGGCGTTGCGGCGAGGTGGTGCCTGGCTTGACTTGGCCTGGTGCCGCCGTTCGCCCGGCGCGTGCAGCCGTGCCGCCATGGTCGAGCTCCTCTACGCTTCACCAGTAAGTTCACTCCACCTCCTTCCTCTTCTGCTACCTGTTCCACTCTCTCTTCTCTCCTCCTCCTCTTCGTCTAGCTCGGCCACTGGCCTGCTTCTCCCCGTGGAGATGCTGGCTATGCCGTGATGTTGTTGCTGTGCCGCGCTAGGGCTTGGCAAGCTGCTGCGCTACTGCTGCTGTGCTTGCTACTGCTATGCGTATGCTGCTGCTGTGCTGTTGCGCTGCTGCTGTGATTCCTAGCTACTGTGCTGTGCTATTCTTCTTTCTCACCTGCTGTTGTATCTCATGAGCTCTTGCTCATGAGCCTACTGTGATGCTCATGCTCACTTAAATTGTTCATGCTGTTGCTATGTGTATCCTACCTCTCGTGTGAGTGCAATGGCTTGCCCCTGGCTTGATCATGGTGCATGATCCTTGCCTCTGGCAAGTGCCAGTGCTCCTAGTGTGCTATCTGTGTGCTATAATTTCATGAACATGCTCAGTTGAGCTTAACTGTTGAATTGACAGCTCCATCCCTTGATGGAGTGCTTCTGGATACAATTATAATACTTTATTCACTTATCTGTGATGCAATTGTTCAGTTATATGTTTAATTTAATTATCCGGGCCTTGTGATGATGCTAGAATTGATTATAGCAGGCTTTAGCATGCTTTAGCAAGCTCTGGTGATCAAGTGATCCACAGCTGCTTGTTTATTGCTTGCTTAGCTTAATGCCTGTGACTGTATGGTGCTTGTTCTGGTGATTGTGTATCACCATGCCTTGTGCTGGTGCAGGCTTTGCCTGATCAAGTGTCTGCTGTTGCTTGCAGTGATCTTCTGGGTCATTTGCAAGTGTCTATACCACTGGTTGCTTGTGTATTTCAATTATCTATCTAGTTTGGCTTGATCACATGGATAATTGATGTGAACTGCCCTGCAGTAATGATCATTTTACTTGAATTTGGCAGGGTTAGATGGATGCCAACTCTTGGTTGTGTACCCTAGCCCTCCTGTTTGAACCCATCTGGGTAATGATAATTGTGCATGGCTTATTTGTTTGGCTGGTTTGACCTTGACAACAATTCATTGCTGTTAGGTAGCTCCCACCCTTGTTGGCTTGATGTGGCTTAGTGAATGCATCTCTGGGCAATTCCTTGTTGGATTTCCAGTGATCTTTGTTGTTGACAAACAAAAATAGGCACAAGTTTCCTATCTGTCTGATGGTGTAATTAGCTGTAGGTGCTAGGCGAGTTGGGCTAGGCTAGCTGTGAATCAATCCCTTGCTGGATTCTTTGGTTTGCCTCAGTGATAATACACTGGGCTTGACCATTTCTTCCCTAGGATGATTTTCTTCTGGCTTAATCCCCTTTTTGCCAGCATCAAATGGTTTTAACACCAAATGATGATACACATAGGGTAATCATACCCTCTGGCTTGTGTATGTGTTATGCACATGCTTATTTATGAGCAAAACAAATGTTTGCCCATGATTTCCTGTTTATACCTCACTCCAGCTCCTAGATTAAGTTGTTGGTGTAGAGGATTGCTTCTGGTGATTTGGTTTGCTTGCCCTGCTCCTCTTTGCCAGCTTGTGGTGCTTGATTAATTTTTGTGGCTGTTTGAATAGGTTGAACAGCAGTGGCTGTTCTTCCTGTTCTTGTGTTCTTGCTTGTTCTTACCCAGAAGCTTGTGTCGATGCTAATGGCTAGGGTTTTGGCTGTGAGAAGCTTTTATGTGACTGGCCCTTGCTTCTCTGGTCGATAGCACTGCCTGGCACTTGTTGGTGACTCTCTGGCCGTGTGTGTGCTGTGTTGCATGCATACACCATGGCTTGCTGTTGGGCATGCACACTAGCTGTGTGAGCAGCTTGTGTGTGTGTGTACCTGGTGCTTGTGAGTGGATCAGCTCGGCTCCTATGGTCATATCCTCTCAGATTCACATTTTTCTTGCTCATTTGCCAAGTGGCTTTGCCACTTGGCATAACTTGTGTTTCTTGTTTGTGTGTGTGCAGGGAACTTTGGAATGATCAAGATGAAGTGCAAGATCATCTTGATCCAGGATTTCATGAAGATCAACATGTAGTTTAGGACCTTTTATTAACTTGTAATTTCCCTTTTTCTTTTTCCTTTTATTCAATTTATGTAATGTGTTGTAACATTTCATATTTCAATTCTGAATATTGTAATGACAATGTATCATGTGTGATTATTAATAAAGCTCCAATTTTCTCTAATGAGCTTTGTATAATAGTTGTACTATTTATATTCTTAATTATTTATAATTTGTTTATTGAATTACCTCAAATTTGAATTATGAGATATTCGTATGATGTTTTAAATTTGAAATTCAAACACAACTTGTGTTTGAATTCAATCATGCAACTTAAGTTGTAATGCACTAACTCTCCTCTCTTCTCAAAACCCTAGTTTAGTTAAGTGAGATGCAAGTTTGTCGCACTCTTGAAACCCTAACCCTGTAAGGTGTCGAAAGAGAAACTTGTCCCCCTTCGATGCAGTTTTCTTTTAAAAGCGCGAAATTTCCCCAGAATTTACGATGCAGTGCACATCCCTTTCTAAAATCTACCCCTCGATCGTCTCTAAACCTTTGACATTACATATATTCCTTAGACACCCATTTAAACTAGAGATCTACTCTTTGCACATTAGATTGCACCTTAGATTCTGAACTTTTGGTAGACTCGTCTTAAAAAAATTTAAGAGAAGAAATATAGTTTAAGAAACTAGTTAGACAGGAGAAAATTCTACATCTAATGGTTTTGATCCATTTACAAACTAGGAAAATACGTTTAAAATTTTAAAGGTTTACAACATGTAAAGTTATCACAACAAGTACATGTGCATAGATAAGCATATTAGAACAACCGCTGCCAGGAGAGAGATTCGATATCATAATGTCAAACTTACCTCACAAACTCTAAATTAAAATCACAATAATTAATTATTTAACTTGAATTTGAGAAGCCTTGATATCTTGGTGCATATTTTCTGAAATGTTTAAGACTTACATCTTGAAATTTATTTCAAGAGTAGGTGTAGTGTGTTTCATGCATGTAGAACATTTTTGTGCTAGCTTGCCTCAGTTTATCCAGTGCTAATTAAAGGCATAATCAATTATTTGCATATCATAGCCATCAATGGGAATAGAAAAAATAGGAGAGAAAATAAGCGTGCTTATTTGATTGATTATTTAATTTAAATTTATAAAGCCATGCTATCTCAGTGCAAATTTTATGTCGTCTTTAAGACTACATCAAGAATTTATTTCAAGAGTGGATATAGCGTCTTACCTAATACATTCGATACAGAATACCGAATGTAGTATAGTTACTTTTTCCCTATAAAATCTAGGTTTATATCGATCGCTGGGAAATAACTGTTACTGTGATTTATTCAAGTAAGACCTTATTAACTTGTGCAATCTTCATCTCATCGGATCTTCGAGTTTACTTGGAGTTTGTGAATCAACGAATGGAGATAGGTCGGAGCTAAGATTTTACTTGCAACTATGCATAAATGAAATGGGATAAAAGATAATAATAAACATAATTGTGCATACTCAATTTAGATTAGATTTTGTGGGCTATGCGTCCTTATGTACTACAGACTCCAATTGCGCTGGTTATCTACAAGACTATTGTCAAACCAAATCACTCCATCACGATGGTTATGAAGGATTATTAAGTGCTGAGAATAGACCAAATCATTATCAATGATATCACCGTTATTCCCTAATGAGTCTCAAGCTACCACCGTACTCCCCTACTGTCACTGGGTTTTACAAGAAGGAGAAGATTACTACTAATCTCACCTCATTATCTTTATATAATATTGGGATCTTGGATACTTGAAAAGTCCTAGATTGAGGTACATAGGAGATAGAGATACAATCATACAAATCCTTAAATGAAAATTAAGCACATGATGTTGTGTGGCTAGGCCTCAACCCTCAACCGGTAAGAACTACTCACACATGATAAGATCAACAATCATAAACATTATAAATAAATTATTATGATAAATATATAATAGTCTTACAATGACATAGGTATGCCTAAGAGGCATGTCACATATACACCCCTGGTCCACGATTGGGGTAGAAGACCCATGGACTCGAAGATTTGGAGACCCAGAAGGTTGAAGATGTTCGGATTAGGAAAGTAGAGTTATTATATGAAACTTGTATCAATATAAGCAAAGGCCCAGTGCGGCCCGATAATCTGAACGTGTACAACACGGAAGAGCCTCGGCTTCACCTCCTATATAAGGACGAATCCAAGGTCAAAATAAGGATCAGATCATTGCAAACTCTAGCCACCATATTTTGTTGAGTTGGACGCCTTTGTTCGTCTGACAACCTTCGAGTTTTATTTGCCATCTACTTTCAACGAAATCCTAAGTCTACAATCTGTAGACATTGATGAGTCGATACCTCGTCATACAATGCCATCAATTATGATTAGATCAGGAGTACAACTAGAATCTATGGCTAAGGATAGGGGGAGGATGGAAATAATGCTGAAGATGGCGATGGAGCAACGGTTTCCCTATCCTCAGATGTGATTTGGTGAAATGGATCTCAGGGCAGCTTATTCCTTTTACTTCTGTTACGATCTCTTTTTGATTCTTCTATGTTTTGAGGTGGCTGTGATGCCCATTATATATAGGTTCCTTCACAAAAATTTCCCCCTTGAAAAGGGGAAGGCGGTGGCACAAGGTAAGAGCGCATTGTACTGGCGGTCTGTGGCCGGTACCAGTGCTTGCCAAACTCTGTGATGCTTCTCTTCGTGGCCTCTTTGACTTCGGAAAATAGTCAACTTGCACATCTTAATTAATTGCCCTTGATTTGGTCCAGAAAATGTCCATATCTACACACAGAGGAATAAAAGAAAAGATTTGCACATCTTTGTAATAATTAATGATTAATGGTAAGTTGAGAGAGATATTTCATCAAGTACTTGACTAATAACAGATTTCAACATGAATAAAGATGATTTTTTTACAACCATTAATACGGTGCCAGAAAGACTTGATCCAGCACCCTCCACCTTATGCAAATAGCAATGCTCCAGGCAGAAGAGTAGTGCGCTAAAGTGCTCCTTTGATTGCATATACTATAGTAGACAAGCTATGTGAAAAAGTTGGAAATTTTTGGCCACAAAACGTGTGGTTACACACATGTGAGCTTGGGCCCGAAATCTTATATGCCGCTCATTGCGACGCCGGATAGTCCCCATGCATCTCAGAGTTATTCTTCGTTCCCACCTCTTTAAACCTCGTATTTTTCTGCTTCTGGTTTTTTCTCTTGTTTTCCCAGTTTATGGTTTTTCCTCTTGTTTCTTGCTCTGTTTTTTTTGTTCGTTTTTTTCCTTTTTCTTTTTATTTTAATAATTTACGAGCATTCTAAATTCTTGTAACCGGTTTTTTTTTTAATTCAGGAATAATTTTTAAATGCACAAACATTTTAAAATTTGCGAACATCTTTTCAAGTTCATGATTTTTTTAATACACGATTTTTTTTTCAAATTCATGAACAATTTTTAATTCGCAAATATTTTTCAATTTCATGAATTTTTTAAAATTAGCGAATTTATGAAGTCGTGAACATTTTTAAAAACTGGAACATTTTATTGATTTCATGAATTTTTTTATCCGTAAACATTTTTTCAAATTCATGAAATATTATTTTGAAATCAGCAAACATCTAAAGGCGTGATAAATTTTTAATTTGGAATGATTTTGAATTTTCATGAACATTTTTCGAATCAGTAAACTTATATATTCATGAATGTTTTTTTTCAAAGTCTTGAACATTTTGAAATCACAATAATTTTTTAATTATTAATATATTTTCAATTTTCTTAACATAATTTAATTTAAGGATTTTTAAAAATCGGTGTACATTTATGAAAGGAAATAAATAAAATAGTTTGAAGAAAAACGGACATGGGCTTATCAGCAAAATTCGTTTTTCAGAAAAATAAATGCCTAAGCGTTCCAGGTGATTGGGCCGGCCCGTCGGGAGTTGGCTTCACCGGCGCCGCAAAAGGCCTTGCCCGAATGTTTTCCGGCTATTGTGCCGACGATAAATGGAAGAAAACCCAAAAATCTTCTTTCCGTAAACCTGTCCTTTCCCCTCCGCTGTTTCCTGGTGTCTGGGTGTTCAACAATGGCCGCCTCTTCGGCTCTCAGAGTAAGCAAAGCGCGCACCGCCGCCGCCGCCCCTCCCCCTATTCCTCCCTAACCTGGCTTCCTTGGTTTTGGTTAACGATGCAGCTGATCCTCGGCTCCTCGTCGGCTTCGCGTCGTCTGATTCTTTCCGAGATGGGATACCAGTTCACACTACTTGTAGGTGATTTCCCCCCTCGTTTTCTGAAGTAGGTTCACTCCAGATGTTTTCTTGTGATTTACCTCTTCTATTTTCTTGTTTTCCCTCTGTTGGGATTTAGAGCGCGGACATTGACGAGAAGGAGATCAGAATGGAGAAGCCAGAGGAACTGGTGGTCGCCTTGGCTCACGCGAAAGTAATTTCCCCTTTTCGCTCACCCAAGATCCTTGTTCTGCTATCTCTGTAAATTTGTTCTAGTTTTTTTGTTTTGTTTTGGAAAGACAAGTTCTAAAGACAGGGAATACCTAATTTCTCGGGTGAAGTTTGCTTCGGAGCTGTGGTTTTTAGGTTTTTCATTAACTAGTTATGGTGATCAAACGAATTTATATCAGGTCTTTAGATGTGTTACTAATTTATATATTTCTTTTAACAAAAAAAAACAATATGAAATGGTTTAATTGTGCCAGTTGAAGTTCTTGTTATGCTTCGGTTATTTAGTGTTCACTCGATGCTACATCAATGCTGTAGGCAGATGCAATATTGGAGAAGATGGCAAAGAATGGGATGATGCAAGAGATTGCTGACTCTCAAGAGACTACCTTGCTGATCACTGCTGATCAAGTATGTAGTTTAATTCCCCTTTCACTAGCTCTTTTAATTGCAGTTTTTGTCATAATTGTGATGCTACATGCTAGTTTCATGTGGATATAGAAGAAATTAGCAGTCACTTTACACTGAATTTCTTGAATCTGGAGGGAGTAATGCTGGAAACAGTCATCATTACCTGAGTGTGCTTACATGATTATGTTACCACTCTACTTCAAGATTTAGTGCCTTACCAGTTTTTTTTCTGGTGTTTCTGCATATATGGTCCAGTCTATGTTGTAGTAGACATTTTCCTGACCATTGTTTGGTTTAGGAGTTAGGCACATATGGTGCTAGAAGGCCAATAGCACCAATCATCCAATATGAATATTCAGAGAATGCTCAGATAATAATCCATGTCAAGAGGCATAAATTGGTGTTTGCATATACTTTCCCATATATAATCCAGATATTATGCAGACAAGAGTAGCAGTTAGGCCGAAAGAGTCTGCATAATATTTGGATCCAAGCAAAGAGGCATAAAAGTGGTATTTTCCTGGACCGTATTGATATGTCACTTGGTCATTTTCATCCATGGTTTAATTATGTTTTGGTTTCTGGGTATGATATTTTTGAGGGAAATTGGATATGAAATTTAGATAATTATAAACAGAGATGGCATGTTTGGTTTTTCTTGCTCATTATTAGTTGCTTTTGTTAAAATGGAGAGAGAAACTAGTGTTTCTTGGCATGTTATAACATCAGTGATTAAAATCGATATAGCTGAATAGTTATGTTCTCAGAAAATAGAGGAATATCGGTACCCTTTTGCCCGTACCATGTGTATGCATACATGTTAGTCTTATTTACCTAACCCCCTCCCCACACCACCACTGCACCTTGTCTTAATTTTTTTTTTCATTATGGAGGTTGTGGTCCATGATGGAGTTATCCGTGAAAAACCAACCACTCCAGAAGAGGCACGTAAATTCATCCAAGGTTTGTCTTTTCAACTTTTCGTCTTTGAGCTCAAATTACTTAGATGTTTTGTTAGACTTGTCCGTTTAACCACATACCGCTTACAGGATACTCCCAAAGCCATGCTGCAACAATTGGATCTGTGCTTGTTACAGATGTGAAGAATGGTAGTAGAAGGGGAGGATGGGATAAATCTGAAGTAATAGCCAGATTCCTCTGATGTTTTCTTATCCAAATATTATTCGTCTGATGTTTCATTCCTGAATGAGTACCAAAGTTTTTCTTTGACACAAGTATCAGTTTTCATTTAAATTGTCATCTTTTCCTGAAGGAGCAACCTAACCCATGAATTCTGGATTTTAATTCAGATTAGCTTTTCAGTAACATGATTTGGTGTAATGCTAGCTTCCTTCTAAAATCTGCTCCAACTTTCAGTCCCCATAAGTTGATAAAATAAAAGTGACCTAACATGAGCTGATGAGCGCAACCTGTCTCAGGTCAATTGATGGGCCAATTCATTTTTAATGTTCAGATGCTCTTGTGCTCTTTCAGAAAGTTGAGATCCATCTTGAAGTTTTGAGACCAATTTGATATTTACCATTTAGATTCATTGTATCATGGTTTAGTTCAGAAGTTGTATATTAACTTTTTAGATCCCCATTAGAAATTAGGTGCACGCTCTGATAACTCTTTGGGCGCTTAAAGGAAGTATAAGGTGCCATTGATATCAAATCAATCCTAATGAATATGCAGAATCCAGTTATGATCCCATGTTCCCATCATCTTGAGTTCTGCGTCGCAGAGTTTTTGGCCTCACACTTTCCACTATAATTTTCCCTGAGCAGGTTTATTTCCACAAGATACCTGACGAAGTTATTGATAGCCTGGTAAGTCAGAAAAAACACACCCACCAGTTTAATTTTGGCATGTTATGTAGTGCCCCTTCCCGGTTTCTCAAGAAACGAAGTGTACGTTTTGGAATGTGTGTGCACTACTTCCATGATCTGATTCCTCATTGAAGCTTTTCACTTTTGTATGTTTCAGATTGAGGAGGGGAATGTCTTTTACGTAGCTGGTGGCCTCCTAGTGGAGCATCCACTCACTTCACCTCTCGTGGAATCCATTGTGAGTTGCATCCTTACATGTTCTGGTTCTAGGTTGGACTATGTATTTCTATGTCTGTGAAACTGCATCTCAATATGGCAACCTTGTGCAGGTCGGTACAATGGATAGTGTAATGGGGCTTCCTAAAGCGCTCACAGAGAAGCTCATCAAGGATTCCCTTCAGGAGTCCTAGCTGCAAATATCCGGACTAAGCTGGCTGGTTACGCAGAAATCTCATGTTGGAAAATCTCCATTATTGGCTTCTCGCGATGAACATATTAAGCACCCATCTTGTCTGGCAAATGAGGCGAAAAAGCTGACTACCGTCATCAGCTTTGTCATACCAACTTTGATAAACTGAACCATTGTAGCGATCGAAATCTTCTTGGTAGTTAAGTTTGTTGGGTAGTAATAACATCCCTTTTGGAGCCTTCTCCTGTAACCGACTCGTTAAGGTATGATGGACCAAGTGATATCACATTTTTCAGAAGAACATAGTGCATGGTTATCTTAAAACGTGTGTGTTGCTTTATTTGCCCCTTTTCTCTCTGAGAGCTGCTATACAGTGATGAACTATCGCGGATTGCTCATCTTATGTTGTAGTTTTACTCATGTCATTTTTAGTCATTGTCCTATGGAAGCCAATAGGGCAGTTCATGTTTTCGCTAGTAGAGCAGGTGGGTTTCAGTTCATTGTGTGGCAGGAGGACCGTCCAGATTTTGTTTTCCTGTAATCATGGACAATGTGACCCTAGTTTTGTCCAAAGTCAGTATTTGTAAAGTACTCCCTCCTATCGTAGCCACGCTTTTTTTTCCGAGCGGTTTTTGATGCACAACTTTAACCAGTAATAAATATGTACAAAATTATGTGCTTTTGGGATGTATAAATGGTATTGTTGCATTTGTCGTACAAATCTATTTCAGTTCATATACATTTATACAAATTCTATGGACATACTATAAGCAAATCATAGTCAAAGTTATAGGTTGTCCACCAACAGAATTTAAGGGATCTTTATAATAAATTATTAACATCTACAACCTCAAACAAACATTATCATCGACCCATAATAAATTATACTGTTATATTAATATTTGATTTGATGTCATAGATGTTGATATAGATAAATTTGGTCAATTTTTCCGAATTTTGACTTTGACAAAAACTAATACTCCGGACGTAACATTCAGGGAATTTTTTAGTTATTAAATCGTCGTGATGTCTTTGGTAAGAAAAAAAGATGGACCGAAGAGTTAATCAGAGGACCTCTCAATCTTCCAATGTCTTTCCTGTCAGTCCTCCAATGTTGACATTTCCCTTCCTCTCCCTTGTTTCCTCCGTCTCGGTGAGTTCAAGAATGGCCGTCTCTTCGCCTCAGGGTACGCACCCCCGACCTCACCGCCGCCTGTTGGGTCAATCTCATTCCCTAACCAGGCTTGTATGTTTACCTTGGTTTTATTGAATGATGTAGCTGATCCTCGGCTCCGCGTCGGCGTCGCGCCGTCAGATTCTTTCCGAGATGGGCTACCAGTTCACAGTGCTTGTACGTGATTCCCCCCTTTTTTCTGCGAAAGGTTTACTCTATCTTTTTTCTTGCGATTTATCTCTTTTGTTTTCTTGTTTCCCCTCGGTTGGGATTTAGAGCGCGGACATTGACGAGGAGATCAGAATAGAGAAGCCAGAGGAACTGGTGGTCGCCTTGGCTCACGAGAAAGTAAATTCCTTTTTTCCTCTTACTCAAGAACTAGGTCCTGCCATCTTTGTAAAGTTGTTATAATCTGTTGGTTTGGGAAAGACAGACAAGTTCTTAAGAACGAATACATAATTTAGGTAAGGGTGAAGTTTGCTTCGCAGCAGGGTTTTTAATTAACTATTTATGGTGATAAAACGAATTTATAGCAGGTCGCCACTTGGAAAGGTTTGTCCTTCTTTTATCAAGAACAAGGGTCGTTAGCATGTGTTACTACCTGTTTAAAGAGATTTGTGTTATTTTTTGGCACCTCATTTATATATATCTTCTTTTAACAAACAAAAAAAACAAGAAATGGTCAAATTGTGCCAGTTGAACTTCTAGTTATGCTTCGGTTAGTAGTGTTCACATTGTATGTCCATGCTGTAGGCAGATGCAATATTGACGAAGATGGTGAAAAATGGGATGATGCAAGATATTGTTGAATCTCAAGAGACTACCTTGTTGATCACTGCTGACAAAGTATGTAGCTGAAATTCCTTTCATAAGCCCTTTCAAAAGCACTCTTTAGTAACAACTGTGATGTTAGTTTCATGTGGATATAGCAGAATGGTAGTCACTTTAGAATCTGCAGGGAGTGAACCTGGAAAGAGCCATTATTGCCTGATTGTACTTACATGCCTATGCTACCACTGCATTTCAAGATTTAGTGCTACTGACACGTCAGTTTTTGTTCTGGTGTTTCTTTTTTTTTCGAAAAGGAGTTTAACGCCTGGCATGTACATCGATTGATGCACACAATCATTCTTCTGGTGTTTCAAGATATATGGTCCAGTTGCTCTTGATGTTGTGTCATTGGCGTTGCGGTGGCACAACTCTCCTCGAGGGTTGGCATGTTCATCTTCGTTGGAGCGTCCCATGCCTGCTCCTCCCATAGCAGTTCTGGCGTCTTCTATTAGGCTTTCTGAGTTCGGCCCTTTGTTCTCGGGTCTTAAGTGGGTTTGGCCATGCGTCGGGGTTGTATGGTTTTTGCCCGGTTTTCCGCTAATTATCTCGGCATTCTCTTCTAATTAATGGATAAGGCAAAGCTTTTCCCTTCGTTTTAAAAAAAAAATGGCCCAGAGACTTTAGTGATCCCCATTTGGTTGAGGAGTAGGACACATATGGGGCTAGAAGGACAATATCACCAATAATCCAACATGTCTGTTGTATTTCGGCATTGGATATTAAATGTTCTGGGAGTGATCAGATAATAATCCATGCCAAGAGGCACAAAGTTTGGCGTTTGCATATATTTCCCACAGATAATCCAGATATTACACAGACAAGAATAGCAGTTAGGTCAAAGGAATCCACATAATATTTGGATCCATGCAAAGATGCATTAATTAGTATTTTCGTGGACCATATTGATAAGTCACTGAGTCATTTTTCATATGTGATTTCATTATGTTCTGGTCTTTGGTTATGGAATTTAGATAATTATAATCCAGGACACATCTAGGTCTTTTGTTTAGTATCCAATTTTTTTCTTGCTAATGACTAATTACTTTGGTTAAAATTGGAGAGACAAACTAGTTTTTGTAGACATGTTATGGCATCAGTGATTAAAATGGTAGCATTCATAGTTGAATATTAATATATTTTCTCAAAACAGTGGAATATATATACCCTTTGTGTTGCATGCCGCTGCACCTACTGTGTGTGTGCATACATGTCAGTGCTTATTTACCCCCTTTCGCCTTGTTTTAATTTTTTTTTGATGTAGGTTGTGATCCATGATGGAGTTATTCGCAAAAAACCTATCACTCCAGAAGGGGCACGTAAATTCATCCAAGGTTTGTCTTATCAAGTATTCGTGTGTGAGCTCAAATTACTTAGATGGCCTGTTATACTTGTCCGTTTAACCATGTACTGCTTACAGGTTACTCCCAAAGCCATGCTTCAACAATTGGATCTGTTGTTGTTACAAATGTGAAAAGCTGTGTTAGAATGGAAGGATGGGATAAATCTGAAGTAATAGCCAGATTCCCCTAATGTTTTCTCTTTCAAGTGTTATTCCTCTGATGTTTCATGAATGAATGAGTACCTAACCCATGAATTCTGGATTTTTAATTCACATCAGTTTTTCAGTAACATGATTTGGTGTAATTCTAGCTCACTGTTAAAATATGGTCCCGCTTTCAGTCCCCTTAAATTGATGAAATGCCAGTGACGGAGCGACCTAACATGCAGTGCTAAGGGCATCTCCAACCGCGCGACCCAAACCGCGCCCGCGCGTCCGTTTGGGTCGAGCCGGACAAAAACGCGGCCCAGGACGCACCGCAAAGCGGACGGCCGCGGCGTCGGAACGACGCAAACCCGGCCCAAATCTGGGCCTGGTTTGCGTGGCCGCGATGGCACGCGCCGTCCGCCGCGTCCGCGCCTGGTCGCCTCGTCTCCCTTGGGCCCACCTGGTGGGGAGACTATTAAATGGGGACTGGAGGGATCCCATCCACTCCGTCCCCACTCCACCGAGCAAAACGCCGCCATGGCCCCGAAGCGACGTTCGCTCCCGAGCCAATGACGGCGAGGCGCAGCAGCCGGCGTCCGCCGCCGCGGGCGGAGGGAACCGCGGCGGCCTCCACATCGGAGAGCCGCCGCGGCGGTGCGGCATTGCCGCAACCGCCGCCTCTCCTCATCGAGCCCAAGCCGGAGTCCTCGAGGACCCGGACCTCCGCGCCGCCCGATCATCTCGGCGGAGGAGGGGCGAAATGGCCAGACCTCCAGAGGCCATTCGCACCTCCGAGATGGAGGAGGCGGCCGCGGAGGTCGAGGAGGCGAGGGCTGGGAGCTCTACGCCCGGCCAGCCGGCGACGGGAGGAGGAGGAGCGGCGCGGCGGGAGGAGGCGGGCCGCGCGACGAGGAGCGCGGAGGCGGGGCGGAGCGGCGGCCAGGCGGCGCCGCGCCCGGCGGGAGAGGCAGCGCCTCGGGAGAGGCGGCCCGTGCGCGCCGCAGCCTCGGTGGCTCCACCCCCACTCGTGGGAGGAGGCCCCGTGGTCTCCGTGGCGGAGTCCCCGCGCGGTCGAGCCGGCCCGCGCCGCCCGGGACGTCATCCACGACGACGACGCGCCGACGACGCCCACAGGGGCTAGGCGGCGCACCGGCGGCCACCGCCGCCGACCAAACCCTAATAGAGGGTTTTTAGATTAGTTTAAATTTAAAAGCCCATATAGGGGCTTCTTTTGTTAGTTTTATTTGCCCAAAATAGGGCTATGTACTAAATTTTCCCAAAATAGGGCATATGTTCAATGAAATTTAGTTTAAATTTGCCTCTTTTTTGTGTTTTCGTTTTTCTCCGGTTTATGCGATGCGTCCGCGCGTTGGGCGCAGCGCGCGACCCAAACGGACACGCGGACGCGGGCGCTGTCCGCGTGTCCGGCGGCGACCCAAACGGCCCAAAACGGACGGCCCAGCGCGTCCGTTTGGGTCGCCCGGTTGGAGATGCCCTAACATGACCAGCCGACCACAACCTGTATGAGGATAGCTTTACACTTTCAAAAATTGATGGGCCAATTCTCCTAATGATCAGGTGCTCTTGTGCTCTTCTATAAAGTTGAAATCCATCTTGAAGCTTCGAGACTAATTTGATATTTAGCATTTAGATTTATTGTATCATGGCTGATCACAGAAGTAGTATATTACCTTTTTAGATTCCAATCAGAAATTAGGTGCTTGCTCAGATAACCCTGTTTACCACTGGCACACAACATCTAATGGATCCTAATGAATAT
Source organism: Lolium multiflorum (assembly GCA_030979885.1). Lineage (NCBI taxonomy): Eukaryota > Viridiplantae > Streptophyta > Magnoliopsida > Poales > Poaceae > Lolium > Lolium multiflorum. The sequence goes on from JAUUTY010000179.1 coordinate 164,976, forward strand.
GCAGAATCCAGTTATAAGTATAATCCCATGTTCTCATCATCTTGAGTCCTCACACTTTCCACTATAATTGTTCCTGAGCAGGTTTATTTCCACAAGATACCCGATGAAGTAATTGATAGCCTGGTAAGTCAACAAAACACACCCACGTTTTGGCATGTTGTGCAGTGCTTCTTCCCGGTTTCTCAAGAAACGAAGTGTACGTTATGGAACATGCTGCACTCTTCCAATCATCTGATTTCTCAATGAAACTTTGCACTCGTGTATGTCTCAGATTGAGGAGGGCAGTGTCTTCTATGTAGCTGGTGACCTTCTAGTGGAGCATCCGCTGACTTCGCCCCTCGTGGAATCCATTGTGAGTCGCATCCTTTACATGATCTGGCTCTAGGTTGGACCATGTATTTCTATATCTGCGAAAGTTGTCAACTGCATCTCAACATTGCAACCTGTGTAGGTCGGTACAATGGATAGTGTAATGGGGCTTCCTAAAGAACTCACGGAGAAGCTCATCAAGGCTTCCCTTCAGGAGTCCTAGCTGCAAATTTCCGGACTAAGCTGGCTGGTGCCTGGTGACCCGAAAAAAATCTCATATCAGGACGGAGGGGGTGTAGCTAGCAGCATCTTTGGAGTCTTGTTCTGCTACCAAACTCCCAGTTAGGGCTTGTTCGGTTAATCACCACATCAAGTGGTTTGGAGATTATTGGAGTGTATAGAGGGAATTTTTGACTTACAAGGAATTTATGGTGTTCACCATTCTGTTCTGTGACCATGGTCTGTCATGCATAATGTGACTCACCATTCTGTTGTTTTGAACTGCCACCCCATCATACTTTTCATATTGAAATTTCTCAATGAACAAATGGTAGCATGATGTTATTCACTTTCCCTACCGCTACTTACAACAGCGTTTAAATAGAGAAAGATATCACAAATACTCCCTGGCAGCAAGTACATTATGAAGTGGATCTTTCTTTCTCTCACAACTCACATACTAACTCTGAACTTAAAACCTAGCTAATGGCCTAACGATGCATTCTGATCTAGGTAATCTAGTCTCTTCACAAAGCATTTTTTTCGTGTAGCCATCATGCTCCTCATTAACCGTGATGAAATCTGATCCTGGGAAAAGCTTTTGAAATATTTAGACGCAGATGCAATCTTTTCTTTCTTCACCTTAGTTTGATGTTCAGTAACTTCCTCTTGCATACTTGAGAATCATGAAAAGCTGCAGTGTCTAACATAGAATAGAATAGAATATATGCTTCTTGTCCTAGTGCACTTGTCTCACTAATGGAAGCAACTTGCAATACAAGCGTGACTATTAAAAGGTGAAATATCCGTGGCATGAAAAGAAAGTCCAAATGACTTCTAACACTTATGAGTCATTCATCAAGTGCCAACTAGTTGGTGAAAAACGAATGATGCACATATAATGGCCAAAGTTAGGTAAGGTAGAATGCTGGACAACACTGTAAAGATCATATTTTTGGTTCCAATGCATGTGAAAATACAAGGAAAACATCAAAATATACTTAATGTATAAATCTAGAAGCAGAGAAGGGCAGAAAAACACGCCTCTTTCTCTGAATTACTGTGAAAAAACTTCAAATCAAGTTCTGATGGGTATCCACATGTTTATCAATCTTTTCAATTGAATTATCAAGTGTGGTGAAGCGCTTGAGATGAAATGCAACAACTTCAGGTGATTTTTCAATCACTAACCGCTTGGCCTTACACACTTGAGCATTACAACTATCACATGTTAGCTTGTTATTTGCTCTACCTTGGTAGAAAATTCCAGCGCGGCAACAAGGTTATAATCCATGAGCATTTTCGAAGTCGTGTTCTCAGGAAGAGACACATGAAGTAGGAGTACATGGGAATAGCTTTTGGAAAAATTGAAAAGAAAACGATAGATGTAAAATTTCAATCCACCAAATTCAGAACACACCTCGAGAAATAGGAAAGACAGACCTCTGTGAAAAGAGTACGGCGAATTGGGCTTGGAATTCGGCCCTGCAGCACCTGCCGCCATCGACGGCTACGGCCCTACGGGCTGAACTACCCTTTTTACGCAGATGCTGCAGTCCGTCGCCTCCTGTGGTTCAGCCCATGATAGAACACGCCCGAGTGGAACGAGCGCCGCTCACTGGTTGCGGAGGTTGCGGTCGCCGGCGAGCCGAGAAGTTCCGGTTGCCGCATCCTACTTTCCTTCCCGTCTGCAGCGCGGTGGGACGCGCTCCTGGTTGCCGGAGGTCCAGTACCCCAAGTCGCTGCACTCGCTGGGTATCCTCATGATACATAGGCCCAGGTGAGTGAGCAAAACTGGAATCCAGGAACTGAAATTGCGGGGTGATTAGTCAATTGGCGTTCGAATTGGGATGTTTAGGTCGATAATATGGCCTGGCAGCTTTAGAACTAGGGTTGGATTCCTTCCCAGATAGGCCATTTATTACCTATTGTTGTTGCAGACAGAAGGGTTACTGGATTAATGTTGTGAAGCTTGTGTTCACTGAATATTTCTTGTTGTGAGGAAACTGTAACTTTTTGTATGTTTTTCCGGAAAATCTCACAAGCAACAAGTTAGATGATAGGTTTAGATTCGATCTGGGAAACCAATTTGATCATGAAAAACTTGAAGGCCACTTGGAGATTACCAACCATAGATTTGTGTGTGTGACTAGAACACTTCTAAAATGTGTAATAACTATTTTTTTTTAGAGAAAAAGGGCCTCGCCCCGGTTCCAAATATATTGAAACCAACCAAACCGCCCACCAAGTTCACAGAAACCCACACAACTACCACGTTTTATCTTACAACACAAAACATCCACCATCTAAGATTTTTAACCCCAAACAGGGGAAGCACAGCAGAAGTTTAGAAAGCACATCACCAAACTAACATAGAAATACACCCCACCCCAACAAGCTAGCAACTTGTCACAAGCTCAGGGGCGGGTTAGGACCTGGAAACCAGCACCATCACCCACCAGGATTAGGTCGTTTGCCTCCATCGTCCTCCTCAACTCCTCGACAGTGATCAGCAATGGCCCAAAGCCCCTTGTGTTGTTCATGGTGCAGACCTCCAAGGCTGTCCTGGCCCTCTTCTGAGGAGTCAACCAGGCTCCGGCCACAATAGCAGCGGCCGCCGAGTTGAGGCTTCCAGCTTGTTTAGCAGCATCATCAAATCTTCGTTTCCTTCCTTCAGGAGGATTTTCCATTGCACACAACTGCCCACCAAGTGTTTCCACAAACCCTGCATGCCCAGCCATTGAGACCGTTTGAAAATAAAGTCATTTCTGGTAATCCAGATAGCTCTCAACACAGCAGCAAAAAGTATATTAATGTTACAATTTTTCTTCTTGTTAACCCAGAGAGCAGCAATGTCATGCATATTTGAAATTTTAATACGAATATCCAAAGCAATCCCAACCTCTCTCCAGATTTTTGCTGCTACTACACAGTCAAAAAACAAATGTTGACAAGATTCCACCTCATTGCAAAAAACACAAGTCAAATCATCAACATTTTGCCTTTTGACCAAGTTATCTCTAGTGAGTAACTTGTTATGGAAAAGTAACCAAAGAAAGATATGAATCTTTGGAGGAACTTTAATTTTCCATACAGAGTGAATATTAACGGGGGTAATTCCACCAAAATTAATCACAGCATACATGGATTTCACACTATAAGAACCACTAGCTTCCCACATCCAAATCAGACTATCCTTAGTACCATCAAAAGAGATAGATTGGGCAATCTATTGGATTTCAAACCATTGCAGCATTAATCTATGATCAAAACATCTCCTAAAAGTTACTCTCAAATTAGACCCATCACAGAGCTCAGCAATAGATTTATTTTGCTCATTCACTAGGAAATAAATCTCCCAGTATTGAATAGCCAGAGAACATGAGCCAAACCAGTGATCTTCCCAGAATTTAATATTTTTGCCATCTCCAACTTTCCATTGGTACCCCATTTTGGCAGCCTTGGCATCCCACATAACCCCTTTCCAAAAGGGGGACACACCATTCAAAGAGCAAGCAAAAATATTTGGATTATCCAAAGAATATTTAGCATCTACAATTTTCTTCCAAATTTTATCATCACTCATTGATATCTCTTAATCCAAGAGGCTAGTAAGCACATGTTCATCTCTGCTAAATCAGGTATGCCCAAGCCTCCATACTCTTTTTTCCTAGTGACCAAACCCCAATTGGCTAAGTGATACTTATGATGACCCTCATAATTGTCCCATAAGCAGTGAGCCATTTGGGAATTAATAAGGGCAATGGACCATTTAGGGAATTTAATCACACTAAGGAGATAGAGAGGGATACTAGCCAAGACACTTCTCACCAGCTCTAATTTAGCAGCATGATTAAGAAGCTTCCCTCTCCACCCACCAGCTCTATTAAGAATTTTATCCACAACAGGCTGGATATCCTCTTTTCTAAGCTTACTATGATGCAGGGGCACCCCTAGATAATTCATAGGGAAAGTATCCATAGCAGGCTGGATATCCTCTTTTCTAAGCTTACTATGATGCAGGGGCAGCCCTAGATAATTCATAGGGAAAGTACCCAGCTTACAACTCAGAGATTGTGCAACAAGCTGAGCATTCTCATCATCAACATTAATAGGAACAAGATTACACTTATGAAAGTTGATTCTCATTCCAGACATGTGTTCAAAACATGCCAGAATCCATTTCAAATTTATAATAGTTTGTAAATTATTTTCTAAAAAGAGGAGGGTATCATCAGCATATTGCATACTAATAACCCCACCCCCTCCTAAATTTTGCATAAGCCCAGCAATCTGTCTGTCCAAAGCTGCTTTATAAAGCACCTTGGTGAAGACATCAGCCATAAAGTTAAAAAGGATAGGTGATATAGGATCACCCTGTCTCACTCCTCTGCTGGTCAGGAAAAACTGACTGTTACAATCATTAATTCTAACCCCAGTAGAGCCCTTATGCAAAAGACCCTCAATGATAGACATCCATTTTGGGCTAAAGCCCCTCATCCTCATAACTCTCAAAAGAAAATCTCTATCAACCCTATCATAGGCTTTTTCATAGTCAAGCTTGAAAACAAAACCAGAATGGCTCTTATGCACTGCATCATGAATTACTTCATGTGCAGATACCACACTCTCAAGGATATACCTGCCCTTAATAAAAGCAGTTTGATTAGGGGAAATAAGTTCCTCACTAACCACACCAAGCCTATTTGTTGCACATTTAGAAAAAATCTTAAAACTGCAATTGGTCAAAGCTATGGGTCTGAACTTCTGTATAGTTACAGCATCAGGTTCCTTAGGAATAAGAGTCAAAAGAGAAAAATTCAATCTATATAGATCAAGTTTACCCTCATTCCAGTCTTTAACCATAGCCATGAAATCAGCTCTAATGAGCTCCCAAAAATGTTGATAAAACAGAAATGAAAAACCATCAGGACCAGGAGCACCTTCAGCATAAGAGCCAAAGATGGCATCCTTAACCTCTTCCTCAGAGAAGTCAGCATTAAGCATAATATTATGTTCTTGTGACACCAAATCCTCAGGGTCCCAAAAATCATCCATCAAATCAATATCAAGACAAGGTTCTTTGCTAAACAGCTTTTTATAATAATCAACAGCAATGTCCAACATACCTTTATTGTCCTCAACCATACCAGTTTCTCCTTTCAGATGACAGATTTGTTTCTTCCTCCTCCTCTGGTTGGCTACAGCATGGAAATAAGCAGTGTTACGATCACCTTCTAATATATATCTATCTATCTCTAGCTCTTTGTCTAGCTTTAATCTCTTCCAGACCCCAAATCTTAGTTAAGTCCTTAGAAATACTTTTCATCTTTTGTTTAGAATTTGGAGAAAGACATTGGGTTTCTGAAAGAATGTCAAGAAGATCATACTCAGCCACCAAACCTTGCTTAAGCTTTCTTTGAGTAGATTCAATGTTAGCAGACCAACCCTTGAGACCTTTCCTAGTATTTCTCAATTTAAACTGCCATCTATCAAGGGAATTCTTGAAGTGGCAAGGAGCTAACCAAAATTTAGCAACTACTTGATCAAAACCCTCTACTTTAAGCCACCATTTCTCAAACCTAAACTGCTTGGTGTGAGGAATCTTCAGAGCACCAGTGTCCACAATTAAAGGTGTATGATCATTGCCTACTCTGGGCTTAGAAGAAAGGCTACTAGCAGGAAATAAAGCATCCCAACAAGTAGACACAAACACTCTATCTAAAAGAGCCATAACTAAATTATCTTGGTTATTGGCCCAAGAGAATTGTCTACTTGGATTCTTTAACTCCAATAAATTGAATTTATTAATCCAATCATTAAACAAATTAGCCCAATGCTGATTAATATTGCCAGTGTTTTTCTCACACTTTTCTCTAATGAGGTTAAAATCACCACCCACTAAAGTGGGCCCATTCCAACAAGCCATGACATTATGCAGTTCATTAATAAAATCTAGTTTATGCTCTTCATAGGAAGATCCATAAACAGCAATGACTCTCCAAATACTATTGTCTTTCTTGGCCTTGATATGCACAGAGACACAGGAAGACAGGATATCCCACTTAACTATGTCAAAAGCCTCACTACTGACCCCAACAAGAATCCCACCAGCAGTCTTCGCAGCTGGTAACCAATTCCAGGAGAATTTCCCTCCTGGATCTAGGTGCTGCAGCTGTGAGCTAGTGAAATCTTCTTTCTTGGTTTCAGAAAAACAAATGATATCAGGGCATGTTTCTCTAATGAGATCATGCACTCTAGTTATCTTATCAGGCCTATTCAAGCCTCTAGAATTCCAAATTAGAGCAACAACCATTTTTAAATATTAGTTTCCTTCTCCCCCTCTTTTTACTATGGACTAAAGTCCAAGGTACATCATCATCAGTAACATCACTAAAGTGATCATCCAGATCAGATGACACCTCTACATTTTCCTCCACACCTTCTCGCAATTCTTCCACAGTTAGACTAATGTCATTTGGAAGAAAGCAAGATGTGTAATAACTATGTAGGTGTGTAGTACGCAATCACTATTGTGTATCCAGGATCCACAAGCAGTGTACAAATGTTAATTACCGCTAGACTCAGTCACTTCCTGTTGATTCATGTTGGTGGGTTGCTGAGGAGGTGCAACCATATTTGGCTTTAGTGGGTACTAATTGGGAAATCTCCCTCTTCAGTTGTTGTCTTAGGCTCTTAGCAATGGTTTTCCCATGGGAAAATCTGTTTATATGGTGAGCATTAGAAACTGATGCATCTGGAAATACATAAAATCTGGGGCGAAGCTGTTAATTCGCTAAGATTTACTTGTGTGATTATTTTCATACTCCATTACATGATGATATATTATGTTAGTACTGTCTAGATTTTTAGTTTGTCTATTTAAGCCAGAGTTGTTGGCTTGTTTGGACTAATTTCGTTCTGTTTCTACGTAGCATTCAATGAGCTCACTATGTGTATGTTTTCAGCTATGAACTGCATCTCGAATATGAAACCATAGAAGAACACGTGTGTTATAATCTCCAAAGAACCTTCATCTATCAAAACCAGCTTCATATAACCACAAAATAAATGCCTGCTGTAAGAATTTTTATACATCATAAATTATAACATTGGTTCTTTATTTGCATTTCCTGATTATGTCCATTTTATGTGCTATTACTCGGAAATGAAAGAAATGAAATGATTTTCCTACCAGCTTCATGATGTTTTTTCATTCTTCCACCACTTGCATACCTCTACCAATATACCTTCCTATTGTATGAGTCAGTTGTGGCGTTGAGATGGTTGATTAGGATTTAGGATTCTACACATAACACTGAGGGGATAATTGTGGTTACCCACCAAAAAAACATCCTAAAGATGTGACGGCAACTTTCTAAGAAGAATTGCCACGAGTGGAACAGATATGTATAGGCATCAGGGTTAATGATTATTTACAGCAGCACGATGATAATATATAGTTATAAAACAGAATTTGGATAGTGAAAAAACAACTGAAGTTCAGTTTCTAAAGGCGGGCATCAGTTCAATATCTCTTTTGTTGAAACTAGGAAAAGGATGCTGAACCACAAATCAACTACCTCAAGTGATGTGAAAGCAATTTAAGAGTGCAGCGCATGGATTTCCGATGAAGGATGATTTGACCAAACACAAACGGACCAAAAGGAAACAATTTTTCCTGGAAATTACAAAAAAAAAACATTGCTGAAGATGTTGTGTTCGTGGACAGAAGTTCCCTGAATTTTGTTCACATACCTAGAGTAGTCATTAAACGTGGGCCATGGGTTTAAAAATGGAGGCATATGTGGCATCACCGTATACTAGATTAATACATCAAAGAACCAGGTTGGTAAGGATTTAAGTTCATAAGACCAGAAATTTTGTGAACCCAGAAGGATCTCTCCTAGCTATATATGATTATGAAATATTCAGATAGTATGGAATATTATTCGAAGAGGCAGGAGAGTTATTTGGATAGGAATTATATAAGACTAGAGTTACATATCGGATCTGTATCCTTGGATTATTAATTTGGGGTTAAGTAGGTCCTCCTATATAAGGGACAACATATGTATCAGTTATCAATCAAGCAATGAGAAATTAATCCATCTAGTTTCTCATTGTTCATCCTGCCCTAAGCTGTGTTCCTACTCCCCAATCCCCTACACCATGCCGTTCGGCCATCCTCGTGGCGTTAGTTACACAGTTTGTCCCAGTTAGGTTCTCTCATTGTAATGCCTTCTTGTTCTTACATATTTCTATTGTCTAATGCCGGTCTTAGTAGAGTCACCGAGAGATGAAAAGGAAATCATCATGAATTGCTACCTTTCCACAGTAATAAATACCTCATTGATATCATCGACTTTATTTTGTTATCTCTGTATCTAAAATTTAACAGGACGTGATCGTGAGTCCCAAAGTGTGAACTAGCTTTATATTTGATACAGTAGAGGTCTTTGAGTTAGATTAGTCTGAACAATTTAGACGTTTAGTCAGTGAAGAACAGTGCTATTACCATTTTGTTATCTCTATTTTTGTTGATGCTTTGTACATGATGCCTGAAGATCCAGAATGCCATGTGAGAACAAGCTGGGTTCTCTGGATCTTGTACCATGTTACCAAATTGATTCTGCCTGCAAAGAACAAACTCATTGTTCCCAAAATAAAATCCTATTGAATGTTCATAAAATGTTTAATTTTCTTTTCACAGAAATAAACTTTTACATCTTATGCCCGAAGAATCCATTGCCCACTTCAGTGGTATGATTTGAGGTTACATAGTGCAATGTTACTTTTTTCCACTAGTGCACAAACTGCATGGATTGAGAACCAGCAAAACTTAACTCAGGAGTTTCATTAAAAAAATCCTCACCTTTGCACCTTTGCAATGTGACTATTATTCTACCACAAAACTGTGCTGTCTGCTTGGCCTAACTTGAGCTTTGATCTCTATGAGCCTATAGCCAGCTTACATGGGTAACCTGCAGCTATCCAGATTCTACTTTTTTTATAATATAGAAAATTCTTCATGTGTTAGACTTTTTGAAGTGATAAGTTTTTCTTTAAATATTTTTTATTTGGTTTATTGGTTGTTAAGGTAGTTTTTCTTTTTTTCTTTCTGGTTTTCTGCCATGTTCCACTAAAAAACATGTGCCTATCTGTGCACATATAATCTTCTTTTTTGTTCTTAATGAATAGGCAGCACTCATGTCGGTTGCTTGATTTTTTTTTGTCAATGGCCTATTTTTTATTTACATTATTGGTCTTCTAGGCCTGAAGCTATGCGGAGTGTATTATATAGAATAAGCATAAGGTGGGTAAAAGTCCCAACTACCAAGCATGCCATTAATCATAGACATTGTTTTTTTTCTTGGAGCAATTGAAGTCTACTATCTACCATGGTTATGACTAAACCATCCATTGGCGTTGCTGCTAGAACTTCTAGCCGAGCTAAAATATGGAGTTTTGGGGCATCAGATTTTGATATGGAACTTGGATGTATCAGTTTCTGCTGGTTGTAAGTACTCTAAAGCTCATTTAAAATGCTGGAGACTTTTATTTTCTTCTTTGTGCCTGCCTTTTCACCTATTCATTTTGACACCAGAAATATGAGTCGTTATCTTGCTGTCCCTCTTGGGATCTTCTGATCAGAGAAGGTTTAAGTTTTTTCAAATCAAATCAACCTGGTTTCCAGATCATGAATGATGTATACTCTGTTTCATCTTTCTAGCTTGTATACTCAACCGTTGCGCAAATTTTCCATAACAATCTGTAACACAATTTATCCTATGTTCTGTGGAAAATTGGTGGCAACAAATTTACTGAAGTACTAATGTTATGCTGGTGGCTTCTTTTAGTAGCCAACTTTTACTTATCGGGTCACCCTGTTGCTTTCTAATCTTACGAAAAAGGAGATTGAGATCGACTACTTTTATATCATAATAATATGGGAAAGCATCCATTCCTTGTCTTGCTAAATACATTTCAATATTTTAACATAAATCTGTAGAATTTTAATCAGCGCAGTTTATTGGGGGGTGTAAGGGTGGATGTGGACGTAAGGGAATCCGTGCAAGTTTGTCGTATCATAATTAATTAATTAAATTCTTACCACATTGTTACTTTGGCCTGACGTAAGAATCGTACAAAATCAGGTGTTTTTCTTCTGGGTGAGGTACTGTGATCAATTATATGAATGTGCCAATTTTGCCAGCCTTTTCCGCAGCAGTAGATTCACAGCTTTTGGTGTGTTTGGTGGCAATTATCAGGGTCACTAACTCCTATGGTGCTAGGACGGGGCCAAAAGTACTGAAAGATCATACTGTTAGTTCTACGGCTACTGCTTCTTGTTGGCATACTGCTGTTCAAAGCTGCTATGTTGTGAAAGTTTTTTTATATGTTCAGTAATTTGGTGGCTGCTGATTTCTCTGTGGTCCATCTCTGGCTCTCTACTGCATTTTCTTAGTTATCTTCTAGTTGGCTAGAGGTTTTCCTGCATCCTTTGTAAATACATTGCATAAAGAGTTCCGTGTTATTATCGTTTTATGCTTTCTATGCTGCCGGAGGATATATTCATTGGTCATACAGTTCTTGCTGAGTTGTTTGTGGGTCTTCTTTATAAATGTGTCAGGACTTGTTAGTGCTTGGTTGTGTGTGCGATATATACCGCAAGATGAGAATCTGAGATTTGGGGAGTGGATGTACAAACCCACCACCCAGGTTCTTTATGGTTTCTATTTATTATTTATACTTTCGGGGCTTTCCTTACATTTCTGTTTCAGAAAAGAAGAAAAGAGCACCTAAGACTTCAATGCATGCCATATTAAAATCACCATTTCAGCTGCTTCCAAGATTCTGTTCGATGTGATATGCTAAGTTTTGGTGATTGTGCCTGCTGCTGATACATGAACCAATTACCCAAGTGGCTGAGAACCGAGATGAGGATATGGTGATATGCTGGCTGTCACCGCTGACGGAGACAGGTGGTGCTTCTGTTTCTGTGGACTTTAAATTTTGGCCTTTTCCTTTTAAATGTTCATCCATCATTATCCAGAATAAATCCCTGCTTTACAGCACTAGGAGCCAGAATGAGGTTCTGAATACACCTGATTGCTTTCAATTCTGTACCACAGTGAATTAAATGTTCTGAAAATGCTAGGAAGCCAAGACCCTTATGCTGTTACTATTTACTCTTAGAGTAGATCTTCACTGGATGTGTGATAATTTCTGGTATTATACTAACTGGCAGAATCAGAATAAATATGTGGATAACTACTTGCAAAAAAAATGCATTCTTTTCTACCATAGTGCACACCTTTCTTCTTCTTCCATTGTTTGATTATGCCGAGATAGGTTTCTAAGACATTTTACAGAAGTCGAAAAGTAATGTGCACCAACATGAAGTGATGGTGTTCACCAAATACTTTGTAGTCACGGTTTCTTTACAAATCATTGATCAAAATTATGTAGCCTTGACGGAAAGTAAGGGAAATGAGGCGAGTCTCTGTGTGGCCATGGCAGGAAGCGCCAGCTGCAGGATCAAATGATAGGGGAAACTGTGGTCACGCATAGCAAGTTTTAGGAGTAGCAAGTCCAGCTGGAGTGGGGGCGGTGGCGAGACAAGCATTACACACATATAGCCACACCAGGCAGAATTGCCATATAAGTACCAGCAGATGCGTTCACCGTCGGATAATATCCTGTTCATGCCGATCCTGCAAGATATTTGGGAGTTGATTTTGGTGTGCCCCCACCAACTTGTTTCTGATATTCAGGTCTTGTGGAGGTTATTACACTGCATATGTCCCCTTTTTTTTCGATCCATGGCTGTGAACTATTTGTAGAAATACACACATACTTATATGTGGGATGTCACTTAACCGGCATGCTGTTGTATCAGGTACAGCCAGATGAATCGAGGATCATGTTTGAGATCACTGATTACAATGGTAAGCCATTGCAAGTGGGGGTAGAGCATGGAGGTCCAGGAAGAGGGTAGAAGAAGTCTTCTCTGGTGATGGGGTTGAAGCGGGCTTATCAGTAAGGTGCATCTGATACTTTTTTTCTTCTCAGGTTTGCATTAACTTGATTCAAAGGATGATGCTTCTCGTATAATGTTCCTATTTTGTCACTTTATCCACGGGTATGCATGCTACCCAAGAACCAAAGCTTGTCGAGAGAAAAATTTCAATATGGAGGAGGGCCGGGTCCCGTGGGGTCTGGTAAATAAGTTGGCGTGGCTTGCAGTCCGTTTGCGGCTAGACATGCGGACGTCACAGTAGATTTGCGACATGAAGACTGCATCTGTTTGATCTGAATCAAGTCCCGAGTTCAGCTCGTGGCCCTGGGAAATGCTTGTTGTTTCTTACCTGACAGGTGCATGAATCCTGTCTGTAAAAGTATCCTTGTCGCTACTCGTGACTGTTGCTATGTTTATATTGGAAGAAAGAAAATGACTCTACATGTTGTGTCATGAGGCTGGAAACCATGTTTTTGTCCGCAGAAAATGGACCAATGCACGCTGTTGGTGGACCATGGCGATGGTCCTGAGATTTGGAGGTTTAAGCCGCGTAATTGCGATGGCCCGGCTGCATTCCGGTGATCAATTGCAACCTAACAAAATCGTGGAATTGGGTACAGGAAGAGGGCTAGATAGACAGTGGCTGTTTTCTGCAGCAGCTGCACAGTGCCTAGCTGCTGCTCAGGACCGATCGGTCCGTCGATCAAGGTGCCCACTAGCTGGACAACATCCTTTTTACGTTTGTGATTGGTTATCTTCGAAATATTAGCATCTCTGAAATATTACCCTTCGTGCTTGTCGCTTAATGGTACTAGGGGATAGCTATGTGAAATTGGGATTCATATCCATTTTCCTTGATACTCCTCCGTTACATATTGTTTGTCGCAAACTTAAATATATCTATACATAAAACATGACTTGCCTAGATACATTTGAGTTAGCGAGAAATAATATGGAACGGAGGTAACTTAACAGGCTGTCTAAAGTGTTTCACGAGATGCCAGTCAGTGTACTTGATGACCTATGCATGGCAATCGACGACTGTAGTTGTACGTACCAGAGCGTGGCCGTACGTACGTACGTACGTACGTAGCATGTCTCTTGTTCCTGAGAGGTGAGAGCAGCGGAGAGTCACTTTCCATCAGATTGCTGTAGCCGTGCGCGTGGCTGTCGCGTCCCAGCATGGCTTAGCGTGTCGCCCAACGAAACGATGTAAAATTAAGTTTTGGCGAATGTGTCGGCATGGAACCAACAAGGCTGCCCCCCTCCCGTCCCCCTCCATCGTGTCAGAGAGCAGGAGACGGTCGATAGGCCAAGCGACACACATGCACGTCGCTTCCACCTATTATCTCTCAGCACATCACGTCCCCTCCTGGCTAGAATAATCGGGGGTAACATGCACGCATCGATCTGACACCACCCTAATCTAGTTATGACGTGGAAATGAACCATTTTGACCTTTTTAAGGACTTCCTCATAAAATGATTCGGTATTGAAAGAAATTTACAGACTGATCCCTTATTGGTCACCCATCTTTATAGGCGTTATCTTAGTTCACCTACTTGTCAAGAGCCTTACGTTTTTTTTTTATTGTAACAAGTGAATTAGAAAATCTATGTGCATCTCAAACATGCAGAGACCAGGCGTAATGTTTAAACTTTTAAGTAATAGAGCATTAGAGTGGTCTTATAACCATGACGCCGTGCCGTAGTCCGAATGGATCCAAATTTGACATCATAGCGTCCAACCCTATGGTGTTCATGCAATATAACCATGACGCCGCAGGACAAGCTTAGTGTGAGATTGTGATTTCGTTTCGAAGCTCGTGGTTGAGATTGTGATATCATAGCGTCCAACCCTATGGCATTTATTTTATGTTGAGGTTTCATAGAAGTTTTAGGCTTGTTAATGGATTTCTAAAAGAATCTTGTAAGATTTGAAAATTTTCCTATAAAGCTTGTTTGATTCAAAGGATTGAATCCTCCAAAATTCTTATGAATTGCTTTCTTATAGTATAATCTTATAGGATTTCTAATAAAAAGTTAGATCTCTTGTAAAAATTCCTATATATCTATGACAATTATACTATGCACTCAATCTCTATAGAAATTTTCTATAGCTTTCCTATGCTACCATTAAACAACTAATTGTACCCATTTTCATAAGTTTCTTTCCCATAGAATTCAAAGAGGCATGTCATAGCAATCCTCTTTTTCTTTCTTATTCCTCTACTTTTTCTATGTATGAATCAAACAGGGCCTTAAAATTATCTGTGTTTTCACTGGCGTGCGTGGGCTGATGGATGGATAAATTCCGACCCACTGATCAGCGATCGTCAATCAATTAAGCTAGGCGCCACCATCGATGCATAGATCATACTACTCCAGTAGCGCGTGGTAGTCCGTGAAGCAGCAGCCGCCATCATGGATCCCGGCGATGGATCGACGGATCGGGGCCGGTGGACGCCGACGTGACACGGGGCGGGCACGGTGATGGCGGTACCGCGCGCTGCCTGGCGCGGGAGAGACAGGGCCCGGCGATGTTGGTGGTGGGTACGCGACGCGCGACGCTACTGGGTAACAAGCGACATGATCCCCCGATACCTGCCTGTCCGTGTAGGTACCGGCTACCACATGGGCGCCATCGTTCGTGCCCCTTTCGCGCTGCCACCCACTGTGCCTGCGTATATGCGTCCATGCTAGAGTACCCACTGTGCCCCGCCCTTGTGCACACTACTCATATATAGGTAGGAGTACCGGAGTACTGCCTCAGTTATCTTCTACTGCTTCCTCCGATTTATATTAGTGGCCACTAATGCAGATGTATTTAGATATATTTTAGTTTCAAAGATAGTATATATTTTAGATTAAAATTTTATTTTATATTAGTCTACTCCCTCCATTCTAATGAATAAGATGCCTCTATTTATCATCTTTTTTTCTTTAATCAAGATTTACTTCAAATATATAGATTGTTGGCATAAAATTAGCATTATTAGAATATTTTTTGATACAAATCCAACGATACTAATTACGTACAATACAATCAAGATTTTGTTGCTCAATTTTTCGATCATAGTTCGCATTGAAATACACGTGCGCCTTATTAAGCTGAGATTCTATATTTTAGCTTTGTAGTCACCACCAGTATAGAAAATGAAGCGGTCATACTCTCTATTGGATGTCATTAATTTTATTATGTGGAGTAGTTAACATTGCTTCAAAGCAGTAAATTTTTTGACCTTTCAAAGCAGTAATATTAAATGGACTGCTAATTGATGTTAAACTTTCTACAATGTAGACTAAAAAAGAACGGAGGAGTAGTATATACTCCCTCTATCCAAAAAAAAAAGTGGACGTCTGGGTTTTTCAAGAAATATTAAGTATTTTGTATCGGAAAGGTGTCACCCATAATCTCTTTCATATTTAATTCCCTCCTCTAATGAGCTAATAAGTGCATGTAAAAAATGAGTAGACCATGTGTCAAAATTTTACTGGGCTTGGTACCCACGTGATGAGAGAGAAACATTTTTTCTAATTTAAAGTGCATTGGAATGAGCGAAGTACACTCTTTTATGAACAAATTTTGAACCTAAAAGTTGACTTATTTGTAGACGGAGAGAGTACGGCTAATTCCTTCCGGTGCACTAGGAGATCCCTCAATAGTGCACTAGCTAGCTAGCTGGCTCGTGTGTAAGAGCATCTCTAGCCCATAAACCTCAAACTGAAAAAGCGAATACATGCTCAAATCAATGAGCGCGGATTAGATTGCCGAAAAGAGAACTGTAAAACAACATATTCTGAAATATGCTACTAAGAGTTCCACCTGCCAGTTTTTCCCCACCTTCTTCTTCCTAGGACACACGAGCTAGCCTCCGCCCATGCATGCCTCGCCGTGTGGTGGCCCTCCTAGCAGCGCATGGCCCACCGCCTGCTCCCGCATCTGGCCGGTGACCTCCTAACCTCCCTCACTAGAGCTCGCTGGAATGGTTTATGTCGAGGCAACTCGCCGGATATTGGCTAGATGCTCTAAGCTCCCTCTGTTCCATGAAACAATGTTTAGATACACCTAAATTTGGCAAAGTTAAAACACATTTCATAGGATGAAAGGTGTATATACTAGGCTTTATAGGCTACTGCCTCTGTTCCAAATTATTTAACATAATTTTTTTTCGAGAGTAACGGGGGGGGGGGAGATTCCCACCGCTTGTTACATTCCACTCGAAAGACCCGAGCAGAGCATGATCTTACAAATATACAAGTGAATTTACAGAGGATACAGGGGATGAGAAGACAGAAATCAAAAGGATTACAAAGTGGCCACAAGTAAACTCCATGGAATCAAACCTACAGAAACACCACTGAAGGCCACCATAGAACCGAGATCGCCGACTCTAGTCTTTCATCAAGCAATCCGAATGTGGCTGTATGGTTGCCGCTCTTGCCGAAGAACTCCACTCGCCCTTCAAGGGAAGGAAGCCTCAAAGGAGGGAAGACCACGAAAAGAGAACAAGGAGATCCAAAACCGAGGCAGCTGCCCTAGCAAGCACCCTCCACTCGCCCTCTAAGGGGAGGAAGCCTTAGAGGAGGGAGGCCCGCTGCGAGAGATCAAAGACAACCAGGGAGAGGGGCCAATAACTTGTTAACCCGGCTTCAGAATAGACAGCTACAAGGCAAACACCACCGGGCACATAGAACTGTGCATTGCATGAAGAAACCCGACCGCATCAAGCCAGTCGAGCCTGACTGTGTGGTTGCCGCTCTATTCGATGGCGTCCACTCGCTCTTCGGGGGAAGGAAGCCCTGAAGAAGGGATGACCAAATCAAGAGAGTGAGGGGATTTGACCCATAGGATGCTGCTCGAGAGGACGCCCTCCGCTCGCCCTATGTGGGGAGGAAGCCGCAAAGGAGGGGGGACACCGCGCTAGAACGAAGACACCCATGGAGAAGAAGCAAGAACTCACTAACCCGGCGTTGGAAGGGTGGAACAAGAAAATTAGAGTACAACGAGCAAAGGGACACCGAAGAGGTGAGCGACGCGAAGTAGGGAGGCCAACTTTGGACGATAATGACACGGGCACCGCCTAGGAAGGAGAGAAGAGATGGTGACACGGGCGCCAAGGAAAACAGGGCATTCCCCACCATCGTCGGAAGAGAAAGGGGTCCCATACGATGCCTGCAAGCAGGTGTGCGACGCCCACAGGAGCCGCCGTCGTCAATATTTCGCCAGGACCAGAAACCTTCACGGGGCGGCGAGCGGACCTGCACGAGGGGCAGAACATGGGGATCACCACAGCCAAGACCAAACCTACTCGAGAAGCTGGCCACAGCAGGGGCGGAGGAGGCCAAAGATCCTCGCCACAACCAAGATCCGGAGCTCTAGATCAAGCGCACCACCGGGAGCCGCCAAGCCCACGGCACGGGAGCCATGGAATGAACCAAGGGCGCTGGGAGAGGATCTGCAAAGGGCCAAGGCCGCGCGCATCAGGGGATTTCTCGCCGGCATGGAGGCCACGGAGACAGAGCCAGGTGCGAGGGCCAGCACCGTGTCGAGCTCCGCGAGAGAGAGGACGCGACCCGGAGGAAAGGGGTGGGGAACGGCCGCGCGCCGGAGAGCGGTGGCGGAGACGAAGCAAGACATGGGCGTCAGGCTGAGAGGGTGGTGGGAGCGGATTTGAGAGAGGAAAACGGCCGCGCGGGGCGCCCCGCCGCCGCCGTCCACCGTGAAGACGGCCTCCTCCGGCGGCGGCGAGAGTTGGGGCGCGGGAAGTGGGGTTTGTGGCGGCGGCGGCGCGGTCGCCTTGGAGTCGCCCGAGAGCGACCCGGAGGCGGCTAGGGTTTCTCTTAAGCCTATTTAACGTAATTTTGATAAAAGCTATTTTAAATATGCATGTATTTAGATGTATTTTAGATTGTAGGTTCGTTTATTTTAATCAAAAGTTTTGGGTCACCTCATTTGAAACATGGGAGTAGTAAGGGTGTGTTTGGTAGGCCGGTTCACCTGGGAATTACTTTCTCATGTGGGCACTGCCCATATCATACTAGCTAGGCTCAGATTTTGTGTATGTTTGGTAGATCGTAGGTGTCAAGACATGCTGAACCCAGAGTGTGTTTGGTAGGTTCTGTCTAGTCCCAGAATGTGAAATTGCAGAGAGGCCCAACTTTCTTACATCAAAGTCCTTAAACAGAAAAGGCAAAAGCAATCGGGTCCTCAACTGTCTCTGCCACGCCATGGATGTCTGGCCGTGCGGGGGAGAAGCTCGTCGGCGGCGCTAGGTGGTGGGGCTGGGGGTTAGGAGGGCTCTTGTCGGCAGATAACGGCGCCCGCCACCGGAGGAGGCGCGCCAGGACGTCCGCCGGCAGAGGAGAACTGGCAGGGCGCCCGGACATGCGAGGAACGCAGGGTGCCCGCCGGCAGAGAACGTGCTACGCGGCGGTGGCGGTGGGTGTTCTCGTCGGCGGTGGCGGGCCGTAGGACGCCGATGCGAGCTCCTCGTCGACGGAGGACCGCCGGAGCTGGAGGAGGCCGGCCTGTGATTCTTGTCGGCGGGGGCGGGCCGGAGCTGGAGGAGGGCCGACGCGAGCTCCTCACCGGCGGAGGAGCGCCGGCATGCGACCTCCCCATCGGTGGAGGAGAGCTGGAGCGGGAGGAGGGCGCCGGGACGGTCACAGGGAGGAGGAGGCGGCGGTAGCGCTCCAGGAGGTGGACGGGAGCGAGAGCGACATTGTGGGCAAATGAGGAGGCGGGGTGGGGGAGTGGGGGGAGGGGACGCGTGCGGGCCCATGCTACAGTCTTTTGCGGGACGAGTTCAGCTTGGCCGACCTGCGAACCTCGATTTGAGCATCTCACCCTGGCCTGGCTGAGAGGCATTTTCTGTGCGAGTTGGGCAGTGCCGAGACGAACCGAGCCGGGCTAACAAACAGCAAATAGACACATCAGCTAGACTAGCAAAAGTGCCCGTGCGTTGCACCGGGAGAGATAAGATTTGTATTACAAAACTTACAAAATAATTATGTCGCTTTATGGAACTCTTTGTTGTTTCTTGATGCCACCATTACCGGGTCACCTTCTCTCTCTACAATAGAATAATCGAATCAGAGATACATATGTACAGTGCTGATATTTTCATGATTAAATGATAACGGTAGAACCAAGATGATCACGGCTTCATCACGAATTTAACATATGAGAACTGACGGCGGCACACCTCTTCCACACCTGCGTGGCTGCGTCCGCAATGGTGAGATTGCTTCACTGATTTATATAAAGGTTAAAAATATGCCAATGTAGCATGGTTGTAACTTGAAAGCTGCCGAGAGATTAAAAGTTGATCACACGATTGCCATCGCTGCATCTCAGATCCTTTTTTGCTGACCCTCCATAAAGGCTGTGGCCAGCTTTGTTGCAAAATTCAAGCTGCAAACGCCACTGTCAGTCGAAGCCAGTGACCACACCTTGCTCCTTTAGGCAACATTGACAGTCAGCTGAACATACTGGTAGCAGCGAAATGTAGCAGAAATAGTAGTAACAGTAATCAGTAGCAAAGCACCATCCGTAACTGTTAATTATAAATACCAATAAATCTCATTACATCTCTCTTCTCTCTCAAATCAGCTGAGCCAAGCCACTGTCTATAACATCTCTCTACTCGAGTAGCAGCGATTCATCCCTTTCCTGACCAAAAGGTTCCGAGAGCTCAGCCCTCTAGACAAAATTGCATTAGCAGCTCGTACATGAGTACATGACATACTGAATGACACAGGTATGCATCTCTTGCTAGTCAAAAGTAGCAGCTTATCTGGAAGAGAAAAAAGAACAGGTTACCAATATCAAAGCATCGAGCTTTGCGGCGAAATTAGTGGCTCGATCCGTTCGTCCAATCCGATAGTATATAAAGAAGAGCACTGGCCAGAAAAATCAATCCAGGAGCGTCACACTATATATTTAGAAAGATCCTTCGATTTTGTGCAAAATCCATCATCATTATTGTAAAACCAGTGTATTATCCCCCAATTGGAGACCTCGGTACTGAATTCCGAAATCCCCTCTCCCTTTGTTCATCGCTAGTAGTCTGAAACCGCTCGCCTCGTCCAAGCTCCGATCGATCTGCACCCGGACAAGAGCTCCATCGAGGCATTGCGGAGGCACGCATGTAGCTGGCCGCCTCCATACACCGCAATAGATGTCTTGTGGGGAGCTGCGCCGGGAAGCTCTGGCCGCCGTCGCAGCCACGATGCGATCCAAGGACCGTGTCGGGGGCTCGGGACTAACAAGCGCAGCGGCGTGCGGGTAGTCAGCTATCCTGTGTAGCTTGGGCATGGTGGCCGTGAAGACAGATCCCTGATTCTCCTCTCCCGTCCGTCTCCTTCGACTTCGAGCTGCCGCTCGCCAGATCCTCATCAACTGAAGGAGATCGGCTGGCTGGGAGGGCCGATGGCGTGGAGGAACTCTTCTTGGAGGGAAGATGCTTCGGCTGGGAGTTCCGCCACTGTAGAGGCCCGGTCATGGCCGTGGTGGGGGAGGCGAGGAGGAAGGAAAGACGGCAGAGATACCCGTTTACTCGTTGGGCGCCCCCAAAGGATTGGAACAGGCGAAGGGCGACGGCGTAACTCGCCTAGTTCCAAAATTCCGACTACCAAAGCTAAATCTGCGTCCCTGCAGGCGTCTATCCGCTAAGTCGACGGCGTTGAGGAATCGAGCACAGGATAGCGGTCGATGGCGGCGAGGAATCGAGAACATGAGGTTGTGGGCGATGGCGGCTGGAAGAGGATTTAGGCGAGCCGTCTGTGCCGACTTTATTGAAGCTATCCATGGTAGGGTTCCTGATGGATTCGATTCAAGAGTTTGTATGACATACGGCAAGTAGTGCTACGCTCGCTCGTCGCAGACCCCGCCTCTCCTTGTTCCCAGGAATCCCAGCCACAGGCGAGCGAATATAAGAGACGAACCGGTATAATGGCAATCTTTGTATTATGTATTATGGTGGGAGGGTAAAATTGTCCAGATAAAAGTTGGACGAAAATTTTGGCAGAAACCTTAGCTCCTTTATTATTAGGTATAGATTGGGATGGAAATATCTGAGGTCACCCGGTCTACCACCCTAAGCGTAGCTTGCTAGCTCACGGTCTCGATCGCATCGCATCCCGTGCACTGTAGCGAGAGACGATACGATTTGACTCGAGTCGAGCGGATCGAGCGGTTCAATCAGCTAGCACGGACGGACGGTGCGTGATATATTTCTGGATCAGAACCCACATGCGTGTCCGTATATGTGCCCACTGAAAGGGCCAGTACGACGACGTTTCTGATGGACCGTACCGTACTATGATACGTACGTATACGCGCTCCACGCCGGACGTGCCTGTCTCCTGATTAATGCGCGCGCGGGTCTTGCTACCTCGGTCCGACACGCATGTTGCTATAGTAGCTACCACCGTACGTGCCAACCTGTAGTACGTGTGTATCAGTATCACTGATGTGATTCTGCTGATTTTAGTGTAGATGGTCGTTTTGCTTTGCAGCTGGAGAGAAGGTGACGCGTTCAACCTTGACGCCGAGCGCCGGACACCTTCGATGTGTGTGTGCTCAACCTGTTCCTATACGACGCTCATTGGGGTCGTCGTCGTGGTTGGGACTTGTCAGTAGACTAGTTGGCTGCATGGGAGTGGTGCCCCCCTACAGCAAACTGCTCCCTCCCTGCTAAGCAGCAACCACTTAATTCCCATCCTATTGGAACTGTTGGAAAATTAGATATAATTTTCATGATTAATTTTAGAATATTGAACATGACTATAGGGAAATTGCATGGGTGAACCTGGGAGCAAGCGCACCCTATATTCAAAAAAAAAAAAAATTCAGAAAAGGTCAAAAAAAATCAAATCTTTTTGGGAATCAAAGATGATCATGTATTGTACTCGTATACGAAAGATTCACCATGGAATAACTTCTCTTGTTTCCTGGGTGAAAAAAACAGACTTGGAGGTCCTATATTAAAGTACTATTCACGCTATATTCGTCATAGATTTGTTTTTTTTGCCTGAAGTCAATGTGAAACATTTCTTGGCCAAACAAATTTATACGAGTACAATACTTGATTATCTTTGATTCCCAAAAGGATTCGAATTTTTTTGACTTTATTTGAAATTACTACATTTTTTGGAGTATATAGGGTGCGCCTGCACCCGAGAGCCAAAAGTCCGGGTCAATGACTATAGCAGCTATTAACATATGAAACTCGAATATACTAGATGCAATAATCAGCCTGAAGACATACGGTATAACAGTCATTGCTAAACAGATGCGAATATGGCGAACATATCGACGGTTGTAGATGAAGCAGTTGTTGATGCGGCAGTAACGTTGTTGACGACAACATTGGTGAAGATGGGGCGCTGAAGACGACGGTACGCAACACCGCACGACTTGTCCGGTAGATGACCCGTGATGAAAAACTTGAGCAGTCGTGCAGAGCGCTTCCAAAAAAATCTAATTCGCCCTTTCCCATAGAGAATCGCATAGGCGAGTGGTTCCGGAGAGCTGCTCTCCTATTTGACGGTGCACGCTGGTGCCAGAAAACCTATAGGCAGTAGCGCAAGAACAGAGAGGTGGCAAAACCCTAACTCGTGTATCAGATGTGTTTTGACGGCAGTTGGGCAGGAGATTATATAGGCTCAAGAAACCCTAAGAAACGCGGGGCACACCCACATCGCACGTTTCAAGTCGGTTACAGATAGCCCATGATCTGGGAGCAACCCGAACCGACTATCTGCGACACGTCCATCTAGTACTCTATTTGTTTTCCTAAACAACAAAAAGAAAGCAAGTCTCGGCGGGCTTGAGATTCAATCCACTCAACACGAGTGCGGCGCACACGTCCTGACATGTCGAGTCGAGACAAGATGAGTGAGCGAGGAGGAGGAGGAGCGAGCATGTAACACTCCTCTTCTCAGTCACTTACTAGTGGTCGAACAACCCACGGTTTTCTAATTTCCTCCCAACTTTCCATGTGGAACAAAACTTTGCTCCCACTTGTCTTCCCACTCCCTTGTGAGTTGCCACTTGCCACCAACTTGGGATCGAATTCACAGGGGTTGCCACATATGTAGGCTTTGAGATTTATAGCAAAATCTGAAATACTACATGAGCCAAAGAGATTAGCCCATTTATTCCAATAGTAC
Source organism: Lolium multiflorum (assembly GCA_030979885.1). Taxonomy (NCBI): domain Eukaryota; kingdom Viridiplantae; phylum Streptophyta; class Magnoliopsida; order Poales; family Poaceae; genus Lolium; species Lolium multiflorum. The sequence continues at coordinate 188,703 of JAUUTY010000179.1, forward strand.
CCTGTAATATCCCAGTATTTGGGGTTACAAAAATAGAGAAAACAGATGTGTGCATTGCATTCATGCATAGAAAATCCGGAGAATTTTCGCGCTTTAAAGTAAAACAGTCACAGTAACTGAAGTTTCACTTGCCCTTGATGGAATTGAAGTAGATCAACAAGTCAAGTGCTATAAACCTCAATGTGACATTTGCTAAAACCCTGTTTTGGGTAGATATGACATCAATGATCAATTGCTTGATCTTATAAAAGATCATATCATGCTATTCCTTGCCATAACATATGAACATCTATTCAATTGTAAATCAATTAACAATAAAATGGAGAAACCATTCTTAACTTCATCAATTTAGAAACTGAGATAACGTCAACATGGTTGGGTGGCGGAGGTGATGGAGAAAGAGAATATTGATTTTTTCTGTACAACCCGTTGCAACGCACGGGCATATTTACTATCAATTGTAAATCAATTAACAATAAAATGGAGAAAGCATTCTTAACTTATATTTTCCATGTCTTTAACAAATAAATATTCCTACCATGAACCTCATGGTATTTCTTGAACTAAACTTTTTAATTTAATACCAACACAAGCTTATTATTCAACCCTAGAGATGGGAGAGGTGTATACCCATCAAAGAGATAAGAAACAAACTCTAAATTATTAACACTTAAAAGTTGAGAAACTACCTTGGGGTACAATTGAATTCACTTTAAAACTAATTACCAAATATGGTAAAACACAAGGACCTAAGTGCATAAAAGCCACACATTCTGATTTTAAGCATAACTTATTAAATATGTGGAATATCACAAAACTAAATTCATTTACATTACGAATTATAGTTCAAACTATTTGAATAAAATAAACTACGAGTATTTTGAAACTCATATGATCATGCCTTGTTGAAATCAAACATCACCATTCAAAATTGTGGTATAATCTTTGTCTTTGACATTTTTGTCCCAATTACAATATAAATACAATCACATATGATATAGTGACTGATGACCCACAAGTATAGGGCATCGCAACAGTCTTCGAGGGAAGTAAAACCCAATTTATTGATTCGACACAAGGGGAGCCAAAGAATATTTGTAAGCCTTAACAGCGGAGTTGTCAATTCAGCTGCACTGAAAAAGACTTGCTCGCAAGAGTTTATCAAGAGTACAGTTTTATAGCAAGGCGAGTGAAATATAAAAGAGTAATAAAGACAAAGTAGTGATTATAGTAAACAACGATTAAAATACTGTAGGCATAGGGATGGATGAACGGGCGCTGCATGGATAAGATAACTCATGTAATAATCAAGACAAGGCATTTGCAGATAATAATAAAACAGTATCCAAGTACTAAATAACCATAGGCATGTGTTCCGTATATAGTCGTACGTGCTCGCAATGAGAAACTTGCACAACATTTTTTGTCCTACCAGCCGGTGGCAGGCCTCTAGGGAAACTAGGTAATTAAGGTACTCCTTTTAATAGAGTACCGGAGCAAAGCATTAACACTCCGTGAACACATGTGATCCTCATATCACAGCCTTCCCCTCCGGTTGTCCCAATTTCTCACTTTGGGGCCTCGGGTTCGGACATCAATATGTGTATACAACTTGCAGGTAAGATCATAAAACAATGAATATCATCGTGAATGAATAACATGTTCAGATCTGAAATCATGGCACTCGGGCCCTAGTGACAAGCATTAAGCATAACAAGTTGCAACAATATCATAAAAGTACCAACAACGGATACTAGGCATCATGCCCTAACAATCTTATGGCTATTACATGAACAATCTCATCCAATCCCTACCATCCCCTTCAGCCTACAGCGAGGATTTACTCACACATGGATGGGGGAAGCATGGATGGTTGATGGAGAGGCGTCGGTGGCGATGATGGCGATGATCTCCTCCACCCGTCCCGGCAGGACAGAACGGAGTTTCTGATCCCGAAAGTAGAGTTTTCGATGGCGGAGTTCGGATGTCTTCGGCAAATTGGTCGAACCCCGTGCGTTTTTAGGTCAAGGGCTTTAAGTAGTCCAGAGGGGAGCGTCGGGGCCGAGGCGGCGTCACCATATGGCGGCGCGGCCGGGGGCCACCGCGCCGCCATGTGGTGTGCGCACCTCGTGGCCCCTCCGTCTCGTCTTCTCGGCTCCGTAAGTCTTCGTGAAAATAGGCCCATTGCAATTATTTCCGGGATTTTCCCGAAAGTTGATTTTCGCACAAAATAAGACACCAGGGCAATTCTAAAACAACGTTAGTCCGTGTTAGTTGTATCCAATATACATAAATTAGAGGCAAAACAATAGCAAAGTGTTCGGGAAAGTGGATACGTTTTGGACGTATCAACTCCCCAAGCTTAGCTTATTGCTTGTCCTCAAGCAATTTAGTTAACAACTGAGTGCGATAAAAGAACTTTCACGAACACATTTGCTCATATGATGTAAATATTCTCATTATATGGACGAGTACTTAGACAATTCATAATAATATAAATGCAAATAAAGTCATCTAATAGTTATGTCAATCATGAAAAAGATACCAACAAACTAATAATAAGCATCATGAATCATATCTATCAGCAGGATTGCAATGTTCATAAAAAGATATGATAAAGTGGCATCTCGCTTGCCCGAATTTTTACAGCAAAACATAAATGCCCAGGCACCTCTGAATTTCATGGAAAGACTAGAAGTAAAGATTATCAAAGATAAAAACATCAAAGTTATACCACAGTTAACCATATCCTGGGACAAATATATTACACTAAGAATGACAATTATGCTCTCAAGAAGGTGCTCAAAGAAAGGATGGTGACTTAACATAAAAGTAAAAGATTGACCCTTCGTAGAGGGAAGCAGGGATTAACATGTTCTAGAGTTTTCATTTTTAAAACAGAAGTAAAATTGTTTTGAGAGGTGTTTGTTGTTGTCAACGAATGGTAGTGGGCACTCTAATTACCTTGTCAACCAGACTTTCAAGAGCGGCTCCCATGAAGGACGTTATCTCTACCAAAGGTAAATCATCCCTCTTCTCTTTTGTTTACACATGTATTTTAGTTTCATTATGGATGACACTCCTCCCAACCTTTGCTTACACAAGCCATGGCTAACTTCGGGTGCCTCCAAAATTCACATACAATGGAGGAGTGTCTATTTGCAAATTAAGTTGCTTACTGATAAATCAGGGCAAAACATGTGAAGAGAATTATCAATGAAAGTTAATTAATTGGGACTGGGCACCCCGTTGCAGCTCTTTTTGCAAAATTATTGGATAAGCGGATGTGCCACTAGTCCATTGGTGAAAGTCTGTCCAGAGTAAATGACAAGGTTGAAAGATAAAACACCACAGACTTCCTCATGAGCTATAAAACATTGACACAAATTGAGAAGTACTTTGAAGGTTTTAAAGGTAGCACATGAAAAATTACTTGGAATGGTTTAAAATGCCATGCATAGGTATTTATGGTGGACACTTTGGAATAACTTGGTTTTCAGGGGTTTGGAAGCACGAGCATTCTCAGTACAAGTGAAGGCTAGCAATAGACTGGGAAGCGACAATCAAGAGAGCAATAACCGTCATAATCATGCTTGCGACAAAATAAAATTAATGGAGGCATAAAAGTGATACAAGAACTCTGAAGCAAAGTAAATCATCGAGGCTTAATTGACTTTTGTTTTTCTGTCATATGCATGCGTGAGCATGTGCCAAGTCAATTCAAATGAATTATTCAGAGGAGGATACCACAATGTCATACCTATCTATGAATAAAACAATGCAAGCAAATATTTATGACATGCTACTCATTATTAATAATTGGAGCTAAACATGAGACATCATGAACTACTAGACTTTTCATTAAATGACATATACCTCACATTAACCGACTAAGCATGCTCACATGGATGAGTATATGTACAAAAATGAAAACAAATAGAGTTCATACCAGCCTCTCACCACAGTCGAGTTGTCGTAGATCGTCATTATTGCCTTTCACTTGTGTGGCTTGAATAATATGAAATGAAAACCAAGCTCCAACCATCGGAGACCACTGAACTCCATAATAAACTTTACAAAACTGAAGAAGAACAACAAATATTTTGGTGTTTTCGAATTGGAAACAAGAACGAAAGTAAAATCTTTTTGGATTTTCTCATAGCAAACCAACAATAGTAAATAAACCAAAATAGGAACAAGAAACCAAATAAACAAATGATAAAGAGAAACAACAGAAATATTTTTGGTCTTTTTGTGTTTTAGAAAAGAAACAAAGCAAAAACAAGAGAATGAAAACTAAAAGAGTCACATAAACACAAAGCGGCAGAAATCTGCCAAACTTTGACAACAGTACAGTAATTATTTTTTTCGAAAATCTTCTGCTGTTCAACTCGAAAAGTGCTCAACTAATTAAAGTTAGATAATAACCTGGGGAATATGCACAAAAATTGGCTGCTCAAAATAACGTTCTGGCGATTTTTAGGAAGTTTTTTAGTATCAGTCCAGAATCTGTTTCTTAGACAGCACTTCCCCAAATATCACCTTCCTCATATTAGAGGCAACCATCGGCACATAAATGAAATAAAAAAGTAAAGGATAATACAGTAGTAACAACCTTCAAAAACTAAAATAAGAACCTACTGAAATAAAAATAACCGAAAGAGAAACAACCAAAAGAAGCGAAACAAGTATATACAAATGACCGGCAATTGTAATATGCAATGAATGAGTGATGCCGGTATACCTCCCCCAAGCTTAGGCTTTTGGCCTAAGTGGAGATCAATCCCACGGTGCCCATGAGGTGGCACCTCCGTAATATGATGAAGGAGGATCCTGTCCTTGGTACAAGCTGGAGGACGCACCAGGATATGTGACAGTGTACCCGTCGGAGGGCTCGGCGTCCTCGGAGTCGTGCTGCTGGTGAAAGCCAAGTATCCTCACCTGCTCATCCACCTCCTCCTTGGAACGCGACCACGGCTTCCTGCGACACTGAACAAATCGGCCTGCGGCAAAGGGATTTCCCTCTCATCCCCATCAATAAACAACATTCTATAGACAATATTTTCTAAATTAGAGTTAGTTGTGACAAATTGGTTACCCTTCATAGCAGCAATATCAAGCTTAATAGGAGCTAATTTCTCATCACTAGGATCAACAGAAAGACCTAGATATGCAACAATACGTGAAGCAACAATCCCTCCATAAATAGGTCCCTTACTAGCAAAGCGACGAGCAATAAGTGCACCAAGATGATAAGGTGTACTTCCAGTAAGTGCAGCAACCAGAAAAGCAAGATGATAACTAGAAATGTTGCTAGTGTTCTCCCTACCAAGAATGCTAGTAGCAAGATAGTAAGTGAAATATCTAATGGCAGGGAGGTGAATGTTCCTTATCTTGCCGCGCTGAATGGTGCGGTCATCATCGTTGGTAACTTCTCGATAGAGTTCCATCAAAGCTTTGGGGCGGTTCTTGATCTTCTTCGCTGTACCTATAGGAGCAATATCCAATGCAGCACAAAAATCCTTCAACTTCATAGTAATAGGCATGTCATAAATCTTAAATTTAACTGATGGTGTGAAAGGTGAGTTGCTAATATTAAAGCTTTCAACAAAGATTTTAGTTAGCCTATAAAATTGATCACTCTCATCTTCCATATAGGTGGATAAGCCCACACTATTAATGAGAAACAAGAAGTCATCAAGTAGCCCTGCATTACGCAAAAAGTCAATGCATGGAAAGGATGAAGCATTAGGAATCCCGTTGTCCTCATCATCTTCAAAGCTAGGTGCAATGACATCCTCATCATAGGATCGCCTAACTCGAGTGGCTGCCCTTGAAGGCCTTGCCACTCTTGTCGCATCCCTCTCGAACACTTCTCCAAAGGTGTGGTTATGCATTTTCCTTTTCTGAAATTTTTCAACAATCATTATAAAAGTTGATTTTGAGACATATAAATGAGGGAAAATACTATAGGAACTTAATAGAGTACTAAACATGCATCAAAACTAATTTTTACAACTTAGAACAAGCATGCAAACTCACTTAACATGTCACCTACAACAGCAAAATACTCAAGATATACTCAACTAAACAAAATTCTATTTGGATAATCGGAGGAGTCACATACCGGAGAACAAATGCCCCAAATCTCAGCAGCAAAGATGGGCTGAGCAAGGAGATCGAAAATCTCGAGAAAGAACAGCAAGAAACTCGGGTTTGAACAATGGTGGTGTGTTTTCCCGTGAAAGAGAGTGGAGTGGTAGGTGGATGAGTGAGTGAAGGGCCAGGTGGGGCCCTCCCCACAGGGCGGCGCGCCCCCCATGCTGGCCGCGCCGGCACATGGGGTGCACCCTTGGGGTGCCCCACTGGTCAGCTCCAGGCACTCCCAGGTTGCAAATTTAAAAATAGGACCAGTGGTATAATTTTTGTAAATTTTTGAAATTAAACTTCGAAAAATGCACATTTCTGGGTGTTAAAATAACTATTTCAGGACAGAAAAGATTTTTAAACTTTTAAACAACTAAAGAATCTTGCAAAACAAGTAGTACTACAGAAAATAAACAAGTGTGGAGAAAGAAAGAAATGTTGTTTAGCTCTTCCATGCATTTAAAATGTACTTGTTAACGAGGTTGATAAAGTCTTTCCACCAAATAAATTTTACATGACATAAGAAGAAATAAACCTCAAATCAATCATGTTACATTATATTGTATATGGACCCAATCATAATATTTTGATATCCTTGTTTAGGCTCATATATAGGACAATCAATAATTCCCACTTTGATAGTTCTCAAATTAGAAATTATATTAACTCCATATACTTTATCAATCCTCTTGGGAAAATAAACAGTATGCTCCTTGTCATCAACATTGAAAGTAACTTTTCCTTTATTGCAATCAATAACAGCCCCTGCAGTGTTAAGAAAAGGTCTTCCAAGAATAATAGACATATTATCATCTTCGGCATTTCCAACACAACAAAATCGTTAATATTAAGCAATTATTAGCAACTTGAACAGAACACCCTCACATACCAACAGGAACAGCAGTAGATTTATCAGCCATTTGCAAAGATATATCAGTTGGTATCAACTTATCTAAATAAAGTCTCTTGTAAAGAGAAAAAGGCATAACACTAACTCCTGCTCCCAAATCACATAGAGCAGTTCTAACATAATTATTCTTGATGGAACAAGGGATAGTCGGTATACCTGGGTCTCCCAGCTTCTTTGGAACCTTGCCATTGAAAGAGTAATTAGCAAGCATAGTGGAAATCTCCTCATTAGGAATTTTCCTTTTGTTAGAGACAATATATTTCATATACTTTGAATAAGGAGGCAATTTAATAGCATCAGTCAAAGGGATTTGCAAGAACAAATGTTTCATCCAATCAAAAAATTTATTATAGTGTTCTTCCTCCTTTGATTTTAGTTTCTTAACAGGAAAAGGCATTTGCTTTTGAACCCAAGGTTCTCTTTCATTACCATGTTTTTAGCACTGAAATCTTCTTTAGTATACTTTTTATTTTTAGCATGCTTTTCAGGTTCATCTTCAACCTCTTCTATCATAAACATCATTCTTATCATTATCTTTATCATGTTAATTACCACTTTCAGTTTCAGCATCAGAAATAGAAATACTATTAGGATCATTAACAGGCTCAGAAGATTCTATAACAATTTTATGTTTCTTCTTCTTTTTCTTAGAAGGAGCACTAGTTTCTTTAGTTTGTTGAGAGTCTTGTTCAACTCTTTTAGGATGCCCCTCAGGATATAGAGGATCCTGAGTAGAAACACCACCTCTAGTTGTTACTTCATAAGCATGTTTTTATTTAGAAGTATTTTTTAACAAGTCATTTTGCACTTTAGTGAGTTGATCAATTTGAGTTTGAACCATATGAAAATGTTTAACAAGCATCTTAACATCATTGGAGGTTCTCTCCACAATATCATGCAATTTACTAATGGCTTGAGAATTTTCCATCAAATGATTCTCTACTCTCATATTAAAGTTATCTTGCTTAACAACATAATTATCAAATTCATCTAAACATTGATCAGGAGGTTTTGAGTAAGGAATGTCTTCTTTATCAAAGCGTTGAAGAGAATGTACCTCAATCGTGGATGAAGGGGGATTATCTTACGTAAATCTTCTATGGGGGTAAATTCTTCACATCTTCAGATTTAATACCTTTCTCTTAAGAGATTTCTTGGCTTCCCTCATAGCTTCATCATTTAATTCAATCATACCCTCTTCTTCAATATTGGTGTTGGGGTTGGTTCAGGTGTATTCCAATCATCATGATTTTGGCTTATTCTAGCCATTAATTCTTCAGCTTCGTCTGGAGTTCTTTTCCTGAAAACACAACCAGCACAACTATCCAGGTATGCCCTAGACTCAATGGTTAGTCCACTATAAAATATATCAAGTAAGTCATGCTTTTCCAAATCATGTCCAGGTCGAGCTCTAAGAAGAGAGCAAAACCTTGCCCAAGCTTCAGGCAATTTCTCTCCATCTTCCTGGTCAAAACTATAAATTTTCTGCAAAGCAATATGTTGAGCACTAGCAGGAAAATATTTTCGAAAGAAAACATCAAGCAAACCATTTGGACTATCAATACAATCAGGAGGCAAGTTTTAGCATCATCCTTTAATGAGAAAGGAAAATTTTTAGCAACAAAATAAGTACGCTTCTTGGTATCATCAGAAAACAAGCTACTCAAAGTAGAAAGCTCAATCATGTGCTCTACAACACTTTCTTTTTCAGTACCACAGAAAGGTGTTTTCTCAATAATAGATATATGAGATAAATCAAGAGAAAAATCATAATCCTTATCCTTAATGGTTATAGGAGATGTGGCAAATTTAGCATCAGGAGACAGTATATATCTAACAGCACGTTGTGCAAGAAGCTTTTTAATGTTACTTGCACCAGTAGTAGCATTACATTTATCAATAAAATCATCATCAAGTTCCACATAATCTTCACCAAGATCATCACTAGAGTGTTCAACAGACTCAGGTGAATTAACAGGTGTAACAGTATTTTCATTACGAATTTCAGTATTTTCAGTTTGTCTAGACCTAGCAATTGTAGCATCTAGAAAAGGACCTAATGAACCATTATCATCAAGAACAATAGAAGCATCATAAGGATTATAAGAGGAATTTTCAGATTCAGCAGAAGTACCAGCATGTGAAGCTTATGGTGGTGAAACAAGTTGACTTATCACAGATGGTGAATCAAGAGCAGCAGAGGTACTCAGAGTTGTACCTTTTCTTGTAGTGGATGGTAATATGGCGACTTTAGCATCGCAAGGTTTACCCATGATGTTGGATTTGCAGCGAACAATATCAATTCAGGTGAACTTGCAAATAAAGCTATGCTCCCCAGCAACGGCGCCAGAAAATAGTCTTGATGACCCACAAGTATAGGGGATCGCAATAGTCTTCGAGGGAAGTAAAACCCAATTTATTGATTCGATACAAGGGGAGCCAAAGAATATTTGTAAGCCTTGTTGAAATTCATATGATCATGCCTTGTTGAAATCAAACATCACCATTCAAAATTGTGGTATAATCTTTGTCTTTGACATTTTTGTCCCAATTACAATATAAATACAATCACATATGATATAGTGACTGACCCACAAGTATAGGGCATCGCACAGTCTTCGAGGGAAGTAAAACCCAATTTATTGATTCGACACAAGGGGAGCCAAAGAATATTTGTAAGCCTTAACAGTGAGTTGCCAATTCAGTGCACCTGGAAAGACTTGCTCGCAAGAGTTTATCAAGCAATAGTTTTATAGCATAGCAATAGTGAAATATAAGCAGCAGTGTAATAAAGACAGGTAGTGATTATAGTAAACAGCAGGATTAAAATACGTAGGCATAGGGATGGATGAACGGCGCTGCATGGATAAGATAACTCATGTAATAATCAAGACAAGGCATTTGCAGATAATAATAAAACAATATCCAAGTACTAAATAACCATAGGCATGTGTTCCGTATATAGTCGTTTACGTGCTCGCAATGAGAAACTTGCACAACATCTTTTGTCCTACCAGCCGGTGGTAGCCGGGCCTCTAGGGAAACTACTTAATTAAGGTACTCCTTTTAATAGAGTACGGAGCAAAGCATTAACACTTCGTGAACACATGTGATCCTCATATCACAGCCTTCCCCTCCGGTTGTCCCAATTTCTGTCACTTTGGGGCCTTGGGTTACAGACAACAATATGTGTATACAACTTGCAGGTAAGATCATAAAGTAATGAATATCATCGTGAATCAATAACATGTTCAGATCTGAAATCATGGCACTCGGGCCCTAGTGACAAGCATTAAGCATAAAAAGTTGCAACAATATCATAAAAGTACCAACAACGGATACTAGGCACCATGCCCTAACAATCTTATGGCTATTACATGAACAATATCATCCAGTCCCTACCATCCCCTTCAGCCTACAACGAGGATTTACTCACACATGGATGGGGGAAGCATGGATGGTTGATGGAGAGGCGTCGGTGGCGATGATGGCGATGATCTCCTCCAATTGCCCGTCCCGGCAGGGTTCTAGAACGGAGTTTCTGATCCCGAAAGTAGAGTTTTCGATGGCGGCGGAGTTCTGGATGTCTTCTGGCAAATTGGTCGATCCCTCGTATGTTTTTAGGTCAAGGGCTTTAAGTAGTCCAGAGGGGAGCGTCGGGGGCTGGCCGAGGCGGCGTCACCATATGGCGCCGCGGCCCAGGGGCCCACCGCACCGCCATGTGGTGTGCGCAACTCGTGGCCTTCCTCTGTCTCGTCTTCTGGCTCCGTAAGTCTTCTGTGAAAATAGGCCCATTGCAATTATTTCCGGGGATTTTCCTGAAAGTTGATTTTCTGCACACAAAAATAAGACACCAGGGCAATTCTGCTGAAAACAGCGTTAGTCCGTGTTAGTTGTATCCAAAATACACAAATTAGAGGCAAATCAATAGCAAAAGTGTTCGGGAAAATGGATACGTTTTGGACGTATCAGTGACTCACTCACAAGCATAAAATCATTCCCAAGATATTTAGTAACAAAAGCCACTTGGCTATCCAAAAACAAATCACATGAGAGGATAATAGCCATGCCACATAGGATGAAAATATCTACATAACTTGAATCCTAAGCTATGCCACATCATGCTTAATGGATTGCTATGGATGAGAGAATGACAACCAAGCACCTTACTCATCAAATTAAAACAAGAGTCACCCACCTATGTGTCATGATACTAGAGCTTGCTCAAGCCTATAAAAGGGAGTCCCACAGTTCATCCATTTCATCATCTTGCACCATGATGCAAGAAAACCAACACATTGAGCCACTCCATAAAATAGTTAGGATCAAGATGAAGCAGCTAGGAGGTGGAGGCATGCCACAAGATGCAGGTTTATCAGAATTCGTGAAGAACAAGCTACAGAAGACATCAAGGTAGAATTCTTAGGAATACCACATATTTAGATAATCACATCATCATTCCTTGAGTATAACCCTAGAATAATCCATTCCAAAATAAGAATTGGGAGTAGAAGACATTGAGAATAAGTTGCTCATGATAATGCCATGATCATGTTTTGGAGAAATAGAAGAGTAAACCATAAGTTAAAACCTACTCCCTCTGTTCCATTCTATAGTGCCTATAGTTTTTTTGGCACGGAAATTAGCGCAAGAGTATTTTTTTTACACAAGACCCCTAGCTAAACGATTTGATATTATCGTAAAATTTGGGAAATCCATATCTTACTAACTTACCATAACAAATTTGGGACCTGAACGGGGAGGGGGTAATTGAAAAAAAGCCAAGCTACAACCTTATATTCTGAAACAAATGCCAAAAATCTATAGGCACTATAGAAAGGAACGGAGGGAGTATATGATAAGTAGATATCATTCACCAGATGAAATTATAGGGAGATCACTAGTAATCAACCCTAGGCCTATATCTCAATCTTAACTTGTGAATCACTTGGTGATCATAAGTAGAATCCTACCACATCTATATTCCACTTATTCCTCAATTAAAGAACATAAGAAAACCTTAGAGTTAAAACTCTATACTTTATATGGTGAGAAACCATTCATCATTATAACCAAAGTTAACTATAAAAAGAACCATATAACCACTTTAGTTACTTTAATGATAGATTAAGGATAATAATAGAAGTCTATTGGTATAAGATAAAATCAATTCTCAAGTCCTTAGTAACTAAAGGAGAACCACAATTATTAAGCAAGTAAACCATCTTGTCATGGATAGTGAAGACTAAACCCTAAGTAATTATATCATCATACATAGGGGAGATTAAAACCTAGACCACATTTAAGTTCCAAACATTGTGCCATTAGGTGAATATAGTAGGGAACCCTATTGACAAGGGATTAACTTATCAATGCCTACGAGTTGTAGACTAGGGTTTTAGTCGGAAGTAGAGGGCAAGTAGATCTCGAAGGTTTCAGCCGAAAAGTGCTCGACGATATGAAAACTAGGGTTTTGTGAGACAATGAATCGATGCTTTCTTTGTCCCTCGACTCCCCCTTATATAGGAGGTGGAGCCGAGGGATTCATAACACACAATTTACAGAGTCCGGGAGGGTTTCCAATCCCATCCCGCAAGATTACAAGTATTATTTCCTAATACAACTCTAGCTTTCCTTAATAGTAACTTGGGCTTCTGATTCCTCTTATCGTTCGAGTCGTGGGCCTTCAGTAAACCCCGGGTACCATCTTCGGCAGGCCCATTGGGGTGCTTCTGTCACCTAGTAATGTCCACTAATTAAACCTTATGCTCCACTTGTTACACATAAGATGAACCTAGTGCAAAATTCTAAGGTTAAAACCATGTGTAGGGATCAACCACTTATCCTTATAATTAAGATCAAACCATGAGGAGAGTAATATCTACACTAGGTATTTTTAGGTGTTATTAAATATAATCCTAGTATTGACCTTGAAATAGGATTATAATAAACCTTACAATATCTTAATAAATAAGTGTTCACATAAAATCATATGCAAGAGACCAAATTCTCAAATGAGAGATCAAGTCCTTAGCGATATGTTAGCACATGAAATCATGCCATCAAAATCACTCTCTTATTAAAAATCCATAAGAAAATATTACTTTGAAATTGTTTCTTGCAAAGTAATACTAAATAAAACTCTACATACCACTAAGAAAGAAAATTATCATTTAGGAAACAATTTGAATAATTCCAAAGATAATATTCAAATTCATGTCCATATGGAAATTAATCCAAATATCAATACTAAATCATAAACCAATGTTATAGTATTAAATTAACATTGCTAATACACCACTAAAGACTTTATAGTACCCTGGACTAAACTTTGTATGAATTAAATGAGCAAGACCTGCAGAATAGAAAATAATTCAAATCTGAATTCAAAACAGAATTCAAAACAAGACATAAAAACAGAAATAGGAAAGGAGAGGAGAAAGACTCACCTGGACCTCACCTGGCAGCAGTAGCCCAACAATAGCCCAACAAGCCTCAGCCCAACACAGCCCCAGCCTGGCCCGCAATACCCCTTTGTTCTAAATATCCCGGAGAGGGTCATCCTCATCCTCTCCAGCACGCATGCCGGCCAGCACGAAGCAGTGCCTCCCTTCTCCTCTCGCTGGCGACCTCTCCGTGATCGGCGTCGTGACGAGGCTCACTTCTGCGCCATATAAAAGCTGAGAAACGATCACTGGCCCGAGTTCTTCCTCTTCTATCCCAATTTTTGCTCAAACCGAAACCCTAGCCGTACGGCCTACGACCATCGCCGTCGATGGAGACCGCCTCAGGCCACCCCGTGGACACCATCGTCTCCGCCGTCCTCGATAGGCTCACGGTGCAAAATGAATCTAGTCGGGGCGAACTGTAGCCTCGCCGTCGAGCTCGTCTTCCCCGACACCGGCACCGATGAATTCCGGCGATGCCAACCACCATTGACCTCGCCGTCAAGCCCTGCGTACTCCTGGTGAGTCGTTGATGCCCACATCATGCCCGCTTTTCTTAATGGCCCACCGTAGCGCCGCCGCACCATGTCCCTGTCTCCCGCCGCCGCGGACCCTCGCCGACGAGACCAAACCGGAATGGCGCCACCACCACAAGATTCGCCTCGGCGTCCTCTTTCCAAGAGCACGCGCACGCCCTCGCGGGAACCCGGAATTGCCGGCGTCGACCACCACTGGCCGCTGGTGAGGCACATGGTTGCCACATCGACGCCACTGTGGAAGCCAACGTGGCACAGCCCCACCAGTCAGCCTCTAGGTGTAGACTAGTCCGGGTAGATTTTAGTTTTTCTTTTGTTTAAATTCAAATTCATAAATTGCTGAAACTTTGATTGAATTTGGGAAATTCATATAAGCTCAGAAAAATAAAAACAGGATATCAAAATTCTTATAAAAGTAAACTCTATCCCAATAAAAATATAATATGGAATTTTTATTTTTAATAAAAATTTAATTATTTAATACTCATTAATTAAGTCTTTTCTTTTAAATTCCAAATTCAACTAAAATTCAAAAATTAAAGAAAAGTTCTAAAATAAACAAAAACCAGTAAGTAAATAAGGAAAACCTTAAAATGAATTTTCCTTTACTAATAACTTATTAAATCCTTATTAAAAGGATTTAAAACCTAATTAATAGTTATCTTAATTATTAATTGTTCAAAATTAACAAAATGCCAAGTCCAATATTATTTTTATTTCAACAATTACTAATAACTTCAACCTTACAATGAAGTTATTAACCTTAGAATTATTGGGTAATTAGGAAACGCTAGATTCATTATTCTATGTGAACCCTAAATTGCTAATAAACCTAAACCCTAGGTTATAGAATAGGATCATGGTAATTTCTTTTCACTTATAGCTCCATGATTAACAGCTAAGTGCTCACCCATGCTCACGTAAAATGTAGGAGCCCTATCACTAAGAAATTAATACTCCATTTATGCATACCCATCAAACCTAGATGATCAAATGGGGACAACCAAGTGTAAACCCTAGTTACTATCCTCTAAGGCATCAACATTAGTTATCCATACTAAGCATCACACCATTGTGATGAACCCTAATAGCAACCATACCTACTATTTTGCATTACATCACCATGTTCCACTAAACCCTACTAGTGTTAGATACTTATGAACCATTCTATTTAGAAACCAACTATTCTTTACTTAGTAGATCCAATAGAAAACCCTAGAAAACCTCAACCTGAATTGAAATGCTTCTTATTATTTAAACAATATGTTCTTCAAAAGTTATTCTTTTGAAGTAAATAAGGAATCATTATCAAACCTACCTAATAGGATCTATAAACCCTAGTAAACTATCACCAGTAAGATATAAACAACCATGGTAGCAACCAATTATAATCAATTGCTTAGTATGCCCTTGCTTAATCCAAACCATGCAACCATTATTTGACTAGGAACTCAATTCCACATTAGTGTGATCCATATAATACTTAATTAGAAAACTCAATTAAGAACCATAGAACTCCACAACCCTAATTATCATAGTTGTTCTCTATTCAAGAACATGTTCTTCAAAAGTTATTCTTTTGAAGTATGTAACAAGCAATCATCAACCATGCAATATAGGAATTAAAATTGACAATTGTATTCTACTTATTATTCAACTACTATTCCTTGGTATGTATGATTGTTATGCATTCGACCACTTGTTTATGATTCTAAGACAACAAAACTCTAATAAGAACCTTGTTTGTAGAATCACTCTAAAAGTGCAACACACCCTAAGCAAATCATTTCAACTAACTAATCCTAAATCATCGGGGTTAGGTCACGCTTAGAGCGATTGCATCTCATACCTATGCACTATTGCATCCTTGCCAATCTTTTAAACATCGTCCTTACCGGATGATGATGCTATTTTATAATTTGGAGTTATTGCGTATCGAAGACCTTGCCTACATAATCTTGTAGTCAAGAAAGGCAAGTTCATCGCTTGCTCATGTCAATTGAGTATTTTTACCAAATTACTTACAAAGTACTATGATTACCACTCTTGCATAAAAAGCAAAATCACTATTTTCATAACTATGAATATGGCTATGTGGTTGGCAATGGAACCATGGAATGTGTTGACATGGTGGAGCTAGGTAACATTGCAATGGGTTTATATCCATCTAAGATTAAACAACAAATGTTGTCTAGTGATTCTTGTGCCGTAAAACTCGTGTTAACCATAAGATCTGGAGTGGGACGGAGTAGTCAATTGTATTTCCACCTCTTGTACATCAACGGATGCGCTTACCATAGTCACTTGAATCCCGAGGGACAAGCGGAGTGGTTGGGGAGCCCTAAGTCCCCACGGTAATGCGGTCTATGATGGGTTGCATTGGCCGGCGAAGGGCCATGGTTGCGACCTGGTAGTTGTCGAGGTTGGAAGATATCCAAGTGATATAGCCCGACGAGGACCCAAGGTCGGATTTGCAACAAAGGGTGGGTGTGCGGGTAGCAGAGGAATATGATTGGCTAAGACCTTATACCGGGCCTCACACCAAAGGAAGTGTGGACGGGAAACTCGAGCCCGGTTGGCACCAAGGTTAAGATCTCTTATGGGTAAAGCAACACACCTCTAGAGTGTAATGAATCGTGACCTGTCACTCCCTGTTCCGGGTTATGCGAACGCTGAAAGGAACTCCATGAAGTTCTAGTAAACCGGTGAAGGCTGACGGACATAGTTCTTCTGAATAAAATCAACCTTTTGAAGAAATATTTATGAAAACCTGCATGGGTATTAGACTTTCTGGTCTAATGTTGTAGCTAGTGCATTAAACACCTCTTTCCTAAAATGAACTTGTTGAGTACGCTCGTACTCATCCCACTCTTAAATCCCCTGCTTAGATATGGAGGCCACGAAGGAGGATCTACAGTACAACTCGAAGACCGAGGAGTCAACAACTACTTCAAGGGACAGGAACCTGCCGGAAGAGTCATATACCACATCCACCATGGACAAAACCTAGATTAAGCAGTAGAAGGGAACTAGCTCCCTAAACCTAGCTCCTATATAGCTATAATCTAGTCATAGCCTCTATAGTTAGTCAAATACTCTATAAGTAGAGTCCGTGATAAGATTAGACCACGAGTCGTTCTTCTGGAGTTATTTGCAGATTTACCTCATTGTAAAGTAGGAAGCTGTGTGGATCTTTTGTAAAAAGTCAATGTTGTAATTCTATAGACATGCCTTGGACCCGCATATGTTTCTGTTGTACCACTCTGAGCGATGTAATACTAGTGGAACGGTGTTTCATTGGTGTTATATCAGACTTGCATACTACACCATACAGTGGTATGCCGGGTCACCACATACCCCCACCAGATCTCAAATGCCAATTTAGAGATTTACCTATACGCGTTGCTGATGACTCCCAAGTGTAGGAGATTAATTGTAGTACTTTTCAATAAAAAAAGGTTGTTGAACCCACGAGGAGCTGAAGGTATTGGTTAACAGAATCGACAAGAAAGCAGTAATAATAAAGTAGCAGTTTTAGTGTTTTTGAGTGTATAGTTTGCAATAAAAATAAAGTGCAGAAAGTAAATAGCAAATAAGTAAAAGCTCTCGATGAGAGAAAATCCCAATCCACTATGCAGGACATGCTCAAGTGTGTGTGCTTATATGAGACTAAAGTTCACGGGGGTGGCATGGATTTACTAGCATCTGAAATCTACACAACATGATAAATATTTTGTTAAGCTTTATTCAATTAGGGGCGGAGACTAAATTAGGTGCAACCATGGATATGTGCAAACACACCCCTTATGATGGGTCCTAGATCCATTTTCTTGTGCAGGTATATGAATCATTAAGACATAAAATATCCCACCATAGAAATAAGATCATTGGTCCCCGACATAAACCCCTCTAATGCAACACACAGTATTGGAAAATGGTTTTCTGTCCCTTCCAACACTAATGCATTACATTAAAGTGCAGCCCTATGATCCCATGTAGGTGAAGTAATATGTAGTTGACGTTCGCATAAAACCTTCATAGAACAACATAAAAGATAGAAAATTTGACCAAATACTCATTGCACATCATATAGAATCATAGTCAGATCATCCTATGCCCCCAGGAACGTGGGGAACTACTCACAAGTGTCAAACATGAAATGGACCAGAGGCATAATGATTACAACACAATCTGAATATATAATCTCCCCGCCAAATAATGACAAAGTACCAATCACAAACATGCAACAACACTAGAAAACAATATATGGGGTTCAATTAAACATAAACTATGAGGTGGATGACGTCGATCTCGTAGATGAAGATGGTGGTGATGATGGTGCTGATAGATATGTTGATGGAGATGCCTCCTCCCAAGCCAAGGAGTAGTGGGGATGTCGATGGCATCGATTTCCTCTTCACCTGAGGCACCGGTGCAATAGGATCTGCCCTCTCCCATAGTAGGAGAGGACTTTCGCCTCCGTCGCCGCCTCAATAAATATCGGGAAAAATATGGCTTAGGCTTTTGGGAGAAATGATGGTTTCGGTATAAAAGGGGGCTCGAGGCGACGCTCGAGGCGCGAACGAGTGTGGGTGGCGCGCCCAGCCAGGTAGGGCGCGCCACCTGTACTCGTTTGGCCCTTGTGGCCCCTCTCGGGTGGTTCTTTCGCTCACGGTCCTTCTCCAGGTGAAAAACTGATCAGGTATTTTTGCCTCGAATTTAGCGATCGAGAAACTCCTGAATAAAATATGAAAAATGAGGTTTTCTGCCTCCTAGGAATTAAATACCAATGAAGGGGACTTTGCAGGAAAGTCCAAAAAATCGACAAAAAATGCATAAATAAAGGTGCATGATGGCAAATAACAATGAAAACTAATCATTTATGTAGCAATAATGATGATGCAAAATGCACGTATCAGTTGCTTGTTTATATAACAGTGTTTCAACAGAGATTATTAAGTTGAACTTCTTTCTAGAGCTTTAAGCTACATCCATTCATACTTAAAAAATGGACTACGCCTTGAATTGCAAGTTTTGCGTGAATAGGTTTCACTCAAAGCCATAAGCAACACATGCCTGCCAATAGCCACACGGGTGAAGCGTATACGTCATGCTGATGCATGTAAAATGCATGCATGAACTTTACAGTTTGTTGACACATATTTCCACATATTTGCAAAATATATGATGGTATATCCATGTTTTATATTGTTTTTTGGGGATTTACCAATGGTCCTCTTTATTTTGGTTATAGCTCTGCAGGATAGGAAAACCTTGTTTTCTGTATATTTAACTTTCAGGGACCTAAAAAACGAAGTCAAGTGAGCTATGATTCCGGGGATGTATAAATTTAATCAAGAGAAGTATCTGGAGCACTTGGACCTCACGAGAAGGGCCAGGAGGGCCAAAAGAGAGCAGGTGGCGCGCCCAATCAGGGGGGGGCGCCACCCACGCTCTTTGCCTCCTCGACCGTCCGATTCGCTTGATTTTTTCGCCCACGGACTCCGTTTGACCTAAAAAAAACCCTATATAAAGGACTTCCCGAGGCTTCCTCGTGGAGAGCATCGCAGAACCACCGAAACATCAAAACAGATCTAGAACCAACGAAGATTGGAGGGGGAAATTCCATCGGAGCCGCCGCCGGAGGGATATCCACCTTCTCCAACATCTCCACTATCATCACCATGATGAAGAGGGATTAGTCCACCTCTGGACTATGGGTTTGTGGTAGTAGCTTGATCTATTTCTCTCTTGTTTTTCATATATGTAGTACCATATGAGCTTCCCAACATGATTATGGTCATATATGTAATTCCTATGTGGTGGATATCTTTTCTATGATATTGATATATGAGATTAGAACCTATTATGTGTAAGATGTATTGATAGATGCATATCATGTACTCCGTTCTTAAGTACTTGTTCCAATCCAACTTGTATGAAAGAACATGTGTGGGGAGAAGTGTGTATTAAATGGAGTAGCATGGTAGAGATCTACTATGGTATTTACCTTTCTTTTGCTGCCTCACTAGGGATAAAGTGAATACATGTGCTATAACTATCATGTGACAATGTGATAATCTTTTTTGTTCAAGGTAGCATGTTTGAGATTCAAAAAGTATGTCAAATTACTTAAGGCAATACTCTGTTGATTCTTAATTCAAGATTTCTTAGAGTTTTTTCCTTCTTGAGGAGTACAATAGAGATGTGTTGTATTATCTCTATGTTAGAAAGTAATGCCCATATGAATGATTATCAAACACATGTTGAAGTTTAACCAATATTATGTCATTGATGAATTGTTTGTATCCACTACAACTTAAAAAGAGAATAGACAAGTGAACCCATGAACCCCTGTACATTTTAAATCATTAGAAACACCTTTCCAACACTATTACCACACTTTACATTTACCACTATATATTAATCCGAAAATACCAAAATACTTTGTCCACATACACATATAAAACCCAAAAACCATTAGCCTTTTACCGCTTTTATTTGGTTTGCTTATGTTGTTTACTTTACTTTACTTTAAGTTGTATTTGTATTTACTATTACTAATATAAAACCTTGTGCTTGACAATCACACGGTGGAGTTGGAGACACAAGGCAAGAAATTTATTTTGCAGGTTGCTAGAAGGGGATAGAAAGAATTCAGCTTCTAAGCCAATTCCCGGAGAGTTTGATATAAACCCTCGAGTCACCCTTTTGGGGAAAATATTCTTGCTACAACACTCCGAACTTGGATTCCCAACGAGTTGGTACACAAAAAGTTGTTTCCATCAAGAAAATTTTCTAGCGCCGTTGCCGGGGAGTGGCAATAAGCTACATATTTGTGGTTGTTGCGTGGTGAAACACAAGTCAATTACCAAGGAAACTGCTAGAGCATTCTCTAGCACCGTGGAGTAGCAAGAGGGACATCACAAATACATCTTCATCAAGTTGGAGTGAGCACATCTACATCAGCAACACCAACTTTGTGGAAACACCTAATATTGGAGAGGTTGCACCATTGTGAGCTCTTCTTTCTCCTTTATATTTTCAAAATAATTTTCTTTGTATTGTTTTTAGTCTTGTTAGTTTCTCTTTAAAACACAAAAACACATAAAAAATAGTATCAACTTTATTTGAAAACTTAAGAACATGAACCAACCTGGAAAAATTCTCCCTATGAATACTACTAATTCCTTTAAACAACAGTTTGAAGAAACATTAAGAGATACTTGGGAAAGAATAAACAAAATGCATAATGAGGATCCTATTCCCTATGTTGAGAACAATATGAACCTTTTCTTTTACAATGGACTAGATGGATGGTACAAAAATGCTTTAGATAGACCCATAGGGGGAAGTTACATTTTATCCTCACTTGTAGGGACAACCCTTGCACTTAAAAATATCTTTGGCACTTACCGAGGAAACGATAGGGAAGTAGATGGTATATTCACAATACATAACTCAGCAAAAGCAAGAATTAAAAATTGCATCAACGAAACTTCCTAACAAGGAAGATTTTGAACACTTAGAACACCTTTCTAAAGGCACTCTCCTAGAAATAGAAGATAAAATGGTTACTATCCTCCAAAGGTTAAATATTTGTGAAAAAGTAATTTACAAAAGATGACAATCAACTTGTAAGTCCAGAAAAAGGGTAGCATACTTGGGTGATATATTTACGGGAGTTGCCTCAAGCAAATTTTTACTAAAAACCCAAGCCAAAAAAACCAACATTATGTATAACTAAAAAAGAATTTACAAAGGAATAAAATAGAATTTGGGTAGTTAAAGGTAAAAAGGGGACAATGAGATAAAGAAACATTGATAGAAGAAGAAACTACTATGCTTATTGATAAGAAAAAGGCACATCACAAATGATATGCAAGTAGAAGAAGTTGAAATGCTAAGTGGAACAAAAGTACTTCTAATTGACCTTGATAAATGGAGCTTGCATGAACTTATTATAATCATGCGAAAGTTTTCTAATGACCCATCCATTAATGTTCATCAAGCAGAATTTGGCTCATACATAGAAAACTATCTAATCAAACAAAAGATAGAAAGATACAATAATGAAGCCATGATACTACCAAAGCTTGGGTATGTTTGGATACCCAAAAATATTAATCACTATTGGCAAAGAGACCCATGATGCTATATTAGATCTTGGATCTAGTGTCTCTATGCTATCAAAAGAATTATATGATCTACTAGAACTCAAAACTATGGAAAAATGCTCAATAGATCTTTTGATTGCTAATGAAGCAACCACACATGCCTTAGGAAAAGTAAATGATATAATGGTTGTGTTACATATGACTTTTATGCTTGTTGATTTTGTTATCATGGACACGGGGACTAAAGCCTCTAGTCCTATAATCCTTGGAAGACCTTTTTGAGAACTACATGTACAATCATTGACTTCAAGGAAAGGAATGTGAAGTTTCAATTCCCACATAAGAAGTACATGGAACAATTTCCAAGGAAGAAGGAGGTAGCACCAAGATACAAGCTACCACATAATCTCCATGCCACTTGAAACAAGTAAGCTATATGGCTATAATGAAAGAGCTTTGCGGGAGGCAACCCGAGTTGTTTTTGTTTTTGTTTTTTTTCCTTTGCACTCTTGATGTTGTAAAAATAGTTTATTGTTGGTTTTCTCTCTAGGTTTTCAAATAAATTACCAAGTTTTACCCCTTTGGATGTTTTAAAGTTGAGATACAAAAGAGGAGGTGTTGATTTCTGCATGCTACATTTTAGTGCGTGATTTCTATTGTTTCTTCACAACTCCTAAAATCACGAAAAATTCACTGAAGCTGCAACTTTTCATTCTCTATATGCACACAAATTGGAAAAAATTCCCGACAAGTTTAAGTGGTCTAATTAAATCCGTTTTGTTGCAGCCGAAAATCTGGACAAATTCTGCCTACTTGTGTTTGAGAAATTTCTTTAGGTTTAAATATAATGATTTTCCTTGAGTCTTTTGATTTTCTAGGAATGTGTAGGAAAAAATATGCTTGATGTACTATCAAGTAATTTTTTTGTATTTGATATATATTGCAGCAATTGTCATATTCTTGTAACATTAATGTCACCCCATAGAAAAGAAATGGGAGAAAGGTTTTTATTCAAGTTTTTTGACAGGGAATGGAGGAACACCACACCAAGAGACATCCAAGGATGGTGAAGGCCATAAGATTGGGGATTCCCAAGGCACCCCAATGGACCTACTAAAACTCTCGGTTTGAAAACCTATCAACTTTGTTTTTTGAATAACATAGAATGGTCGTAGAAACTTGGAGCTTCCTTGTCTAGTGTTATGTCTAGTTTTGCTTGGAAACAAAATGAGACCACCATGATAGATATTTTACATGCTTAGGAAAGATCTACTGAAACAAACTATCCCATGATTGAAAGCCTTGACTAGAATAGGTTGTATGCCATGAAAGGAAAAGGGAATGAAAGCAAAAAAAGTCGAAATTCAAAGTTCTACTTAGTGTTGCTAGTTTCAAATATTTTGATGAATGATAATTTGCTAGTGCCTTATATAGTGATACATTTTGCTCATATACTGATATACATGGATGCTTAATACTAAGGAGCCTTGTTGAGAATAAATGATTGGCACTATGGACACTATTGCATGCTTCTAGATCTTTTTGCTAGCCCAAAACTCTCAAAACAACCTAAGACCTGTCTCCAAACATCTCAAACCAAACACCCACCATACCTACCTATGTCGCACTTGCTACTCCAAGTATAATATGTGTGCTAGGCCTCAAAATACTTTGAAATATTTCTTTTATGTATTTTTAATCTCATTAGAAAGTAAGGCGTGGGGTCATACCACTATAGAAAGTTATGTGTTTGACAAATTATGACTAGGTTGTTAAGTAGGAACCATATGCTTACATGGGGAACACTTTCAAAATTGCACTAAAGTTGTTGTCATGTTTAAGCTCTTGGTTATGAGTGATAATCTTGTGTAAAATAAAGGGGGTTATCATGCAAAAGGCTGGAGTATGCATATATGTTAGAGAAAAGCATTGGGCCGCTAAAGGAAGCCATGCAAAACAATCATGGTGAAAGTTTGCAGCATGGGCATCCTCAATCTCCTTTCATAAAACAAAAGGAAAATAAAAAAGCGTACATTATAAGTGAATGTCCATTTGTATGTTGACCTGTATTCCCGATGTGAATAGCCCCCGAAAGTCGAGATTATACAATTTCCTTGGGCACTTATGCATGTAAAATGCATGCATGAATTTTGTAGTTTGTTGACACATATCCCCACCTATTTGCAACATATATGACATTATGTCAATGTTTATATTGATTTTTGGGGATTTACAAAATATCCCCTTTATTTGGTTTATAACTCTGCAGGACATGAAAAACTTGTTTTCTGTATTTTTGACTTCTAGGGACCTAAACGGAGTAAAATTGAGTTAGGATTTCGAGGATGTCAATATTTTATCAAGAGAAGCATCTGGAGCGCTTGGACCTCACAGGAGGGACCTGGAGGCCCAAAAGATGTGTGGTGGTGTGCCTAGGCAAGGAGGGCGCGCTACCCATGCTCTTTTGGCCCTCAGCCATCCGCTTCACCCGATTCTTTTGCCCACAAACTTTGTTTGACCTAAAACCCCTATATATACGCCCCTAAGGTTTCCTCGAAGAGAGCGTAGAAACAGAGAAACACCGAAATACAGCCAGAACCAGCGAAGATTATTGGAGGGGGAAACTCCGCCGGAGCCACCGCTGGAGGGATCTCCACTTTCTTCAACATCTCCACCGTCATCACCATGATGAAGAGGGAGTAGTCCACCTTTGGACTATGGGTTTATGGTAGTAACTTGATCTCTCTCTCTCTCTCTCTCTCTCTCTCTTGTTCTTTATAGATTGTAGTACCATATGAGGTTCCCAACATAATTAGGGTCATATATATAATTCCTATGTGGTGGATCTTTATTCTATGATATTGATATATGAGATTGGAAACTATTATTGATGTATTGATAGATGCATATCATGTACCCCGTTCTTAAGTGCTTGTTCTGATCCAACTTGTGTGCAAGAACATGTATGGGGAGAAGTGTGTATTAGATGGAGTAGCATCTGGTGGTGATTGAATAGTGACAACAAATTCATGATCTACTATGGTATTTACATTTCTTTTTTGCCTCACTAGGGATAAAGTGAATACATGTTCTATGTTTATCATGTGACATTGTGATAATCTTGTTAGTTCAAGGTAGCATATTTGATATTCAAACATTATGTCATATTTCTTAAGGCTATACTCTATTTATTCTTAATTCAAGATTGCTTGGAGTTTTTCTTTTCTTGAGGAGTATAAGAGAGATGTGTTGTATCATCTATGTTAGGTCATAATGACCATATGAATGCTTATCAAACACATATTGAAGTTCCACCAATATTATGCCATTGATCAAGTTTTAGTGTCCACTACAACTTAAAAAGAGAGTAGACAAGTGAACCCATGAACCCCGATTCATTTTAAATCAGTAGAAACATCTTTCCAACACTTTTACCTTGCTTTAAATTTTCCACTACTATTTTATCAGAAAATACCAAAAATATTATCTTCACATACACACACAAAACCCAAATACCCTTCGCCTTTACTTGCTTTTATTTAGTTTACTTAATTCAGTTACTTAATTTACATTATTTTACTTCTTACTTGTATTTCCTATTAATAATATGAAACCTTGTGCTTGACAACCACATAGTGGAGTTGGGGACACAAGGCAAGAACTTTATTTTGTAGGTTGCTAGAAGAGGATAGAAATAAGACAACTTCTAAGCCAATTCTTCGAGAGTTCGATATAAACCCTCGAGTCACCCTTGTGGGAAAAATATGCTTGCTACAACACTCTACACTTGGAGTCCCAATGAAATGGTACACATAGATTATTGCCATCCAGGAGGCATGGAGGTACCCCTTTGTGATACTTGGTTAAAACAATATGCATATGAAGAAGGTCTATGGTAAACTAAAGTTGAGTAGAATGATCTGTGGTTAACTGTGCCAAGGGGCATGAGACATCCAACTTGTAAGATGTGAAGCACATAAACCAGATTTCTGAAACAAAAGATGATTACCGTTGACATGAATTACATATCTCAAAACTTTATTTTATGCTCCCAACTATCTTTTATTTTATTGGAGGACTAGCACATGTGTTTCCTACTTGCTTTATCTTATCCAAGAGTCAAAATACTCAAATATCCAAGAAAAGAAACAAAAGAGTCTTCCAAAAATGCTATAGGTTCATGCAAGTATGCTTTATGGTCTATAATACTTTTCATTTGTTTGAACACAAGAACACTAATTGTTGAGCATATTTTTTTAGATTGTAAGAGATATCAGCTTATTGCTCACTCGTTTATTGTTATTATTTAAGGATTGAACCTTGTGAACTTAGTGTGACAATGAAAAGAAGCAAAGCAACAAACTCCAAAGTCCATGTTAGTTTTATGAACTTTATGCTCGAGGACGAGCATATGTTAAGCTTGGGGATGTTGATGCATGTAAAATGCATGCATGAACTTTTTAGTTTGTTGCCACATATTCCCACATATTTGCAACATATATGATGTTATATCCATGTTTTATATTTTTTGGTATTTACCAATGATTCACTTTATTTTGGTTATAACTCAGCAGGACAGGAAAACACTATTTTGTGTATATTTAACTTCCAGGGACCTAAGCAAAGTCAAATTGAGCTATGATTCCGGGGATGTCTATATTCATCAAGAAAAGCATCTGGAGAACTTAGACCTCACGAGATGGGCCAGTAGGGCCAAAAGAGACCAGGTGGCGCACCCCATCAGGGGGCGCGCCACCTAGGCTCTTTCCCTCCTCGATCGTTCGATTCGCTTGATTCTTTCGCCCACGGACTCCTTCTGACCTAAAAACCCCTATATAAAGGGTCCCGAGGATCCTCGTGGAGAGCGTCGCAGAACCACCGAAACACCAAAACAGAGCCATAACCAGCGAACATTGGAGGGGAAACTCCGATGGAACCGCCACCGGAGGGATCTCCACCTTCTCCACCATCATCACCGTGATGAAGAGGGAGTAGTCCACCTCTAGACTATGGGTTTGTGGAACTAGATTGATCTATTTCTCTCTTGTTATTGATAGATGTCGTACCATATGAGCTGCCCAACATGATTATGGTCATATATGTAATTCCTATGTGGTGGATCTTTATTCTATGATATTGATATATGAGATTGGAACCTATTATGTGTAAGATGTACTGATAGATGCATATCATGTACCGATCTTAAGTACTTGTCCTGGTTCAACTTGCATGCAAGAACATGTGTGGGAAAAAGTGTGTATTAGATGGAGTAGCATGGCGGTAGTAATTGTAAAGTGACAACAAATTCAATATCCACTATAGTATTTATCTTTCTTTCGCTCCCTCACTAGGGATAAAATGAATACATGTGCTATAATTATCATGTGATAGTCTGATAATTTTGTTTGTTCAAGGTAGCATATTGGAGATTCAAACATTGTGTCAAATTACTTAAGGCTATACTCTGTTGATTCTTAATTCACGATTGCTTGGAGTTTTCCTTTTCTCGAGGAGTATAATAGAGATGTGTTGCATCATCTCTATGTTAGGACATAATGCCCATATGAATGCTTATCAAACAAATGTTGAAGTTCCACCAATATTATGTCATTGATGAATTGTTTGTCCACCAGAAGTTAAAAAGAGAGCACACAAGTGAACCCATGAACCACAGTACATTTTAAATCATTAGGAACACCTTTCCAACACTATTACCACAATTTACATTTACCACTATTTATTAATACGAAAATAACAAAAATACTTTCTCCACATACACATACAAAACCCAAAAACCATTTGCCTTTTACCGCTTTTATTTAGCTTGCTTAGGTTTTTTTACTTTACTTCACTTTAAGTTGTATTTGTATTTCCTATTAGTAATATGAAAACTTGTCCTTGACAACCACATGATGGAGTTGGGGACACAATGCAAGAACTTTATTTTGTAGGACCGCTAGAAGAGTAGAGGAAGAATTCATCTTCTAAGGGTGTGTTTGGTTTAGGTGTAGATTCCAAAAAAAAGCTGATGTTAGCTGTGAGATGTGGAAAGTTAGCTGTGAGGTAAGAATGTGACAAAGTTGAAAATTGTTTGGTTGAAACAACTTTGAAACTGTGGATTTTGGATTTGTCTGTTATGCCCTTGAGATCCCGAGAAACTCTTTATATACGTTTATTGACCGTCAATTATCGATCTCCACACTTATTTGATATATAAATTACCATTTTTAGAAAAATAAATTAATATTGCTATTCTTGGGGGAAAATCCACCCAATTCTTCAATAACCAGATTTCATTTCGGTTTACTTGAAATATTCAAATTCTACGTTTTACTGTTGCAAATCATCGAAACTACATCTCCATTCGGCTCCATCTCATGTCTCTACGCTAGCTGCCACCTAGTGTCGATGTACACGAAGTATTGAGGACGGTGGTCACGACATCACCTGCACAGATCCAAGCAGAGATCACGAAAGCCATGGAATCCATTCCATCACCATGCTACGCACGCACGTACACCAGAGAGGCGGCGACCACTCCATCCCAGCGCTATGCAGCCACCATCTCCGACCCCCGACCGTGAAGAGCCAGCGTTCTTCGGAGAGTCGTGGGATGCTTTCTATGTTGCAAATGTATCTATAATTTTTGATGCTACATGCTTGTTTTACACCAATTTCTATATGTTTTATTTACACTTTGTTGCACTTTTATCCATTTTCCGAAACTAACCTATTGACAAGATGCCACAATGCCAGTTCTATGTTTTCTGCTGTTTATTATTTCAGAAAAGTTGTACATGAAATATTCTCGAAATTAGACGAAATAAAAGCCGAAGTTCCTATTTTACTGTAACGAAGATGGAGTCCGGAGGGGAGACGAAGAAGTGCCACGAGGCGGCCTCACCAACCCATCGAGCGGCCCAGGCCTTGGCCGCGCCATGGGGTGGTGTGGGCCCCTCGGGCACCCACCGACCTTGCCCTTCTGCCTATTTATTCACCTGTTGGGAAAAACCTAAATACCTGAGCCTCCATCCACAAAAAGTTTCGTCGTGGCCGCCATCACCGACCCTAGCTCGGGAGGGTTCTAAAGCTCTTCCTGGCACCCTGCCGGAGAGGGAGATCATCACCGGAGGCCTCTACATCAACATGCCCGCCTCCAAAGTGATGCGTGAGTAGTTCATCTCTGGAGTACGGGTCCATAGCAGTAGCTAGATGGTTGTCTTCTCCAATTTATGATTCATGTTTACATCATGTGAGCTTGTTGCGGTCAGAAACCCACCGTCGAGCAACGACTGGCAACACCGTAGAGCCGGGAACAACTAGGGCTGCGGCTGGCCCCAGTCCCTCTGAGCGACGGCCCGCAAAGCCTCTGGTCACACGCCCGATCGTTGCACGTACCTGACCTATACCGGTCGGAAGGTGTTGGATGATGCCTCGCTTAGTTTCTGCAGGGCACACACGTAAACGTTAAATACGAGCCTCGATCGGCTCTCGGGTAATCCTGTGAATCGGCTCAAAGAGCCGATCCACCCATGATTCGTACAAGGTGTCCGAATATATGGTGGTCCTGCTTGATCAAGATAAAGCTAATGCAATCTACGACGATTTAGGGTTTTCACCGCATAATCGGATCATCCTACACACGATTGGGCCTCGCGCTCGCGTACGGTGATCGTAAGCCAATCCTAGACAGGGCCTAAAAACCAACACGAGGTTGATCCTCGGAACGTCCTGTCTAGGGCTAGCAAACTACACCCTACACGCCGGGATCCTCCAACCCTTTGTAAGGCCTAACTATTGCGGATATTAAACTAATCCTTGAGGAACAAGGAGCAACCGTAACGGATCGGATCTACTAAATAATGATCAAGCGGGGTGCCCACCTAAGATAGGTGTAAGGGCGGCTAGACATGCAAGGGTCGCACTACGATAGCATATGATACGAAGAACAATGCTAACCCTAACATATCTAAGATAACTACGTTGCTCGCCATCAAAAAGGCTTCAGCACGAGCAACGCATGAACAACGTAGGCTTGCTGCCTAGATCGCAAGATGCGATCTAGGCAGCATGGTGCTTACCGGAGAAACCCTCGAGACGAAGGAGTTGGCGATGCGCCGAGATTTGTTTGTGTTGAACGTTGGTTGTTGTTTATTCCATAAACCCTAGATACATATTTATAGTCCAGAGACTTTCTAATGTGGGCGTGCACCTAACCGTGCACGAGAAAAACTCTAACTTCTAATTTAAGATACGATCTAATATAATACAGATACATGGGCAGTTTAGCCCAACTCCTTCGTGCCAGGCCGCTTCAGAGATCCTCCACGCATAATCCTTCAAGCCCATATCACTTACGGCCCACCTCCTGATTTGGCCAAAATCTGGTGATAACACATGCCCCCCTGGTTTTGGAAATGACATTTCCAAAATCATTATGCTTTCCTTTCACCGGGACATGTCGTGGCAGAGCAGAACTGTTGCAGCATCCTTCATCATGACACCTTGTCTTCTCAATTCCTCTGCAAAATTTGATAGCTTTAGCATCACTTCCTCGGAAACTACAATGGCATTAAATCTCCACTAGGCTCCTCATTATTTAACCGTGCCGATTGATCAATCTTCCTCATCCCCTTCCTCTGTTCTAGCTGTCGGCACCAAAAAACCCTCTTTCCCTGTAGCAATGTCGTCCTCTTCCTCCTCTTTCGTTTCTCTCCAATCCTCTTCCTCAAGCAAGTCGATTCCAGAGCACGACCAAACGGAAGCGTACAATAGACGCGCCCCCAAGCATTGGGACGAGCAGGAGTGGGACTTTGATTTCGTGCCGGAGGGCCGACCCGAGGACCTTGTCTGGTCAGACGGTGCCATGCCCCTGACTGACGGTGAGGATGACCTCCGATCCCTGATTGACGGGGACCTGGCGGCGGAGAGTAATGACGACGACCCTCCCTTCAGGGGTAAATTCACCTCCATCACCAAAGAAGAAGAGGATGATGAAGACGAAGACGTCTCCTCCGACACGAAGAAGGAACAGGAGGACGAAACCTCCTCCGACGAACCGCCGCCAAAGCGCATCCGTGGCTGGGCTTGGTCAGATGAGGACGATGATGACGACAAGGAAGAAGCCTCTGCTGAAGGTTACAGTAGCAGCAACGAGGAGCCCACCAGCAGCAGCACCGGCGGCGGCTACGGCGGTGATGACGAGGACAGCGACGGCTTTTAGAGTAGAAACCACTTAGCATAGGGCTAGTGGTAACAATCTGTTTCCTTTTTGTTGGGCAATCGGCTCCTCTTTGTAAGAAATCTTAGTATCAATGAAAAATCTCTTTTGTCATGAAGGACTTCCCTCGATTTTGCCGATTTCCCTTCGTATTGATGTTGCCGATTGTCAATTTGATCACCGCTCACAGAACCGATGGCAACGCATCGGTTTCTTACGATAAATTTCGACCTCCTCAAACGGTAACTTGCGAACCTTGTTCAACAGATCCCCAAACTCCCCATCGAACAGATCCAACTTGCAGTCACTGAGCGTAGTGATAGATTTAACGACAAACTCCTGAAAAATGGTTTCAGACACTTTTCTGCCGAATCTCCCCCTTCCAGATCCCCTTTACCTTCAGGAAAACTTTAGGACGGTTGCTGAATCAACTCGAAAGCCGAAGCTGCCACTTCTGCAGAACAGGCATCGCTTGTCCACAAATTCCTTTGCGATAGTCTGCAGCAATATTTACAATCCTGCTCTGTCTTCTTGCAGTAACCACCCCTCAAACTAGTTGAGATGCAGAGCCAGCCGATTTCAACAAAATCGGCTTCCTATAGCAAAGGGTCCTGCAAGGCAAGCTGCCCCCCGAGCCCTAGTCAAGGTGAGACAAGTAGTGATCCACCCAAATGTGCCATCATCGGCTTCCAAGTTATAACACAGGGCCAGCCGATTTTAACAAAATCGGCTCCCCAAAGCAGAGAACCTTCAGGGTGAGCTGCCCCCCGAGCTTCTTCAGTCCACTTCTCGCGCCTTGCAGGTCAGATCGGCTCCTTTCCTTTGGCGGATCTGATGCAACCCATCCTTAACCTGATCTGCACGTCCAGGCTGCTCTTGGCATTGGTCAGGGTCATGATCCCTCAAACTGCCCCAGCTGATATTGCAGACTCGAGTACTTGCAAGAAGGCATTCCATTGAGGAGTTCTTCCAGTAGAGTTTCTCTTCGTGACCCACTTCCTGCTCCATTGAGTCTCACCTTGAGTCCCTTGAGTCGATGGCCATGCATCGGCTTTCATCCTTAAGTCGATGTCTGCGCATCGGCTGTGCTTAAATTTTTTTGAATTTTTACCGGCCGATTTATGTATCGGCCCCCATACTTCAATACCCATCATCAAAGAATATCTTGGGCAGCCGGGTATTTGAAAGACGCTTCTACTGCATATCCACGTGTTTTATCCACCTAGGTGCCCCCCGAGCCGATTCTTTCAAGGGATTTGATGGTATCGGCTCTTTAGGTATTCCCTGCTGGATCAAATGTTGAACCCAGGCAGAATGGATGGTGAGGATAATTTTGGCCGATTGCTGGAATCGGTCTCCACGTTGCTTGCTCGATGAAGGTTTTTGCAATGTTCCTCCATAAATCCCTGGGGCCGATCGTCTGGATCGGCATCGCCACGTTCGTTCATCGATGTTGCTCTTGTTACACGGTCAGGCCAGTGGATAAAACCAGTCTAACCCCGTTTTTCGTCACGTCGATGCGCAGTCGTCCAAACTGATGCTCGAGAGTGGTTCTTGGCCCGATGTCTCCCAAACATTCATGCCACCCGTTGAAATTTCGGCCGAATCATCTGCGTGGACGACTTCTACTTCATCTCCATCCCACGTATTAGGCATTGGTGCATCGTGGATGGAATGCAACATTGGCGTGGATTCAATCTCTCCCTAGCAGACAGCATAGGTACAGCTATCGACGATGAAGAACATCGTAGGGACAGTTTTTCCTTCCTATGGTCGATCCACACTCAGAACACCTTGTGCGTCGATGCTTGTCCGTTGAAATCGCTCGTGTCACGTTGTCTTGATCAGATCCGAGCTGGAGCGTCCTAACCGACATAGCATGGAGTATGGCATAATGTTAACTGCCGCTCCGGTGTCTACCAACATCTTGTTGACAGGCTGCCCATTGATGTAGCCTCGCAAGTATAGGGCCTTCGATGCCGTAGCTTCTTTCGTGGCTTCGAAGATGACCGGCCGTGGGCCGCAAGTTGTGCCACGGGTGCTTCACAAATCTGGAGCACTAAACTCCGGAAGGATGAACACCATATTCGTGCCCCGATGTTTCATCATCGGCTTTCTTTGCTCGGCGCCACTCTTTTCTTTGTGGCCGACCTTCTTCGTCCAGGGTTCGCTGAATTTTAGCGGCCAAGTCAGGCCGCGCCTTCCTCAACGTGTGCAGTATAACCTTTCGCTTCCTCCAATCCACGTAGTCGCCACCCTTCGTTTCGGAATGGCCGAGCCCATCAGACACCACCTTGGCCGATGATACTTGTCTTCTTCTTCATCATCGTCCTCAAGTTCCTCGAGATCTTCTACCCGAGAGGCTCAACTGCTTCCGAGGCGGGAGAGGCCCTAGACGTTTGAACACGGACACGTTAGCTGCATCCCTCTTCCTTTGTTTGCATTCTGGGCAATTGCCGATTGTAGGCAATCAGCTCATTCCCGAATCCCAGTGTCGAAGAAGGGGCAGTCCCGTGCCTATCCACGTCATCCTGTTCCCTTGACCTCCCTCTAGCGTGACGATTGTACCTGTCGTCGTTCATATCATGCCGACGATACCCTCTGTCCTCTGCATTAGACCGACGATATCTCTCATCATCCACGTCGTAGCGCCGACGTCGGTCATACTGCTGTTCATATTTGTTAAGGAGATGTGCGGAGAGTGGACGTTGATACCGCACGCTTCTCACTTCTTCTTCGGTTAGGTACCGTCTATCGTCATCTTCGGGCCGGTCGCGTGGATCGGCCTCCTCTTTATCCTTGCCACGGGATTGGCTGCTTTCTGCTTCATCTTTGCCATGGCGGCTTGCAAGTCCTGCCATGTTGATACCAAAGGAGAACTCTGGCTCCCTTATGGAGTGGCTGAGATCCACCATGTTGATGCCGCGCAACGGACGCGTGTCTCCTTTGAACTCAATGCCGTGCGAACGGGTCTTTTCAAAAGAGCCGATGAGTTCGGCCTCGAGGACTGCCTCGATCTCGTCATGTTTCTTCTTGAGGTCGTCAGTCAGATCCTCGTACTTGACCGGAGTGCTTTCCGCCATCTC
Organism: Lolium multiflorum; assembly: GCA_030979885.1. NCBI lineage: Eukaryota > Viridiplantae > Streptophyta > Magnoliopsida > Poales > Poaceae > Lolium > Lolium multiflorum. The sequence continues at coordinate 223,165 of JAUUTY010000179.1, forward strand.
GGATGTAGATGGCGATGCGGTGGATGTCGAAGAGTGTCCCACCGGGCGTGCCAGAATGTGTTGCGGTCAGAAACCCACCGTCGAGCAACGACTGGCAACACCGTAGAGCCGGGAACAACTAGGGCTGCGGCTGGCCCCAGTCCCTCTGAGCGACGGCCCGCAAAGCCTTCTGGTCACACGCCCGATGCTGTCGCAAGGGCGTGCCACCTGACCTATACCTGGTCAGGAAGGTGTTGGATGATGCCTCGCTTAGTTTCCTGCAGGGCACACACGTAAACGTTAAATACGAGCCTCGATCGGCTCTCAGGTTATCCTGTGAATCGGCTCAAAGAGCCGATCCACCCATGATTCGTACAAGGTGTCCGAATATATGGTGGTCCTGCTTGATCAAGATAAAGCTAATGCAATCTACGACGATTTAGGGTTTTCACCGCATAATCGGATCATCCTACTCACGATTGGGCCTCGCGCTCGCGCGGTGATCGTAAGCCGATCCTAGACAGGGCCTAAAACCAACACGAGGTTGATCCTCGAACGTCCTGTCTATGGCTAGCAAACACCTACACGCCGCTGGATCCTCCAACCCTTTGTAAGGCCTAACTATTGCGGATATTAAACTAATCCTTGAGGAACAAGGAGCAACCGTAACGGATCGGATCTACTAAATAATGATCAAGAGGGGTGCCGCCCCTACACCTAAGATAGGTGTAAGGGCGGCTAGACATGCAAGGGTCGCACTACGATAGCATATGATACGAAGAACAATGCTAACCCTAACATATCTAAGATAACTACGTTGCTCGCCATCAAAAAGGCTTCACACGAGCAACGCATGAACAACGTGATAGGCTTTTGCCTAGATCGCAAGATGCGATCTAGGCAGCATGCTTACCGGAGAAACCCTCGAGACGAAGGAGTTGGCGATGCGCCGAGATTTGTTTGTGTTGAACGTTGGTTGTTGTTTATTCCATAAACCCTAGATACATATTTATAGTCCAGGGGACTTTCTAATGTGGGCATGCACCTAACCGTGCACGAGAAAAACTCTAACTTCTAATTTAAGATACAATCTAATATAATACAGATACATGGGCAGTTTAGCCCAACTCCTTCGTGCCAGGCCGCTTCAGAGATCCTCCACGCATAATCCTTCAAGCCCATCTCACTTACGGCCCACCTCCTGATTTGGCCAAAATCTGGTGATAACAGAGCTGCCTATCATGATCAAGATCATCTTTATGTAATGCTACATGTTGTGTTTGCTGGATCTGATGAATATTTAATACTATGGTTGAGATCGATTATATACTTGTCATATGTTATTTTTGGTCTTGCATGCTCTCCGTTGCTAGTAGATGCTTTGGCTAAGTATATGCTTGTAACCCCAAGAGGGAGTATTTATGCTCGATAGTGGGTTCATGACTCTAGTAATCTGGAAGAGTGATAATAACTTCAAAGATTGTAGATGTGCTGTTGCTACTAGGGAGAAAACAACAATGATTTGTCTAAAGATAATTATATGGGATTTCTATTTTCGTGCCCTCGGGTCCTTAGTTGTACTCATTTTTCCCTAGCCGCTTAGTTTTTCCTCAGTTTTTCCCAAGCCCTTGTCTGAAACCCGCAGAAGGAGCTCGGACGGGAGGATTCCTGTTTAGTTGACCATTCCGTGATGATGTGTGGGGCCGCGTCGCGTGAAGCTGGTAGAAAGGGACCGCGTGGGACAGGACGATACCGCGTTTGGTTGTACGTGAGCAGGAGCTGGGTTCTGTCTCTCTCGGCCCAAATCGGCATTTTTAAGAGGGGTCCCTTTTAAGAGCACTTTTTCCCCTCTTTCTCTCTCTGTCATGTTTCACCAAATTATTATCAAATCTAGAGAAGCTTCCATTTTTGTCTTTATTTAATTATTTGTGCCTTTTGGCCCTCGTTTTTTGCCCAATATGGCGGCAAATCTAGTACCCCCTCTGGTCCATATTAATGACCTCACCTATCTTGGTTCATATGTACTCCCTCCGTGCATGTATATAAGATGTTTTGGTTTTTTCTTTGATTCATCTACTTTAGTTTGTATCTAGTCTAGGTTTTAGTGTGTAGGTTCACTCTTTTTAGTTTGAATGCAGTCCACTCTAAAAACATCTAAACAATCTTATATTTCTAAACAGAGAGAGTATCCAGTTAAATCTAGAAGCAAATCTCGATGCTAATGTACGATAAATTCACACCGTCATAATAAATCGAGAAAACAAAGTAGGGCCAACAAAGTATAGTAGAATAGGGATAGATAATAAGCTGCATACAGCAGCCAACATAATAAAAGGTTCTTAGGTTCTTCACAACACCCAACATATTAACAACAACAAAATAAAAAGCTGCTTTGCAGCAACAGCACACGTCTTGGACTCCGCCTACTCCATCTGGCTCCTCCTCCAGTTCTCGCTCCCTGTCCCTTGATCTTGGGCACCTTGGGCTTGATCGGAGGCATGCGCTCGGCGGCGATCTCCACCCGCTGGAAGTTGCGGAGGTGAATGCCGAGTGCCTTGTGCTTGGCGCGGAAGGCATAAATGTTCACGGTCGCGCCGACTTTGGGGAAGGTCCTTCCAATGTCCTCGGCATGCTTGAGGAGGCAGTTGAAGTCGGTGCCGCCGAGTTTCCTAGTGCAGAAGGGGCACTTGTAGATACCTTTGGCGAAGTAGGAGGTGAATTGGCCGACCTGCAGCCTCCGCGACACCTTCCGAGCCTTGGTGTGCTGATCCTCCTCGTCGCTGTCGACGTCGCTGCCAGATACCTGATCCATATCAAACGGAAACTATGAGTGAATGAGTTGCAACATAACAAAGTTAGGAAAAACAGAGGCAACCTCAGTTAGATTACTTTTCAATGGTACAATTAAGACTTAGCTTATTCTTGAACACCCACTTACAACCCACATGCTTACAACCATGGGTTCATTCTGATAGAGCCCATGTTCCATTAGAAAGAATCGAGTGCATCTTATTATGGACAACTTTTTCCAGTCATCTTCATATAGAGATTCATATGCCTCAACAAAGGTCGTGGGAGTATCATCCACAAGGCACACAATGAACTCATTTCCAAAGGATTTTGCAACCCTTTGTCTCTTGCTCTATTTAGGAGCTTCATTATCATCCTTCTCAGTAACATCCTTATGTGGTTGTTCAAAATACTCATTAGTTGTACTAGATTCAGGAATTATTTCAGTAGAAATTCTAGCAGTGTCATGCATATCTTTAATAAGAAACATATTCTGATTGCATTACGAGATTCCATAATAGTATCAACATGCACATTAGGTACCACAAATTTAACTGCTAAAAATAAGCTTAAACTATAAAGATAGAATCAATTGTCTTCGGTCCGAGTTTGCTCTTCTTTTGAATTGGAATATTAACTTTTGCAAAACATCCCTATGTACGCAAATACAAAGTGATGGTTTTCTCCCAATCCACTCCTCGTAAGGCGTTTCTCTTTATTATTGTTAGGAACTTTGTTCAGGACATGCACTCAATAAAGCCCCCCACCCCCAGCATGCCTTTGATAAACAAGTAGTCGATAACATGGAATTGACCAAGTAAGTCAGTGTGCGATTTTCTCTCTCGGTAATCCCGTTTGATTGGGGTGCGTAGGGAGGCGCCCTCTCATGAATAATACCTAAGACGTTTGATTTTCTCTTTATTTTATTTTCAACTTTGGCTTTATATATTAATAAAGTAGTGTAAAGTTTCATATTTATTTTGCAATAAATAAACATAGCATAATCTAGTCGCATCCTCAATCAATATCATGAAATATCATTTTCCACCTTTTGTCAACACATAATACATCTCTCATAGATTAGAATGTATGAGTTCTAGAGATGCCAACTTTCTCTCCTCGGCCGCCTTGTGAGGCTTCCAAGGTTGCTTTGATTGCACACAACTATGGCACTTAGAACTTTTGGCAATGGTTAAATTCGGAACTAAACTCATACTGGATAGCCGAGGCATTAAACCAAAATTAATCTGACATAAATGAGAGTGCCAAACACTGGTATCATCACTAACATCGCCACAAGTATGGTTCGCAGACCTTTTGTTGAAATCGGAAAGGAAAAATGGAACAAGTGTTTGCACTCATAGCCTTTACCAATAAATTTTCTAACTTTGAAATAACTACCCTATTTGACTCTAACAAAATTTTAAACCCATCTATGCATAGAAGAAATCCATTAATGAGATTCTTGATGGTAGGGACATGTTGCACGTTCCTCAGCTGCATGATCTTCACCGAAGTGAACTTCAAATCTACCGTGTCAACACCACAAATAGAAGCATGTGACCCATTCCCCATCAAGACGGAGGAATCCCGGACGACCTAATAAGAAGTGAACATAGAAATGTGAGGACATACATGAATATTAGCACCCGTATCAATCCACTAACATGGCTATTAAAATAACGAAAGAGATTACCGTATCCATCAACATTGCTAGCGGTCACAACATTGACATTCTTCAACTTATTCCCTTTGCGGTCTGCACGCTCTGGGCAGTACTTTGAAAAATGGCCAACCTCTTCATAGGTGAAACATCTTAGATCAGCTCTATTCATCTTTTTCTTGAAGGTTGTAGTATTCACAGGTTTGTTGGAAGAGGATGTGTTGTTCACTTTGCTCTTCTCATAGGTTTTTTTCTACACCATCTTAGCGCTAGACTGGCTCTCTCCTTTCTCAGTAGCGCCCTTAGCACGAGCTTTCTCCTCAACATCAAGAGACACTATCAGGTTTTCGACCGATATTTCTTGTCTCTTCTATTTGAGAGCCGTGGAAAGTTCCTCCATGAAAGGGGCACCTTTGCAATAATACATCCCTCCACAAATTTGTCAGGTAAAGCACACTTTAGGAATTCGATGAACGGTGTGGGATATGAGGATTTTTGTAGTTGTGTCTTCTAGTATTTTTGTTTTTGTTTTTGTGAGTGTTGTAAATTTGCATAGAACTTCATTTGCCCACGTTATAGTGAACTGAAGTTCAGAAAAAAGGCAGAGACAAAGGGGAGCCCAAAGTACCAGTACAAACTAAGCTGGCGGGGCTAAAGCGTAGCCAGGCACCGGAACGTTACAGGTTAGACATCAAAAAATCGAGGGTCAGTAAGAGGATTCTTCTTGAACGTACGCCCGCAATGGAGGCCACCTGGCCGAAGGGGATCCTGTCAAGTTGTCCAAAGCACAGATTCAGTATGTATTGCCAGTATCGGGCCATCTTGCAGCGAAGGAAGCAAATGCAAAGTGCACCCCCAAATTAAGTGTTTGCTCTGGGTAATTGGAGTGGAACTAAAGGAACAGGCTGCAGGTACAAGCTAACCGCTTTGGCTAGAATGTAGAAAGCCCATCGCCCCAACGTAGGTCTAGAAAGATGGCGCGAAAAGGTTACTCCTTCGTACTTTCAAGGACTGAAGAAAAATGAACCAACCACCTCAGCTGTACTATTGCCATCTTCAGATTCAAATGACAGTGATCTTATCAGTAACCAACCAACGCAGCCTTCCTACAGGCGGCTGGGGAGGAGCCAAGGACAGAGCAAATTAAGGGAGTAGTAAAAATCTGAGCACACATGCGTGTGCATTGTGCTGCAGAGATACCGGCCGGGAGCTGGTGAGGCCCTGAGTGTGGTGTTTAATTGGGAACGAATCGTCTCGCTAGATTGCAAGATCTTGCACTGCTGCATACCTCCAGAACAAATTAATGGATCAATGCGAGCTGCTGCCACTCTGAAAAGAGAAGAATTATTCTTTCATCTGATTAGCAGGGACCACGAGAACAAAGGATCGCTGTGCCCAAGTAGCAGCGAACAACGCAAAGAGACAGACAGACAAGGTAAGTGCAGATGGCGCAGATATATGCATGCATGGCATGAGTTTTGGTTAATGTACTACGCTCCGCTAGCAGCCGGATCGCGGGCAGATCGAGACCTGATCGATGGATCGATCGGTGCTTATCCTAAGCTTATCTCTCATCTTGTCATTCTGCGCGGTGAACTCATCAGTGCAGTGCAGTGTAATTCACAGTGCAGCCATCATTTCTGAACGCCCAGGCCCGGCTCCTGCTACCGGTGTTTCTTAGCTATGGCTATAGCTAGCTTGGTGAAATAATCCGAACTTCGACAGCGTAGCTGATGGCTCATCTACTCATCTAGCAAAAGCAGGAGAGTGAAAGTGAAAGTTAAAAACTGAAAAAGAAGTAACCCGTCGAGAATAACCGCGCGCCGCAGTCTAACAATGTAGGTCATCGGGTTCAGAGAGACTTGTGACCGACCCATCCCAAACCCTACTACATACCTCTCAGATACAGTTCGGCAGTGAAGCACTGAATCACTCGACACCAGGGCCACTTGCTGATAGTTACCAAGGCCAGGAAAACTAAAGCTAAAGCTAAAGCAGCGGGGTAATTAATCTGCGTCGATGACTTCGCTGTCAGAGCTGGAGCTGAGGCTGCGGACGGACGACGAAGATGGGTTGGAGCTGTTTTTTTCCGACAGATCATAGGTGCTAACTTATGCCATTCCCCGCCAAGGGAAGAGATAGGGAATTTTCAGACAAGGGCATATATGCGGATGCAACTTCAAGTAATTCCGACCCGGCCCGGCGATATATTCCTTCCATGACAGCATCTCCACTAGACGGACGGAAAACGGCTTTCAATTCCTAAAAATGTTGGTCCAGCAGAGTTATAAATCAGCAAATTATTCGGGAGGGAGAAAAAAAGACCCCCTTCCTCCGTTGAAATCGTCCTCCATTTTCTCCCTCCCGAAAGAACCCACGTGGGAGGTGACCCCCCCCCCCCTATGCCGATGGTATTTGTGTTCTGCTAACGAGGGCCTATCGCAAAGACACTATGCCGATGGCGTAGGTCTGTCCCGACGGTTACAGGGCCTATCCTATGCCGACGGCAATTGCCTTCGGCATAGAGCTGCAATCTTGTAGTGCCCCCTGGTACGTGTCCAACCACCATCTGCCACCATCCCATACTTCCGTCAGCCCTCAACCGACACTATTCACCGGAGAGGGGTCGCCGTGCTACATCTGTGTCATTGTTGCCATTAGAGGCGAGTGGATCTTCTTTAGACCTCTCCAGCGGCCATGCGGCCCCTTGGGAGCATCTAGGCGACATTCCTAGTCCCTTGGTGGCCCCAGTCTTCGTCCCGTAATCGTCCTTTTCGTGTCGTGGCCGATGTCGCCGACTGCCGTCGTTGTTCCCCTCGGTGCCCCCACCGGACTTTACCATGCACAAATCGCTGCCATGGTGTCATGGTCCATGAGTGGGGACATGACCGCCAATGGATTCATCATTGGTGTTGCATATGGTTCCAACGCGGTTAGATTATTTCTAGGTTTTCCCATTTTGAATTTGATTTGATTTTTTTAAATTATAGGATTGTACATGTGGTGCTCTTGGTTGGAAAACCTTGTTGAAGCATTGCCAAGATGACAAGATGCTTATCTTTGAAGATTTGAACTTCAGAATCGATCGGCAAAAGAAGGTGGAAGATGAGCTTGAGGTAGTTCATGAGAAGACGCGAAAGATGGAGGATGCGATGAAAAACATAGAAGAACATGACAAGAGAATATAAGATGAAATTATGCAACTAGAGTTGCGAACAGCCGAGATTATTGATGAGTACAAGAACAAGATGAATGGAAAAAAAGTTGAAGATGAGGTGAATAAAAAAACATGCCATCGAAAAAGAATTTTGCCGTGCAATTTCGATATTAATTTTGAGTGTAATCGCAACAATATGTTTCTTTCATGTTCTGAAGTAATTGTGTTATAGTTAGTATATGTTTGTATCCAAATCGAATTTAGGAAATGTTTTTGCTCCTTCTGGTGGAGATGAGCATTCGTGAACTCAAAATGAATTTCTCTGTCCTCTCCCAAACACTCCTTTTGAAAGTGAATTTTTTCCTACTGCTCAAGATGCTCTGAAAAAAGATGGCCGGCCCCCCGACTTTGGACACGTACTTACGCTGGCCGTCCTGCTGCTCCTCCCTCCCCCGCCCCCGCGCAAGAGTGTATATAAGGCAGGGCAAGCTCCCCCAAGCCGACCCAAACCAACAAACAACGCCTCCTCCACTCGCCTCAACTCACCTCACCTCACTCCGGGAGACCAAAAGGCCAAACAAGCAAGCACCAATCCGAACAAAAGCCAGCCTTCCATCTCACGGAGAGAGAAAGAGAAAGAGAGAGAGAGAAAGGTTTGCAAGGCAAGGAGTCAAAATGTACTTGTAGCTCGCACCGCCCACCAATCAGCACTGGACAGCAGCCGCCGGCTAATATCTTCTTCAACAGTGGGAGATCGGTCGATAGAGAGAGCATCACGCGCGCAAGCACCGCCAGCAACCAAGCACTTTTGAAGCCGGCGACCGTCCTCGGGAGGAGCCATCATGTGCAACACCGGCGCCAGTCCTCTCCCCTCGCCGCCGCAGCTTCCGCCGCCGCTCACCTCCTTCAAGAATTCCTCCTCCCACCTGCTCCACCCCATGGACGGCGATGAGGACGACAGCCACCACGGCGGCCGCGCACTGGCGCTCTCCAAGGTACGTACACGCCCAGTGCTGTACATGTAGATGTGCACATTCTCTACCTAGAATAGATAGAGCTAGCTATGCATCTGCGCCTGCCCGGCCGGTAAATTTCATACTGGCCGGCATGCACACGTAGGTAGACATTCAGTTTGCTACAGTACGTGAAAGCTCACCAGCCTAGCTACTGCTTGTTATTTTACTGCCTACCCAGTAACAGCAACATGGGAAAGTTTGTGCTGTTGGAAAATAGTGTTCTTTTCTGAGCTGATCAGCACCTGATAATCTTACGTGCGTACTGATGTCACCAGATGGCCGGCGAGGCGCGGGCGATCGGGCGCTTGTCGGTGCCCATGGCGGTGACGGGGCTCGTCATGTACTCGCGCTCCTTCATCTCCATGCTCTTCCTCGGTCAGCTGGGCCAACTGGCGCTCGCCGGCGGCTCCCTCGCGCTGGGCTTCGCCAACATCACGGGCTACTCCGTGCTCTCCGGCCTGGCCCTCGGCATGGAGCCCATCTGCGGCCAGGCCTTCGGCGCACGCCGGGGCAAGCTACTGGCCCTCGCGCTCCACCGCACCGTGCTCCTGCTCCTCGCCGTCGCGCTGCCCATCTCCGTCCTCTGGATCACCTCCACGGGCCACATCCTCAGGCTGCTCGGCCAGGACGAGGGCGTCGCGGGCGCCGCGCAGACGTTCGCGGCCTACGCGTCCGCTGACCTGGCCGTGCTGGCCGTCCTGCACCCACTGCGCGTCTACCTCCGCTCGCAGAACCTCACGCTGCCCATCACCGCCTGCTCCCTCTTCTCCGTGCTGCTGCACGGGCCCATCAACTACCTCCTCGTCGTGCGCCTCCGCATGGGCGTCGCCGGCGTCGCGCTCGCCGTCGCGCTCACCGACCTCAACCTGCTCCTCGCGCTCGTCTGCTTCCTCGCCATCTCGGGGGCCCACAGGGACTCCTGGGTGGGCCCGACCACCGACTGCCTCCGTGGCTGGGGAGCCATGCTTCGACTCGCCGTCCCAACCGCCACCGCGGTCTGCCTCGAGTGGTGGTGGTACGAGCTCATGATCGTGCTGTCGGGCCTCCTCGCCAACCCGCGGGCCGCCGTGGCATCCATGGGCATCCTCATCCAGGCCACCTCGCTCGTCTACGTCTTCCCCTCTTCGCTCGGCCAGGGTGCGTCCACGCGCGTCAGCCACCAGCTCGGCGCGGGTCGACCGGCTGGGGCACGCCGCGCCGGAAGCGCTGCCCTCTCCATCGGCCTCGTCATCGGCGCCGTGGCTTGCACCTTCATGGTGTCCGTCCGCAACCACTGGGGCCGCATGTTCACGTCGGACTCCGACATCCTGCGGCTCACCGCGGTGGCGCTCCCCATCGCCGGGCTGTGCGAGCTCGGCAACTTCCCGCAGACCGCTGGGTGCGGGGTGCTCCGCGGGAGCGCGCGCCCTGCCAGCGGCGCTCGCATTAACCTCGCCTCCTTCTACCTCGTTGGCATGCCGGTGGGGTTGGCGCTAGCGTTCGGTGCTGGCCTTGGCTTCGCCGGCCTGTGGCTCGGCCTCCTGGCGGCGCAGGCGGCCTGCGCGGTGTGGATGGCGCGCGCCGTGGCCGCCACTGACTGGGACGTGGAGGTGGCCCGCGCCAAGGAGCTAACAAAACCCACTGCCACCACCAACCACGCCGAATGCAACGCCAACACCTCAAACAGCAGTGCCACCACTAACACAAAGACAGCAATGAGTAGTACTAGCAGCAATGCCGGTGGTAGCGGCAACAACGGCTACGTGCCGATCAGCGAGGGCGGCAGCGAGGACGACGCGCTGCAGAAGCTGGAGGAAGGGCTCATGACCATGGCCAGCAGCTCCGGTGGTGCTAGCGGCGTGAGCGGCAGCAATGGCGACACGAATGCCGTTGACAGAGACAGCAAGCGCAGCAGCAGCAGCAGCGGTGCTGGTTGTACGGCGGTGGAGGAAAAGGATCAGAGGCAGGACGACGATGTCTCGGAGAGGGCCCCGCTGATCAGAGTGGGAGACGAGCAGGAGGAAGAGAAGGCGCACGATGGCGATAGCCATGGGGGTGGCTACGTCTAAAGTGGTCGCTCCATCAGATTGATTCTGGGTTTTGATAACTCTAGGCTGTTGCTATTGACTTGTTTGATCCATGCATCTCCACTCCATCATCTTTTTCGGTGGTGAGGTTTTGTTAACTAGAGAGAGATCAGTATTGAGGAGGAAATGATTATATGCTGGCCTTCTTATTTTTCATCTTGATATTTTCTCCCTTAGCCACTACCTCAGATTAATTAATTGGTACTGCTATGTACAACTCTTGGGGGCCTTATGTAAATACTATTCCAAAAGAGGCCAAATATATTATTACCATTATTATGAAATCAAGTCTAAAATCAAAGGATATTCGCGATTTATGCATCTATGTTTAGTTGCGAGTCGTCTCGCAACCGAGAATTTTGAGTTGCACCTGCAACTGAGATTTTTTCAGTTGCAAATCGGATTCAACCGAGATGTTTAAATCGCAAATGAGTTATAACTAAATACGAAAAATGTTCACATAATAATATTATAAAGTACTAGGATGACATCCATTGACTGAAAATTAAACTAATTCTTAGTCGACCAAGAATTAGTCCCACTTTGTCATTATTATTATGTGATGATCATGAAATTCGAAAAGTGCTTCACACGTGTATACGCACGAATCAATCCATGAATGGTTGTACGTATGTTACTGTACGTTGCTTCATGATTTGAGGGGTGGCTTTGAGCTCTGTAGGGCTGTTCCCCGAGTGGATGCAAAGCGTGCGGGCCAATGGAGAATGGTGGTGCCCAGTTCATTCCTGCCATTACCATGCACAACCCCTCCATGTCCAACTCATTTGCGACCCCTTGTTGTGCGTTTCCTTTTCATAAAGCAGCCGGGGGCGTACAATCTCTTAATATCTACAAAGCACTCGGTGAGAAAAAAAAAAAGCTGCAGTTGGTGTCTAGCTTGTGATTTTCCGAAGAATATAAACTTTATGGCGCTGCAAAGGAACGATGATGAATGCCTCTGTTTCCCCCTGGGTTGCTACTCTGAGATTATCTTTTTCATAAAAGGATCTTACCCCCAAATATTTGGCACTGTTCACCGTACAAACGTCGAATAAAGCTCGGCACCAAGTGATACTACTCAGATATGGAAAAGGGGGAGCTTAAAGGACCTTTATGTATGAGTGCATTTTTCACGGCCACCTCACAGCCAAAAAAAATTCTGTCAATTTCGGTTTCCTGTTCTATACTCATGTGGTTTTGTTCATCTCTAGATTCATTTCATTGGTTCCACGTCACCTTCAATGTGCTTCTGCATGTATTTTTTGAAAACAAGTTTAGTGCTCTTTTGATTCGAAGGAGTCTCATGTGATTTTGAATTGAATGGGTTTTTTCCTACAAAGATCGTTTGATTCATAGATTCAACTCTTCATAATTTCCTAAGGAATCAGTAGTACACTATTCTAAACGAAATGTTAGAGTTTTAAATAGCACCCTATCTCTCGAAAAGTGTCTTTCGTTACTCTTGGGCACCAATGCTTCTGCTGTTTTAAAAAATATCGAAAATCATACATACTTGTTTCAAAAAAAATCTAAAAAGAAATTTGGATATAGTAAATTACGTAAACTACAAGCGTGTAAGATTTTAATATGAATTTTTTATATTGTAGGCTACACAAAAAAGACAAAATCTATTGAAATTAGGATATTTGAAATATGCATACCCAGATCCACATGTTGTCATTTTGTGTAGCACAGAATATTTCGTATTTGAAATTGAAATTTGGTACATTTATTGGATAATTCATTGGTTACACCATGAATTTTTTCTATTTTTAACACATAAATGTGATTTTTTTAAATAGCAGGAGCACTAGTACCCATGAGCCAAAAATCTGTGTCCCCTATCTCTTCGTTATAGCATCGCTATAGCGAAATCAAAATACACCCGCTAAAGAAAATCCCTTTTAGCACTCAATAGAATCTCCCGCTAAAACGCTAAATAGGGCTAAAAATAGCGCTATTTCTCCCGATAAGCCCAAATATTTCCATATATGGATTTGAAAGTCAGACCCAGGTATGTAATATGCATTTATGCTTTTATTAATGATTTCATCATCATTATTATTTGGTACAAGTTTGTATCATTGAATTTATTTGTATATTTATAGATGACATGAATATTTGATGCATAATTTTTCTAGGAGTTTTTCTTGTTTTGTAGAAAATGTTAAGTGACTTAGTTCCGCTATAGCTTTCTTAGCGCTCGAAAATAATCGAAACTAAGTTGCATAACCCGCTATTTTAAACCGTGGGTTTTACCTACTCGAAACTATTCGAACTAGTCTAGCATGTCAAGCACTAATTGAGACAACTTCATGTAGTTTTTTTTTATGCTTGTAGGATCAAAGAGGGTATGCTAGACTAATCCTCTTTTGTTTGTATATTTGTTAGAACCGTGTGAATCTAAATTGGTCCTTATTGCTGTTACAAGGTGCTCAACACCAAATATGCCTAAAAATCAGCGTGGTTTGCCAGAATTTTTTTTACGGACTCAAAGAGGCTAAAGGAAAAAAAATTAGAACCAAGACTGGGATTACCCTTTGGGGTGGGGGCTCCCATCTCCACACACCACTACCTCTCTCCCTCTTCCTGTTGCTCCACCCTTTGGGCTCCGCCATCACCACGGTGTTGTGCTGCTTGAATTTCCCGGTGGATCATCTACTTCTGTTGCCTTGCTGGGTCGAGGGAATGGAGGTTGTCTTCGAGCCATACGTGTGACCGAGTGCGGAAGTGCTGCCGGATTGCAGCGCTCATCTTCACGATATTGATATCGGCGAGTATTCGTCTGCATCATCCGCGAGATTTAATCTTGTTAACAATTTTGTTCCTCGAGGGCGAGTCCTTCTTGAACTTGGTTTATGTGTTGCATGCATCTTCAAGATTATATCTTGGCCTCTTTGTTGTTCTTATCGTAGGAATTTTTTGTTTCTATGCTTCGAACCCATCAGACGAGCAAATATCAACCTCGGCAAGAATTAGAGGGACGCAAGCTTTCGATTCCACCTTTCTCATTTCCTAATGCAGCACCCGTGAAGGTAGGAGTTCACCATGGAAAAACCTGCAGATCCTAGGACCATCAAAGGATACGCGCGCGGCACTCCGCTTTGTGCTCCACAGCCATGTTCCTCTGTGCTCAGGCACTTTTATTCAGGAGGGTGAGCAAGTTCTGGAACCAGGTGCTTGCCGCCGCCTGGATTGCCAGCGTCTACTACTTTCAAGCCCATCGTCGGCGCCTGATGCATGTAAAATGCATACATGAACTTTGTAGTTTATAGCCACATATTTCCACATATTTTCATCTTTTATTGCCACAGATTTTCTAAACAATCACATCTCCATCCTCCGCCATCGCCATCTCTCCCGCACACGTCGCCGCCTGATCTGCTGCAACCTCCCTCTTCACCACCTCCGCCACCTCCCCCACCTCTCCTCCGCACCCTTCTGTGTCGTTGAAGCATTCAGTTAGTATGGCGAACTTCCCGGTACTCCCGCTCCGCTACCTGCCGGGGCCCCTCTCATCGACCATAGGCCAGCTAATCGCATCCAGAGGAGTGTGTTGGTGGTCAGTGATCCTCCACTCCAACACGAAGAGTACGCCATCATCACGGCTAGCACCGAGGTCCTCAACATCAACACGGAAGCTCTTCTTGATGAGGTTTGCACTATCCTAGCCAGAGATCATGGGGCGCCTGTTACTTTCCCTAGAGTCTACCCATTAGGTTTGGGTCTGGTGCGGTTTGTGTCTGCTATTGTGAGAGATAGGCTGATCAATACTAGTCCGCATACTCTAGATTCGGATGAGTAAATCACGTTCAGTGTGATTAGACACGACGAGGGTCTGAATAGAAGAGCCCCTATCTTTCAGCATGAGGCATGGATTATGCTTCTGATGTTTCCCCTAGACTTCCAGACCACCTATTACGTCAATAAGGCAGTGTCTTTGTTTGGCAAGCTCCTTCTCTAGCATAATCCTAGAGTTAACAAGGTCCAAGTCATTGTTAAGGTGCTGATCAAGGATTTGTCCCTGGTACCTTTTAGCTTGCTCATGACACAAGCTGGCAATTTTTTTGGGGCTGAAGGAGGTTCTTGGTCCATTCCTGTTTATATCCTTGATGGTCGTGCGGTTGCTCCTGAGGCGGTGGGTAATGAGGAGGTTGCTCCACCCATGAATGCCACCCCACATCCTTGCGAACTGCCCTATCTAAATGATCTGCACCAACACCACTTGAATCTGCAGGTGTGGAATCAGCAGAATGTCGATATTGCTTGGGAACAGAACATTGGGGAACAGGGCAACCAAAACCAAGATGGCTGGGGACAGTTGCCAGCTGAGGCTCCAATTCAGCAGTTAGAGGGTTACAGGGGTGTCAGTTTCAGAGCTATGACAGGTTATGAAGGGCCTTCCATGATGGATGGCATTGTACCTGATTACAACACATCTGACAATCCTGCAGCTTGGTCCCCGGAGTCTGACTTCTTCTCGGATCTTGAAACTGCACCTGATAATGTGGTGAATGGGGCTTCTTCTGGTGCTCTCTCCTTCTCCAGGGCTTTGGGTGATAATGTGGCAATGGAAGTGGAGGCGCTTCCTATTGATCATGAAGGGACTAATAATCACACCACACTCAGCTCTCTGATCCTTGTTCCTATGGCAGGTTTACAGTTCACTATCAGCAACTTCTCTACCATGGTTCTTTTCTTCAGCTGCAAGATTTATTCCATGTGCAAGGGCCTGGAGTATGAAGGCTCTGCACCTGTCCAGGACCTGACCCTCTCTATAGCTAGTGATGGTGTGCAGCTGAGTGCTTTCTTCAGGGATAGTCTGACTTTTATCGCTAGTTTCTCTTCTCAGTTTGGGCAGCAGTTTGAGGATTTGGCGCTTAAATTTGAATTAAAGAAGATGGCCAAGGTTCTTGGTGGACTAAGGATAGAGGGAGGAGGGAAAGTTGTTTGCGTTGGGCCAAGCGCCACTTCAGGCCCAAAAATTGTTTCCTCTGGTAGCTGCTCTTCTTTTCCCTCACAGGATTCTGAAGCTGATGTTGGGACTGTGGCCTTGATACGTCTCCAACGTATCTATAATTTCTGATGTTCCATGCTAGTTTTATGACAATACCTACATGTTTTGCTCACACTTTATAATGTTTTTATGCATTTTCCGGGACTAACCTATTAAGAAGATGCTGAAGTGCCAGTTCCTTTTTCTCGTTTTTGGTTCCGAAAAAGCTGTTCGGGCAATATTCTCGGAATGGACGAAACAAAAGCCGAACCTCGTATTTTACCGAGATGGACCCGAACACCGAAGGAGAGGGAGAGGAGAGGGGCCCCCACCACCACGCGGCGTGGCCAAGGAGGGCGCGCCCAGCCATGGGGTGGACCTCCGCACCCCCGCGCCGCCTCTTCGCCTATATAATCCCTCGCGACGGAAAACCCTATATCAATCAACCATACTCCGAGAAAGACTCAGGGGCCGCCGCCCGCGAAACTCCGTTTCGGGGACATAATCTCTGTTCCGCACACCGGGGGACGGGAAGTGCCCGGAAGCCTTCTCCATCGACGCCACCGCCTCCATCATGCTCCGTGAGTAGTTCCCCCATGGACTACGTGTTCTAGCGTAGCTAGTTGGTACTCTCTCTCCCATGTACTTCAATACAATGATCTCATGAGCTGCCTTACATGATTGAGATTCATCGATGTAATCGGTGTTGTGTTTGTTGGGATCCGATGAATTGTTACATTATGATCAGTCTATCTATATAAGTTTGTGAAGTTATTGTTGCTGCAATCTTGTTGTGTTTAATGCTTGTCACTAGTGCACGAGTGGCATGATCTTAGGTTTGAGCTCTATAATTATTGCTTAGATTGTATCAACAAGTTGTTTGCACATGTCTATGTCCGGAACCCGAGGCCCCAGGTGACGACATCGGGATAACTGGAGGGGAAGGCTTAGATATGAGGATCACATGATTTCACCAAGTGTTAATGCTTTGCTCCGGTGCTCTATTAAAAGGTACCTTAATTACCGAGATTCCCTTGAGGCCCGGCTGCCACCGGTAGGACAAAAGATGTTATGCAAGTTTCTCATTGTGAGCACGTATGACTATATATGGAAAACATGCCTACATAATTAATAGACTTGATGTTCTGTCTTAATGCTATTTCAATCCTATCAATTGCCCAACTGTAATTTATTCACCTAACACTTGTCACTTGTTATTGGAGAGTTACCACTAGTGTAGATAGCTGGGAACCCCGGTCCATCTTTCATCATCAAATACTCACTCCGTCCTATATGTCATTAGAAGTAGTATCAACTATTTTCTAGTGCCATCACCTCTGTGTTACTGTTACTGCTGCTGTGTTACTGTTACTATTGCTCTCATATTACTGCTGCTTACACATCACCCCTGTTACTAGTGCTTTTCCAGGTGCGCTGAATTGACAACTCAGTTGTTAAGGCTTATAAGTAGTCTTTATCTTCCCTTGTGTCGAATCAATAAATTTGGGTTTTACTTCCCTCGAAGCTGTTGATCCCCTATACTTGTGGGTTATCACGACTATTTTCCGCGTTGTCGGGGAGACATAGCTCTACTCATAAGTTCACACGGGAGTACACTCTACCTCTCTCTCTGTTTTTATTTTATTTTGTTTTGCTTAGTTTACTTTTGTCTAGTTTATTTGTGCTTAGTTTATTTCTATCTAGTATTATTTTGCTTAGTTTACTTTTGCCTAGTTTGTTTTTGTCTTGTTTTATTTTCTTATATACCCGAAAATCCATAAAAATTTGAAAAACCGAAAAATTAAAAACTGTTGTTATGGAACAACCCACAACCTATATGGAGCTTATAGAATTATATATGAATTATAGAGAATCAAGAAAGGGTAAAGTCATGAGTGCCGTTATAGAAAAATTGGATACAATTGCGAAAATCTTGCTTAAACGCCATGATATAAATTGTTGCTCTAAACAGGATACTAAACATCTTAAATTCCAATGTGGCTTTAGTGAAGAAGTTTTAATTGTGAACTATCATTGGAATAACTATATTCATCTTGGATTTGAAGAAGTAGAACAATTTGTTTTATTTATGGGAGCTTCTGAAATAGAATCCTTCATGTCTAAAAATTATGAAACCTGTGTTGCTTGTAAGAACCTTAAAGATTATGCCTCTTCTATCCTTGATTATTGCATAGAACATTACAGCGGTAATCCTTATATCATTGATTATAAAGAGAGACTCATTCATGCACAAGAATGCACTCACAATTTGCAGGAACCTGTGGAAGAAGAAATTGCTGAACTAGAAAGCTCATTGGATGAAAAAGAGGAGGAGAGTGATGAACAAAAGGAGGAAGAATGGATTAGCTACCCATGCCAACCTTCTAATGAGAGTAACTCTTTATCTCTTATACTATTTGATTGTCCTCCATGCTTACCAAAGGAGGATGAATGTTATGTTCCTGTGAATTCTCTTGAAATATTTCCTACGAGTAAAACTTGTGATAATAATTATGCTACTGTTATCTATGATAATCCATGCTATTTTGAAAAATGTTATGATAATGCTTTGTTTGTGCCTGATATCGAAATGCATGGTACTAAAGAGTTTTGCTTAGCAAATGTTTATGATAAAGCTCTAGATGATGGTCCCATGTTACTTGATAATATTAATTATACCACTAATGAAATGGGATTGGAAAGGTCTTGACTTTATCTAGGCGTCCCATATCTTTTGAGATTGATCAATCATCTTGTTATATTATTGATAAAAGTGGGTTTGAAAGTTTTAATCCCACTATTTTTGATCTTGATAAAAATTATGTGTTTGTGGATCATGAAAAACATGATGTATGTGATAGTTATATTGTTGAGTTTGTTCATGATGCTACTGGAAATTATTATGAGAGAGGAAAATATGGTTGTAGAAATTTTCATGGTACTAAAACACCTCTCTACATGCTGAAAATTTTGAAGTTACTCTTGCTTTATCTTCCTATGCTTGTCACTTTGTTCTTCATGAATTTATTTGTGTACAAGATTCCTATGCATAGGAAGCGGGTTAGACTTAAATTTGTTTTTGCTTTTGATGCTCTCTTTGCTTCAACTCTCATCCTTATGTGAGCATCATTAAAATCACTGAGCCCATCTTAATGGCTATAAAGAAAGCACTTCTTGGGAGATAACCCATATTTTATTTTGCTACTGTTTTGTTGCGTCTTGGAAGTTGTTACTACTGTAGCAACCTCTCCTTATCTTTATTTTATTGCATTGTTGTGCCAAGTAAAGTCTCTAATAGAAAGTTGATACTAGATTTGGATTTCGCGCAGAAACAGATTTTTAGCTATCACGAATTTGAGTAGATCTCTGTGGGAGAACCTTAAAATTCTGCAACATTCATGCGTGATCCTCAGATATGTACGCAACTTTCATTAGTTTTGAGTTTTCTGATTTGAGCAACGGAAGTACGTCGAACAAATTCGTGTTTACTGGTTGTTCTGTTTTGATAGATTATGTCTCTGTTTTTTGCATTGTCTCTTGTGGACTTTAAGTAAGGCTTTCTAGACGTGGAGAGCTGTAGCTAATGTTTTATTGAGTTCTTGCAATGTGTCACTACGGGACTAAAGTGGATTAAAGTTTTTGAGTACTAACCCCTCTAATGAAGTTTATGAGAAGTTTGATGTGGCAGAAGTTTTCAAGGGTCAAGAGAGAAGGGTGATATAATGTGATCAAGAAGGTGAAGAGCCTAAGCTTGGGGATGCCCCGTGGTTCACCCGCATATTTCAAGAAGACTCTAGCGTCTAAGCTTGGGGATGCCCAAGGCATCCCCTTCTTCATCAACTTATCAGGTCATCTCTAGTGAAACTATATTTTATTCTTCCACATCATATGTGCTTTACTTGGAGCGTCTGTTTGTTTTTATTTTTGTTTATGTTTGAATAAATTCGGATCCTAGCAATCTTTGTGTGGGAGAGAGACACGCTCCACTTTTTTATAGGAACACTGGTGTTCCTCGTTTTATTTTTCATGTTCATGGCGGAAGCTGAAAGCCGCAACACTTATTGTTATTTGGAAACAGAAAATGCTTCATATTGTCTTGAATAATTTGATACTTGGCAATTGTTTTGAGCTCTCAAGTAGATCATGTTTAAGCTCTTGCATCATGTAGTTTAAACCTATTAGTGGAGAACTACCGTAGAGCTTGTTGAAATTTGGTTTGCGAGATTGATTTCTCTAAGGTCTAGATATTTTCGGTAAAAGTGTTTGAGCAACAAGGAAGACATGTAGAGTCTTATAATGCTTGCAATATGTTCTTATGTAAGTTTTCTTTGCAGGTTCATACTTGTGTTTGCTTCAAACAACCTTGCTAGTCAAAGCCTTGTACTGAGAGGGAATGCTTCTCGTGCATCCAAATCCTTGAGCCAAAACCTATGCCATTTGTGTCCACCATATCTACCTACTATGTGGTATTTCCTGCCATTCTAAGTAAATACTTCATGTGCTAACTTTAAACAATTCAAAAGCTATTATCTCTTATTTGTGTCAATGTTTTATAGCTCATGAGGAAGTATGTGGTGTTTATCTTTCAACCTTGTCATTTACTTGGAGGACTTTCACCAATGGACTAGTGGCATATACATCCGCTTATCCAATAATTTTGCAAAAAGAGGCTGGGGTGCCCAAATTAATTAACTTTCATTAATAATTCTCTTCACATGTTTTGCCCTGATTTATCAGTAAGCAACTTAATTTTGCAAATAGACACTCCTCCATGGTATGTGAATGTTGGAAGGCACCCGAGGATTCGGTTAGCCATGGCTTGTGTAAGCAAGGTTGGGAGGAGTGTCATCAATAATGAAACTAAAATACATGTGTAAACAAAAGAAGAGGGATGATCTACCTTGTGGTAGAGATAATGTCCTTCATGGGAGCCGCTCTTGAAAGTCTGGTTGATAAGGTAGTTAGAGTACCCGCTACCATTCGTTGACAACAACAAACACCTCTCAAAACTTTACTTTTATGCTCTCTATATGATTTCAAAACTTGAAAAGCTCTAGCACATTATTTAATCCCTGCTTCCCTCTGCGAAGGGCCTTTCTTTTACTGTATGTTGAGTCAGTTTACCAACTTCTTTCTATCTTAGAAGCAAACACTTGTGTCAACTGTGCATTGATTCTTACATGTTTACTTATTGCACTTATTATATTACATTGTGTTGACAATTATCCATGATGTATGCATGTTGAAGTTGAAAGCAATTGCTGAAACTTAAATCTTCCTTTGTGTTGCTTCAAACCTCTTATTAAGAATTTATTGCTTTATGAGTTAACTTTTATGCAAGACTTTTGATGCTTGTCTTGAAAGTACTATTCATGAAAAGTTTTTGCTATATGTTATCTATTTGTTAGCAAACTATAGATCATTGCCTTGAGTCACTTCATTCATCTCATATGCTTTACAATAGTATGATCAAGATTATGTTAGTAGCATGTCACTTCAGAAATTATTCTTTTTATCGTTTACCTACTCGAGGGCGGAGTAGGAACTAAGCTTGGGGATGCTTTACGTCTCCAACGTATCTATAATTTCGATGTTCCATGCTAGTTTTATGACAATACCTACATGTTTTGCTCACACTTTATAATGTTTTTATGCATTTTCCTACTAACCTATTAACAAGATGTCGAGTGCGTTCTGTTTTCTCCTATTTTTGGTTCCAGAAAAGCTGTTCGGGCAATATTCTCGGAATTGGACGAAACAAAAGCCGAACCTCGTATTTTACCAGAGATGACAGTACCCGAGGGAGACCGGAGAGGGCCGGGGGGCCCCACACCACTGGCGTGGGAAGGGGCGCGCCCAGCTATGGGGTGGACCCCTCTGGCACCCCCTCGCGCCGCCTCTTCGCCTATATAATCCCTCGCGACGGAAAACCCTATATCAATCAACCATACTCCAGAAAGACTCCAGGGGCACCGCCGCCATCGCGAAACTCCGTTTCGAGGGACATAATCTCTGTTCCGGCACACCGGGACGGGGAAGTGCCCCCGGAAGCCTTCTCCATCGACGCCACCGCCTCCATCATGCTCGTGAGTAGTTCCCCCATGGACTACGGGTTCTAGCAGTAGCTAGTTGGTACTCTCTCTCCCATGTACTTCAATACAATGATCTCATGAGCTGCCTTACATGATTGAGATTCATCTGATTGTTACATTATGATCAGTCTATCTATATAAGTTTGTGAAGTTATTGTTGCTGCAATCTTGTTGTGTTTAATGCTTGTCACTAGTGCACGAGTGGCATGATCTTAGGTTTGAGCTCTATAATTATTGCTTAGATTGTATCAACAAGTTGTTTGCACATGTCATCTCCTGTCCGGAACCCAGAGTGACAGAAATCGGGATAACTGGAGGGGAAGGCTTAGATATGAGGATCACATGTTTTCACCAAGTGTTAATGCTTTGCTCCGGTGCTCTATTAAAAGGAGTACCTTAATTACCAGTAGATTCCCTTGAGGCAGGCTGCCACCTGCTGGTAGGACAAAAGATGTTATGCAAGTTTCTCATTGTGAGCACGTATGACTATATATGGAAAACATGCCTACATAATTAATAGACTTGATGTTCTGTCTTAATGCTATTTCAATCCTATCAATTGCCCAACTGTAATTTACACCAACACTTGTCACTTGTTATTGGAGAGTTACCACTAGTGTAGATAGCGGGAACCCCGGTCCATCTTTCATCATCAAATACTCACTCGGTCCTATATGTCATTAGAAGTAGTATCAACTATTTTGGTGCCATCACTCTATGTTATTATTACTATTGCTCTCATATGCTGCTTTCACATCACCCCGTTACTAGTGCTTTTCAGTGCAGCTGAATTGACAACTCAGTTGTTAAGGCTTATAAGTATTCTTTATCTCCCCTTGTGTCGAATCAATAAATTTGGGTTTTACTTCCCTCGAAGACTGTTCCGATCCCCTATACTTGTGGGTTATCAGGCCTCTGCACAGCGTCGTGGATGCCCGCGAAAGCAAGCTACACCACAGGTGGAGTCCCAGGTGAAGCGCTCTCTTCGTAGCAACAGTCAAGGCTACAATCACCAGATGTTCCCATACCTGACTTCCAAGCCCAGGACTTCACCTGTGAAGGCGGCGGTCCCTGATGACCCACAAGTATAGGGGGTGTATCGTAGTATCTTCGATAAGTAAGAATGTCGATCCCAACGAGGAGCAGAAGGTGTTGACAAGCAGTTTTGATGAAGGATTCACTGTAAATGCTCTGAACAAGTATTCAGGGGGTTTTGATGTAAGGATGAATAAAGTACGAGTAAGTAAAATGCAGAGAAATAATTGCAGCGAGTGGCCCAATCCTTTTGCACAAAGGACAAGCCGGTTTGTTTACTTATAATGACCAACGTTCTCGAGGACACACGGGATTTTAGTCTAGTGCTTTCGCTTCATACGATGATTAATCTTCATTGTTTTGATAAGTGTTGTGTGGGTGAACCTGTGCTAATGTACCGCCCTTCCTAGGACTAATACATACTTGTGATTATACCCCTTGCAAGCATCCGCAACTACAAGAAAGTAATTAAGATAAATCTAACCACAGCCTTAAACTCGAGATCCTGCGATCCCTCCCCGCATCGATATACCAACGGGGGTTTAGGTTTCTCACTCCGGCAACCGCAATTGGCAAACGAGTACAAGATGCATTCCCCTAGGCCCATAAATGGTGAAGTGTCGTGTAGTCGACGTTCACACGACACCACTAGAAGAATAACACCACAACTTAAATATCATAACATTGAATATTACTCAACCATAGTTCACTACTAACAATTAGACTTCACCCATGTCCTCAAGAACTAAACGAACTACTCACGAGACATCATATGGAACATGATCAGAGGTGATATGATGATGAATAACAATCTGAACATAGACCTTGGTTCAATGGTTTCACTCAATAGCATAAACAACAAGTAGAAATCAATACGGGAGTTTCCCTATCAAACAATCAAGATCAAACCCAAATTGCTACAGCGGTGATGATGTCCAGCGGTGGAGATGGCGGTGATGATGGTGTAGATGATGAGGATGGTGATGGAGATGATGTCCAGCTCGATGGCTGACGATGGCGTCGATTTCCCCCTCAGGAATTTCCCCGGATTCACCCGCCGGAGAGCTCTTTTCTCTACGGTGTTCTCCGCCCCTTGAGGCGGCTGTAACCCTTCGTGAGGATTCCTCTGTGGCTTAGGTCTTCGGGACGAAGGGTTCAAGAAGGAGGCGAAAGGGTCGTGGGCCCCCCGGACCACATGGCGGCGCGGCCAGGGCATGGGCGCGCCGCCCTAGGGTGTGGGCCCACCCTGGGTCCTCCTTGCCCCTCCTTCTGGCTTCCTTCGTCATCTGGAAAAATAGGATTTTTGGTAAAACCCTTCCACAGTTGATCTTCCGAAATATTGCATTACGGTGCTTTTTCCAGAATCCTCTCCCGTGTTCGATCCCCAAATAATCATGAAACATGCAAAATAGATGAAATAACATAAGTATTGTGTCCCAATATGAAATATATCAATGAATAACAGCAACTTATGATATAAAATAGTGATGCAAATTGGACGTATCAACTCCCCCCAAGCTTAGACTTCTCTTGTCCCCAAGCGAAACTGAACTCTGTAAACAGGTCCACATGTTTATGGAGTGAAGAGTCGATATATAGAATACGGACAAGAAGCATCATATTCATTCACACAAGACATTGTAGTAAACAACTTTCTCATATAACTCAATCTTGAAACAAGTATAAGGTAATCACAAATAAAGGTGCATAGGAAATCATAAATGGTGATGGCAAACTTTGTTCTTGGTCAGAGAACATTTAACAGATTATATTCATCTATTGAGCAGCGCTCTCATATTAAAAACTCATGGTAAACTTGCATACTCAATCATATTAATCATTGATGGCTTTCAAAGCTATATTCATTCAGGTAAAACTTGTACTAAACAAGAAATAGTAAAGACATGATGAAGCAAATCACAATATAATAGTTTGATCACAACAACTCAAATACTTGCTTGAGATGGAGGGAAATAGGTTTACTGACTCAACATAAAGTAAAAGACAGGCCGCAGGAGCGGGATTAAATCATGTGCTAGAGCTTTTCGGTTTGAAATCATATAAAGAGAATAAAAGTAAAGTTTTGAGAGGTGTTTGTTGTTGTCAACGATGGTAGGTACTCTAACCCCTTGCCAAACAAACCTCCAAAGAGCGGCTCCATGAAGGACGTTATCTCTACCGGCAAGGTAGATCATCCCTCTCTTTTGTTTACACATGTACTTTAGTTTATTTTAAGGATGACACTCCCCCAACCTTTGCTTACCATGGCTAACCGAATCGGGTGCCTTCCAACAATCTCATACCATGGAGGAGTGTCTATTGCAAAATTAAGTTGCTTGCTGATGAATCAGAGCAAAACATGTGAAGAGAATTATTAATGAAAGTTGATTAATTGGGGCTGGGAACCCCGTTGCCAGCTCTTATGCAAGATTATAGGATAAGTGGATGAAGCCACTAGTCCATTAGTGGAGGCTAACAAAACTGAAAGATAAAACACCACATACTTCCTCATGAGCTATAAAACATTGACACAAATAAGAAGTAATAAGTTTTGAATTGTTTAAAGGTAGCACATGAAGTATTTACTTGGAATGGCAGAAAATACCATGCAGTAGGTAGGTATGGTGGACACAAATGGCATAGGTTTGGGTTCAGGTTTGGATGCACGAGAAGTATCTCGATACAGGTCTTTGGCTAGCAAGGTTAATTAGCAAGCATAAGAGTTGAGGAAACAAACAAATATACATGTGATAGAAACAATCATGCATCTTACTTGTAAGCACAAACAGTTTTAACTTTAGAATACTAAGCTAAGAACTGATAAGAAAGATAATAACATCTTTTACATGTATTTCCTCTATTCTTCTTAAACTCAAAGTGTTGTTGCTATTGACCATTGCTAAGTTTGCCAAAACCAAATAGATTTACTTAATGCTCCCAAAGTGGTACCAACCTAAAATCAAGATCAATCATATAGTAGAAATTGCAAACTAAAATAAGGTGTGCAATATGTAAATGATAAGACTTCTCATTAATATTCCATAACGATAACTCACACCAAGGGATACATAGACAAACTAAAGGAGAGATACTTCCACACCGCAACCCATCTCATACGATAACTTCCCTACTCATGATATGACACTACTTGATAGTAAAAAGTAAAAGGTAATGATAATGTGATACCGCGGCACTCCCCAAGCTTGGAACAAACCAAGGGGATGCCAATACCGATGATGAATTACTCCCTTGGTGATGGTGGTGATGAATTCCGTCTTCAGACTTCCAAGATAGAGGCTCCCCATCAACAAATGACATCTTGGTCTCGGGAATCCTGAAACTAGCAGCACGACTTATATTTTGAACCTGTTTTCATACTCACAATTCTGATTATGAATGTCATAGAGTGAGCTGCGCTTGTTGGTGGTGTCGTGAAGTGAGAGGATGTCGCCCATAGCTTGCAGTTTCCTTCTCGTGTTCAAGCAATGAGTTCGTACACAATCTTGTGAAAAATATCCACTTCACGCTCGGCCATCTTCTTGTAATTGAAGACCTCTTGTTCTAGCTTCTCCATCGTGCCTTCCAAGCCTTCTCCTTGGGTCCCCCGAACATCTTTGATCTAGCTTTTCCTCGACGAGCATCAACTCCTTTGGATGCATCCTCAGGCTCCTCCATGTATAAGTTGCCAACATCCTTGCAGGACTTGTCCTTCTGAGTTCCCGATGAAGACATGATGGCTCTAGATCTAAAACATCCTGGCAGAAACACAGCTCGAAACAAAACACGTCGAGAAAACGATATACGCCTCCGGGTCGGAGGATTATAATAAAATTTTTCGTAACAAACGGGTACAGATCGGGCAATTAGGAAAGGGGCGACGAGGTGGCCGACCATAGGCTAGGCGCGGCCTGGGCCGGGCCGCGCCGGGTGGTGGCACGCCCTCGTGCGTTCTTTCCACTCCGTTCGAACTCGTAATTTCATATTTTCCAAAACAACAAAAATAATGTTCGAAAGTAAATCGCGAACTTTTCATTACCGCTGGTTACCTATTCAAAGTCGATTCTGCGGACTGTCAATTTGTCCTTTGATAAAGCCTCCAGTGTTTCCACCCGAATAATATCAACATCAACATTATAAGAATCACCTGAAATATAATGCTTGAGTCTTTGTCCATTCACCACTTGCGTAGCATTGCCTTGGAGAGAGCTAATTTTAATTGCTCCTGAATGATACACCTCCTCAACAACATATGGTCCTTCCCATTTCGAGAGTAATTTCCCTGCAAAGAATCTGAGACGAGACCGATACAATAGGACTTTATCCCCAATATTATACTCTCTTTTGATGATCCTTCTATCATGCCATTTTTTAACTTTCTCTTTAAAGAGTTTAGCATTTTCATAAGCTTCACTTCTCCATTCATCTAGAGAACTTAATTGTAGCAACCTCTTATCACCGGCAAGTTTAGGATCTTTATTTAATTCTCTAACAGCCCGATAAGCTTTGTGTTCTAGTTCTAAAGGTAAATGACAAGCTTTTCCGTAAACCATTTTATAAGGTGACATTCCCATGGGGTTTTTATAAGCAGTTCTATAAGCCCATAGTGCGTCTTTCAATTTACTAGCCCAATTCTTCCTAGATTTATTAACAATTTTTCCCAAAATAGATTTAATTTCTCTATTTGATAATTCTACTTGACCACTAGTTTGAGGATGATAAGCGGAAGCAATTCTATGATTAATACCATACTTAGCAAGAGTTTTTCTAAAACCTCCATGAATAAAATGAGAACCTCCATCATCATAATATATCTAGGTACTCCAAATCTAGGAAAAATAATATCTAAAAGCATTTTTAAAGAGGTCTCACCATCAACACTTTTTGTAGGTATGGCTTCCACCCATTTAGTAACATAATCAACAACAACAAAGTATATGAGTGTTACCTTTTGAAGAGGGAAAAGGTCCCATGAAGTCAAATCCCCAACAATCAATGGTTCAATAACAAGAGTATAATTCATAGGCATTTCATTGCGTCTGGAGATATTACCAACCCTTTGACATTCATCACAAGATAAAATAAACTTCCTTGCATCTTTGAAGAGAGTTGGCCAATAAAAACCTGATTGTAGAACTTTTTGCGCGGTTCTATCTCCGCGTGATGTCCTCCATAAGCCGCCATGACATTTACTCAATATCTCTTGTTGTTCATATTCGGGAACACACCTTCGCATAATACCATCCACTCCTCTTTATATAAGTGTGGGTCATCCCATAAATAATGCCTCAAGTCATAAAAGAATTTCCTCCTCCCGCTTGCTGAAAAGGTTGGAGGCAAGTACTGGACTACAGAAACGTAATAGAACTAAGGATACCAAGGACATATGCTCCTTTATTACAGCTAATTGTTCATTTGGAAAACTATCATTAACGGGAACAGACCAGCATAGGCAATAATTTTCCACTTAGACAAATTATCAACAACAGGATTATCAGACCTTCTATCTAAATATGTAACTCAAATTCTTGCAAGAGAAGTACCCATCTAATAAGCCTTGGCTTAGCATCTTTCTTTGTCATAAGGTATCTAATTGCAGCATGATCATATGAATTGTGACTTTTGAATCAACAATATAAGATCTAAATTTATCACAAGCAAAGACTACAGCTAACAATTCTTTTTCAGTAGTAGCATAATTTCTTTGAGCAGCATCAAGAGTCTTGCTAGCATAATGAATAACATTTAATTTTTATCTACTCGTCGTCCAAGAACAGCGCCTACAGCAAAATCACTAGCATCACACATAATTTCAAAAGGTAAATTCCAATCAGGGAGGTTCAACTATAGGAGCTTGTTAAGACTTTCTTTAGAGTTTCAAAAGTTTCCTTACAATCATCATCAAAAACAAAAGGTACATCTTTTTGAAGAAGATTAGTAAGAGGCTTTGAAATCTTGGAGAAATCTTTAATAAACCTCCTATAAAACCCAGCATGACCAACACTACGAATACCTTTAACATCCCTTGGATAGGGCATCTTCTCAATGGCTTCAACTTTAGCTCTATCAACTTCAATACCTCTTTCAGAAATTTTATGTCCCAATACAATTCATTCATTAACCATAAAGTGGCATTTCTCCCAATTAAAACAAGGTTAGTTTTTTCACATCTCTGCAAAACTTTATCAAGTTTGCAAACAACTATCAAATGAATTCCCATAGACAGAAAAATCATCCATGAATACTTCCACAATACTCTACAAAAACATGAAAATAGCAGACATGCATCTTTGAAAAGTAGCAGGAGCATTACATAAACCAAAAGGCATACGCCTATAAGCATAAGTTCCATAGGGACAAGTAAAAGTGGTTTTCTCTTGATCTTTAGCTTTAACAGCAATTTGTGAAAACCCAGAATAACCATCAAGAAAACAAAAATGAGTATTTTTAGATAACCTTTCTAGCATTTGATCAATAAATGGTAAAGGGTAATGATCTTTCTTAGTAACTTTATTAACTTTTCGATAATCAATGCACATTCGATACCCTACAACTACTCTTTGAGGTATGAGCTCATCATTATCATTAGGCACAACATCATTCCTCCTTTCTTAGGAACACAATGCACAGGACTAACCCATCTACTATCAGCAATAGGATATATAATACCAGCTTCAAGAAGTTAAATACCTCATTTCTTACCACATCCTTCATCTTAGGAATTAGACGACGCTGAGGTTCAACAACAGGCTGCATCCTCTTCCATATTAATTGCGTGTTGGCAAATAGAGGGAGAAATCCCCTTCAAATCATCAAGAGTATAGCCAATAGCACCTTGTTTCTTCAATATTTGCAATAATCTTTCTTCTTCCTGTGAAGTTTAGAACTAATAATAACAGGATATATTTTCTTATCATCAATATGAGCATATTTAAGATTATCAGGGCAAAGGCTTTAAATCAAAAACAGGATCTTCCTTTGGTGGTGGTGTTGTACCCAAGTCTTCCACCCGGTAAATCATGTTTGAGAATAGGTTAGCGAAGAAAAATCTCCTCAAGCTCCTCTCTTTCTTTCTAAAACTTCACTCTCGCTTATCCTCCAAATGTTGCTGCAAAGGATTATTAGGAACAAGAACAATAGATGCACATGCATTTTAAAATCATTACTAGGCAAATCAGCTTTATAAGGAGTTTTAGTAAATTTAGAGAAGTTAAACTCATAAGATTCACCAAACGTCAAAATTTTCTCCTTCTTGCAATCTATAATAGCTCCACAAGTATTTAGAAAAGGTCTACAAAATGATAGGACAATAATCACTAGTAGAACCAAGTACCAAAAAGTCAGCAGGATATTTAATCTTACCACATAGAACTTCCACATCTCGAACAATACCAATTGGATAAATAGTTTCTCTATTAGCGAATAACCACATCAATATCTTCAAGTTCACAAGAATCAATTTCGTGCATAATCTCCGTGTAAAGCTCATAAGGTATAGCACTAACACCAATATCACATAAACCATAATAGCAATGATCACCAATTTTAACAGATAGCATAGGAACACTAGCTTGTTTGGGTTTATTAGGATGTGAAACAATATTAGAAGCATCTTCACGAAAATAATATGACCATCCCGTTGATGCCAAAACCAACCCGGCGACGTCTTGTCAACACCGTACGGAAGAGCCTAGAGCTGCGGCTGGTGAGACCCCTCGAGCGACGGCCCGCAATGCTCTTGGTCACACGCGGCGTTGCGAAGTGCAGGGGCGTGCCACCTGATCTCACAGTCGGGAAGGTGAGATGCCTCGCTTAGTTTCTGCGGGGCATACATGTAAACGTTAAATACGAGCCTCGATCGGCTCTCCAGTTATCCTATGAATCGGCTCAAAGAGCCGATCCACCCATGTTTCGTGCGGGGTGCACGATATGGTGGTCCTGCTTAATCAAGATGAAGCTGATGAGATCTCAAACGATTGAAGTTTTCACATATAAATGGATCATCCCTACTCTAGGTTGGGCCTTGCGGCCGTACGGTGCTCGTAAGCCGATCCTAAACAAGGCCAAAAAACCAACATGAAGTTGATCCTAGGAACATCCCGTTGAGGACAACAGAACGCCACCCTACGTGCCAATGGATCCTCCCCCCCATAAGGCCTAACTATGAGATATTAAACTAATCCTTGTAGAACAAAGGAGCAATCGTAACGGTAGATCTACTAAATAATGATCAGCGGGGTGCCGCCCCCACACCTGAGATGGCGTGAGGGCGGCTGAATACTGGGTTGCACTAAATAAAGCATGCTTAAACGAACAATGCTAACCTAACACATCTAAGAGTTAACTACGTTGCTCGCCATCAAAAACGCTTGATGCAGACAGCCCGCATGGAATAGCGATGGAGCTTGTGCTGCCCTGAATCGCAAGATGCGATCTAGAGAGCATGATGCTTACGATAGAAACCCTCGAGAACGAAGGAGTTGGCGATGCGTAGAGATTGGTTTGTTTTGGGTTGGAAACGTGAGTTATTGTTTATTCCATAAACCCTAGGTACATATTTATAGTCCCGGGGGACTTTCTAAGGAGAGCACATCCCCTCGTGCACGATACAAACTCTTATCTAAAAGGGTAAACTACTAAATAAAGATACGGGCAATTCAGCCCAAAACCCTTCGTGCCAGGCCGCTTCAGAAATCTTCCATGTAATCTTCCAAGCCCGGCCCACCTCTGGATTTGTCTAAAATCTGGTGATAACACATCCTCAACATTTTCAGTCACAAGATCTTTAACTATTGCAACAGCAGGTTCAACTTTTATTTGTTCTTCAGGTTCTCTAGGTTTCTTTTCACTTTTTATGAGCAGCACTATTTATAGCAGTACTCTTTCATTTTAAACGGGAGAAGGAGTTTTTCAATACCAAGCTTGGGAATAACACAATCGGCCAGTTTCTTTACAACACACTTATTAATAGATGAATCAATTTTATCTTTATATAGTTCATGATACTTATCAAAATTCTTCTTAGGCAATTCATAATGAGAAGCAAAAGCTTTGTAAAGATTTGCAACAACTTGAGAATCAAGACCATATATAGCACTCATATTACGAAATGTATAAGTATCCATAAAAGCTCAATGCATTTATAATCATAAATTATACGATTCTCTATCTTTGTCGTTCTCCCAACCTTCGGTATTTTCTTGGATCCGATCAAGAAGGTCCCTTTTAAACTCTTCTTTATTGCGTGTAAATGATCCAACAAGTATCCAGCAAGGTCTTGTCTTGAAAAGAAAGTCTTGCATAGAAATTATCAATAACATTACCAGGGAAGCTCATGAATGGGGCATTTGAGCATTAAAGACTTTAATCTCCCCCAAGCTTGGGCAATACTCTCTCCATCATGAGGCCAGAAATTATATATGCGGTTCCGGTCTTTGTGAATTTCACTTGGAGGATAAAATTTGGAATAAAATAAAGGCACAATGTCCTCCCAATCAAGAGAATCACCATTCTTGAGCAAATTTATACCAATGTGCCGCTTTACCAGACAGCGATATAGAGAATAGTTTCTTCCTAACTTCATTCATAGCAATACCTGCACATTTGAATAACCCGCATAATTCATGCAAAACAAGTAAATGATCACCAGGATGGACAGTTCCATCCCCTTCATAACGGTTATCCATAACATGTTCAATAATTTTCGTAGGTATTTTATATGGTATTACTTCCTCACATGGCGCCTCATCCACTGTGCGGTGGTAGTAGATTTCCCCCAAATAGAAATTGAGAGAAGATCTCTCCATAATGACTTATAACGACGACGAAATAAAATCAGCACCAGTAAAAGTTTTCCTTACCAATTCACTTACCAATAGCGCTTCACTCCCCGACACCGGCATCAGAAAATAGTCTTGATGATGACCCACAAGTATAGGGGGGTATGTCGTGTTATCCTTCGATAAATAAGAATGGAGTCCCAACGGGAAGCGAGAAGGTGTTGACAAGCGGTTTGATGAAGGATTCCTTGTAAATGCTCTGGAGACAAGTATTCGGAGGTTTTGATGTAACGGATGAATAAAGTACGAGTAAGTAAAATGCGAGAGAAATAGTACAGCGAGTGGCCCAATCCTTTTTAGCACAAGGACAAGCCGGTTTGTTTACCCATAATGACCAAACGTTCTCGAGGACACACGGGATTTTAGTCTAGTGCTTTACCTACTACGACTGATTAATCTTCATTGTTTTGATAAGTGTTGTGTGGGTGAACTGTGCTAATGTACCGCCCTTCCTAGGACTAATATAACTTGATTATACCCCTTGCAAGCATCAAGCAACTACAAGAAAGTAATTAAGATAAATCTAACCTCAGCCTTAAACTCTGATCCTGCTATCCCTCCCACATCGATATACCAACGGGGTTTAGGTTTCTGTTCCTCCGGCAACCCCGCAATTTGGGCTTGAGTACAAGATGCATTTCCGTGCATTATAGAAAATGGGTAGAGTGTCTTAAGTACATTACAGCGTTCTGTTTCTCCCACTAGAAGAATAACACCACAACTTAAATATCATAACATTGAATATTACTCAACCATAGTTTACTACTAACATTTAGACTTCACCCATGTCCTCAAGAACTAAACGAACTACTCACGAGAGACCTCTCATATGGAACATAGATCAGAGGTGATATGATGATGAATAACAATCTGAACATAGACCTTGGTTCAATGGTTTCACTCCAATAGCATCAATAACGAGTAGAAATCAGTACTGGGAGAGTTTCCCCTATCAAACAATCAAGATCAAACCCAAATTGCAACAGCGGTGACGAGTGGGGATGCGCGTGTCAAATGGTGTAGATGATGAGGATGAGCGTGGAGATGATGTTGACTCGATAGGGTATTGACGACAGCGTCGTTTCCCCCTCCAGGAGGAATTTCCCCGTGATTCCCTGCCGCGGAGAGCTCTTTCTGGTGTTCTCAGCCATGACAGTGTAACCACCATTGAGGTTCCTACGTAGCTTAGGTCTTGGAATGAAGGGGTTCACGAAAAGGAGGCAAAGGGTCGTGGGCCCCCCGGGGACCACATGAGCGGGTGCGACAGGGGCATGGCGCGCCGCCTGGGGTGTGGGCCCACCACAGGTCCTCCTTGCCTCATGGCTTCCTTCGTCATACGGAAAAATAGGATTTTGGTGAAGCCTTCCACTGATTGATCTTCCAGAAATATTGCATTCCCATTGATTACTTTCAGTGAGAATCTGCAGCTCCAGTGTTCGATCAATAATCTGAAACATGCAAAATAGATGAAATAACATAAGTATTGTGTCCCAATATGAAATATATCATTGAATAACAGCAAATTATGATATAAAATAGTGATGCAAATTGGACGTATCAGTCCCTCCTGAAGTACTACAAGTTGAAGAAATGCAGCGCATTGGTGTTGAAGAATGCCTTATCGACCCTTCTGCACTTACGGTGGAGAAGCTGACGAAGCAGCGAGAGGATCATGAGTAGTTGCGGTCTTGCTAGTTTCTATATATTTGATGTTGCCTATCTGTTTAAGAACTCTGTGTTTGGATGTGTGTGTAGCATTGTATGTGTTGTGAACCTTGCTTTTATTTCTATCTACGAGTCGTGATCGTTTATGGAACATTTTATGCTGGAATATCCGTGGAATGAATGACCCCCTGAAATGGCCTGCTCTTCGCAATAAGTTGGAAGAAAGCAATGCCTCCATTGTGTGTTTTCAAGAAACAAAAAGGCTTCTTTTGATCACAGTTTCATCAAAAAAATTGCTCCTCGCCGTTTCGATAAGTTTGCTTTTGTTCCAGCTGAAGGGGCCTCGGGAGGACTTTTAATCATCTGGGTTAGCAACCTGTTTGAAGGATCTATTTTTCTTGAGGAAAGCTTTGGGCTTGTCATGGAATTCATCTCACATCTCTCTTCTGAAACATTTACACTCGTGAATGTCTATGGTCCGTGTTCTGGTATTGGTCGTGATAATTTTGTGGCTTGGTTGTTTCACTTGGAAATCAAGGATGAGGATTTATGGCTGCTTCTGGGTCACTTTAACTTTTACCGTTTTGTTGAGAATAGAAATAAACAGGGTGCTAATTTGACTGACATTGCTACCTTTAATGAAATCATCAGCTATCTGGGGCTGATCGAGTTGCCGATCAAGGGTCGTTCTTTTACTTGGAGTAACATGCATTCAGATCCATTGTTAGTTCAACTTGATTGGTTCTTCACCTCGACAGCTTGGACTTTGAAGTACCCAAATACACTGGTTAAACCGCTTGCTCGCCCAACTTCAGATCACATTCCATGTGTAGTTTCCATTGGAACATCTATACCTAAGGCGAAAGTATTCCGTTTTGAAAATTACTGGATTCGCCTGCCAGGCTTTTTGGATAAAGTCAAGACCATCTGGGACATTGATTGCCCAGGTGACAGTGCAAAGAAGTTGTCTACCAAGTTCAAACTTTTGCGTAAAGGTCTCAAAAAATGGAGTACTAGCTTTGCAGTGTTGGATTTACTCATTGCCAATTGTAATAAAGTCATTTTGAGATTGGATAGTCTAGAGGAACAAAGAATATTGCATATTACAGAATGGAACTTTCGGAATATAGTGAAAGACAAGCTTCAATTCCTCCTCCTTTGTAAGCAAGATTATTGGAAAAAAGGTGCACAACACGTTGGGCCCGCCTTTGGGACGAAAACACATCTTTTTTCCATTCTATGGACACTATTCGATACAGAAAAAATCTCATTTCTTCCCTGGCTAGAGAAGATGGACCTTTGGTGGCTGAGCATGATGAGAAGGCTGGACTGCTCTGGGATTATTTTCGTAACCGTCTGGGTGTGTCTGTTTCTATCGATGAGGGTTTTGACTTTGCACAGTACTTTAACAGATTTGAGGGCTTAGGTGTTCTTTCTCAACCTTTTTTGCATGAAGAGATTCACAAAGTAGTTGTTCATATGCCTTCGGATAAATCACCTGGGCCTGATGGTTTCTCGGGCTTGTTCCTTAAAATATGCTGGACTGTGGTTAAGTATGAATTTTACCAACTCTGCCAAGAATTCTGGGAAGGCACAGTTAATTTACAAAGCATCAATGACTCTTTCATTACTCTGATCCCCAAGATACTCTCTCCTGAATGCCCAAGTGATTATCGTCCTATTTCTCTGTTGAATATTTGCTTAAAGTTGATCACAAAGCTCTTAGCTAATCGTCTCCAAAGTAAGATCCTTGAATTGGTCCATGTCAACCAGTATGGGTTCTTACAAACAGGGAATATTCAAGATTGTGTTGGCTGGGCATATGAGTATATTCATCAATGCAAACAAGCATGCATTCCTTCTGTCATCCTAAATCTTGATTTTGCTAAAGCGTCTGACACTGTCGAGCATGCAGCCATTCTGAAGGTGTTTGAGAGTTGGGGCTTCGATCCAAGATGGATGCAGTGGCTGTCCATGATCATGTCCCCAGGCACCTCAGAAGTTCTCCTTAATGGTGTTCCAGGGAAAAAAAATTCCCATGCAGACGTGGAGTTCGTCAAGGAGATCCACTATCTGCGGTGACCCAGCATACCACTGCATGTTGTAGTATACAAGTCGTTGATATGATCTTTGTGAAGGACTTCTTCACAAGTACCATATCCTCAGAGTGGTGCCAACTGAAGTGACACCAGGTCATAGCATCACGCATACTTTACTGGCTTATTTGTCTTAACAAGTTGGTGCTCTCAGGTCTAACAGACACCTAAGATACTATAAGTATGATTACAACTCACAACAATATAAAGAGAGCTCAACTTGTTGCAGGTAGTTCGGCTGCTCGGCTCTCTGCATTCTTAGGGTATGTGCTACTCTTCTGTGATAATATGGTCCGTGAACTATCCCATAGTCTCATAACCTTCCAGCTCAGACCAGTGAATCGAGTTCTTCCATAAACTAAGCTGCGTAGCTTCTTGGTGCTCCATGGTGATGGCCTCACCCGGATTGCGAGTCAAGGGTGTCGAAAGAAAGTGATGTGGTACTCAGCAAGTTCTAAAGGAGTAAAAGGTGTTTGATGCACACGACCATTGATCAGGAAATCGCCGGTCAATGCATGTTTCACAATCATTTCTTCAAAGGTTGCTTATTATAACTTCTACCCGATCGGTCTTCTGAGTTGTGGAGCTTTCGTGGAGTTCCTTTCTGCCAGTGTAAATTGCCAGACGGTGACGAGCCACAATTTAGTGCCACCTGGAGGGTCGTTACTTTCCCACAAAGTCTCACCCTTTTTGCCATCCATGAGGAACTTACCCCGTTCATCCTTTGGTGTGAGGCGGGTATAAAGATCCAGCCCACCTGCCAGCCTTCTCCATGAGCTTTCAGCCTGCACATTAACTTGCACCTCAGGTAGACTTCCCAAATGTCTGACTTTACTCATGGTGTACTCAGGACAATCCTTCATAGATAGTAGAGGATTAACATCACTAATGGATGGGGATTTAAAGGGATTTCCCAACCTATTGCGGCGGTGCCAGCACCCCACCGTCTCTACCAATCCCGTTAACGTGCAGAAGGAAAAGATATGGCCCGGCTTCCCAGGAGCCTTATAGATCTCATAGTCACTTAGCAGTTTATGCAATGCACAGAATCCTTGGGTGACATTGGTAATTTAATCCTAGGGTGATATAACCCATGTGATGGAACCTCCACCATATCAGCACATACCATGGTTCCATCCACCACATAGTCATATTCACAGTTGGAAAATAACATTTCCATTTTGCGATGAATGATAAGTATATAGCTTTGCTAAGTAGTAGAAAATAATCAGTTGACTTTGAGCAAGGGGTGAACTTACAGTTACCGAGATAGTGCGATTCAATCTGGATTGATGGAACACGGACCTCGGGTTACATGAAGCATCATTATAGGTAAGAGACAATGTTGTAAAATCCAAAAATAATGCAATCATGGATGTATTATTTTCTATTTGAATCCCTTAGTAAGTTTACTATTTACATGGTTGCTGAATTTATACCTTTGGCAGGTAATTTACAATTGATTTAAAAAGTATAAACCATTTTTAATTCTAAAGTACAACAATTCAAAGTAAAACTATATATTAATTTCACAGTGTTCCAAAAATAATTAAGTACACCAAGTTACCCCTATAGTTTTAAGAAATAAAAGGAATATAGTATTTTCTTGGAAAAATACCTTTGCAATAGAAATGACTTGGAATATTAAAATTTCATTTTGAAATGTTTGAAAATAAGTATTTGAACTTATTTAAGATTTTTCCTTGGGGACAAAGAAATAATAATTTTAAATTCCAAGTTATTATTTAAATTCTTAAAATTCCATAATTTTGAATTTGTTTCCTTAATTCTATTTCATATTTTATTTCTGTTAAGATTTATTTTTCATTCATAAATCCAATTTTTAATATGATTTTTAAAATTTATTTTATTTATTAAAAATTGGCAAAGTTCTGGTCTTTTAATTGTTAAAAGACAAAAATGCCCCTCCTGACCCCTATTGGGCCCAGCCCAATACTAAAGCCCATGGGATGTGTTATGGCTTGCCCATAGTGGCTCGAGCAGGCATGAAACGACTTTCCTTTTTCTCACTCGTCTCTCTCTCTCACTCGTCCTAACCCCCTAACCTCTCGCGACCCGGTGGCGGTCGGCGATCGCCGCCATGGCCGCCGCTAACTCCCGGCCATTGCCGTGCTCCTCCGCCGTAGCCCTACCGATTCTGAACCGCCGCGAGCAGATCTGCTCGGTCTGTCCCGCGGGTTTTTCTTCGTCTCTCCCGAAGATCGCCTCCTGTCCTGGATCACGTGGAGAATAAGCCTTGGCGTCAGTGTCTCGCCCAAGGCCAGGCCTCGTCTCGCCGTCGGCGTGCGCGCCTCCGAGACCGACCGGCGCAGGTCTGTGGCGAGCCCTGGCCATCGTCTCCGTGCCGTCTTTCTTGTGGTGGTGTTCGTCGTGTGCGCCGGGCGCCTTCCCGGCTTTGCATTTGCTATGGCCCGGCGCGAAACCTTGCCCTCGCCATGCCACCAGCCCCTACGCCACCCGGAGCGCGTGTAAATAATCCTCTCCATCTCCTTCTCCTCTCCATGCCTGCGCCTCTCAAAAAAAATCTTGTGCTAACCTTCTTCCTTATCTTTCTGTTACTTTGGTGATCTGGCAGTCACCTGAACTTTGCCATAGTTGCTTAATCCGCCTATGCTTCCCTTTGCTGCAAGCTCATGGCCAAATCACCAATTTATGGTACTGGCCAGTGTTGCCTTGCTTGTTGTACATGCTCTGTTTGCTTAACTGTTGCTCCTAGCTTGCTCTAATTTGGCTATGCTCTGTTGTGCTTGCTTATGAACTTGCTATCCATGCAGTACTTGCTTATGGGCTTGCTTGTGCTTACTGGCATGTTACACTTACTTGTCTAGGTGTATTGTGGTTCATCAGTGACACTTGTGAGTGCCAGTGGTGCTTGGGAAATGCTTATGTGCTTCCTATGCAAGCCATTGATCCATTTGATCAATTCAATGTCAGTGATGTCTTGCTGATTAATACTGTGGCTAAGTGATTCAATTTCCTTGTGATGTTGATGCTCAAGCATCACTATGCTGTTGCTTACTTAATGATCTAGACTTGTTCTAGTGGTTATGGATTACACTGTGTTGCTTAACAGTATGCTGCTGTCAGTGCTTAGCATGGATCTGTGATAAATTCATGCTTGGATTACTTAAATTATGATGAACTGCTTATGCAGTGATGATTTAAATGACTTGCTTGTATATGAATTTGCTGCACAACAAAGTTGAAACTATTAATAGGTTAGTCCCTTAAAACATATAGTAATTGGTGTAAAACAAGCATGGAACATCAAAAATTATATATACGTTTGCGACGTATCAAGTAGCTTTGCTACTGACTGATTGCTCACATGGTTGGCTGGATCTTATTGGCTACTCATCTTTGCTTGCATATTTGGGAATCATATTAAATATGAATGCCAATATGCTTGCCTGTGAAGAAATCTAGGGTTTCTGATGGTTGCATGCTTAGGATTTTCTGTGTAGTCTTGGCTGCTAATCTTTGCTATCTACTGGTGCTATCTGTGCATGTGATCTTGCCTAGTGTACATCGTGCATGATTTCTAGCTCACATTACATGATCATGTCACGGATGGTTTCTATCTTAGTAGCTTTTGATGGCGGTAATCCTTGGTGAAAACCAAGTGATGATCTACCCATATGAGCATCTGCTCATCCCATGCCCATGCATATATGATGGATCGGATCCATTGGATCTGTCCAGGAACTAGGTATGCCTTGTTCCAGCTCCTAGAAATATTTTGTTGTTGCTTAGTCTTGTGGTTTGTACAAAGCCCTTCACCTCCAGATCTTGGATGATCTTCTCGGTCACCATGATTTCGATGGGCGGGTTTTGTGTGTTTGTCTGTTCTTGAGCAAGAACAGGATGAACTATGTGTTGCTCAAACTTCACCCTTGCACAGCCAGATCTTATACGGTCGACTGTGCACTGGTTCTAGGGTTTGTAATCCTTTTATATCATCTCTACTTTACTCTGGCCATGACACTGAGAACCTGGTTACTGTGACTCACATCCCTTGCATTGCCTTCTTGTTGCTTGGTTGTAACAGCCTTCATATGTGGAAACTTGGGCCTGTGACTGCTGGTGTTGGTCTTGCCTATTCCTCTTGTTTCTCCAGGTTTGGACAAACTGAAGTGTGCGAATCAATTTTTATTTGTCCAAGCTAATTTGATGTTGATCGTATTGGCCCAGATTTCTAACACTTATTTTCTGGTTAGTATCTGTTATTTTCTATTGAAAGGGTTTGAAGGTGAATATGACCAGAAGATGTTCTCAAGCATTTAGTTTAGGTTTTAGTTTTAGGAGAAAATTGTAATCTTTATTTTCATTTCTGTTTATTATTCATCCATTCTTGTATCAAGAATATTGTAAAGACTTTGTAATCTGTGTTGTGATAAAGCTCAAGTTTTTGTTTATGAGCTTTTGATCTATGTAATGTTTAAATTCTGAATTAAATATTGTATTTAATATTCAGTTTGAAATTCAAAGTCATTTGAATTTATAAATTGTGTTTGAATTATGAGTTCTATTTTATATTGTTCAATGCTTATTGTTAAATGTATTAACACTTGTCAAATGAAATCAATTCCCCAAATCAACAAGATACAAAAGAGATCATGTCGAAATTTCGCTAACTCACATTTGCCTAACCCTAAGTGCAAAATGAGAGAGAACCTCGATCCCTCTTAGGTTTAGATTTGCAATAAGGCGCGAAAATTTCCCCGTTTTGCGATGGAATGCACATCCCATTTCTAAATCTACCCTTCGTTGTTCCTTTGTTGTGGGTTATTACCTCTCCCCTTATGAAACTTCGTCCCGAAGTTAAGATTGGTACCTGAACATCTTGGGGTAAGACTTCCTTAATTCTTCTTCCTTCTCCCAAGTAGCTTCTCGCTCAGGATGATGTTGCCATTGCACTTTACAATATTTGATTGGTTCTTTCGGTTTGTCCTCCGGTTTGGGGATGATATGCTGTACTGAAATCCAACTTGGAACCTAAAGATTCTTGAAGTTGTTTCCAGAATGCTGATGTGAAAATTGAACCTCTATCTGAGACTATCTTCTTTGGTACTCCATGCTTACTCACAATTTCCTTCACATATATATCCACAAGCTTTTTCGCAGTATCCTTTTGTGTTTACAGCAATGAAATGAGCACTCTTGGTAGTCTATCCACTATTACCCATATCATATCCTTCCTCTTACTAGTCATTGGTAAACCAGGTAACAAAATCCATTCCTACTTCATCCCATTTCCATTCCGACGGTATTTCTAGTGGTTTGAGTAATCCCTCAGGACTCCGATGCTCTGCCTTCACTCGTTGACATATATGGCATTGAAACATATTGTGCTATTTCTCTTTTCATGTTGTTCCACAAGAACATCTCCTTTAATCCATATACATCTTAGTACCTCCTGGATGTATGGAATAAGGGGTTTCATGTGCTTCCTTTAATATGATTGACTTTACTTCTGGATCATCTGGTACACAGATCCTTTTCTGGAAGTATAATGAATCAAAATCCTAGATGGAATTCCGATGGTTTACCTTCTCCAATCCTCTTGATTTCCTCTTGGATGAACAAATCATCCGCTTGTTTTCGGATAATCTCATATTTCAAATCTGAATACATCTCATCCATAATCCTCATGGTTGCTACACTTCCCTTAACATCACCTTGAATAAACAAAATCTGAGCATCTTCTAACTCTTTCCGAAGTTCCTTTGGAATCTCCCATTCCACGTAGGTTGATTCTTCGTACTCTTCCTACTTAGGGCATCTGCTACTACATTAGCCTTGCCTGGTGTATAGTTGATCTTAAGATCGTAATCCTTAATCAATTCTAACCATCTCTTTTGTCTCATGTTTAATTCTTTCTGGGTGAAGAAATATTTCAAACTTTTGTGATCGGTGTATAACTCACACTTGGATCCATATAAAAATTGTCTCCAACTCTTCAAAGCATACACAACTGCCGCTAACTCGAGATCATGTACTGGGTAGTTGTGTTCATGTGGTTTCAATTGTCTTGATCCATAAGCTATTACCCCCAAGTCTTACATAGAACATCCAGTCCTTCTTGGAAGCATCACAGTACACCGTGTAATCCCTTTTGAGGTTAGGAACTGCTAACACCGTTGCTGTGGTTAACTTATCTTTGAGTGTTTGGAAGCTGGCTTCACACTCATCTATCCATAAACGGAGTATTTTTCTTGAGTAACTTGGTCATTGGTCACCAATCTTGAAAAATCCTATGAATCCGATAGTAGCACGCCATACCAAAAAGTACTCATTATCTCCTTAGCATTTTAGGTGATTTCCATTCCAATACAGATGGACCTTGCTTGGATTCACCGCTATGCCTTCTTTGGTTATGACATGTCCAGAAATTCAACACTATCTAACCAAAATTTGCACTTCCTGAACTTCGCATATAGCTGATGTTCCCTCAAAGTCAAAACTATCTTCAAATACTTGGCATGTTCTTCTTTATGTTTGTCTTTAGAATAGATTAAAATATCATCTATGAACACTATGACAGAATTTGTCCAAGTACTTCATGAATATCT
Source organism: Lolium multiflorum (assembly GCA_030979885.1). Classification (NCBI taxonomy): domain Eukaryota; kingdom Viridiplantae; phylum Streptophyta; class Magnoliopsida; order Poales; family Poaceae; genus Lolium; species Lolium multiflorum. The sequence goes on from JAUUTY010000179.1 coordinate 266,149, forward strand.
TGTTCATCAAATTCATGAAAATTGCTGGTGCATTTGTTAGTACAAATGGTACAACCAAGTATTCATGGTGTCCATACCTTGATACAGAAGTTGTTTTTGGTACATCTTCCTTCTTGATCTTGATTTGATGGTATCGACCTTAAATCTATCTTTGAGAAGACTCCTGCTCCTTGAACTTGATCGAAAAGGTCTTGGATCCTTGGTAAGGAATCTATTAAAGTATAGTGATAGTTCACACATTAGCAATTAGCACTGCCTCAAAGCAAACATAGGAACTAGGGTTACTAATTAATTACCAATGGAATTGATCTGTAATAGCCCAGTGTATAATTTTATCTGGTAGCAGCTTGTTTCCTTTATTTATCTTATATGCATGACTATTCTTTTGCTTGCAGACTTACTTAAGTGACAAACCCATCTAAGCTTGACATCCCCGGTAGTTCCTTAGGAAATACATCCTTAAACTCATTCACTACAGGAATATCTTCAATTCTCACCTCCTTCAGACTATTGATTTCCAATCCAATCTCCAACTCACTGTACTTATCTCCTTGGAACACTATTAGACCCATAAAGCCCAGTTGCCCCAGTGATATTGTTTTGTCTCCACGGTTAATCACCGCTCCATTTTCTGTCAACCATCCATTCCTAGGATGGCTGATATGTCCTTCATGGGTATGATGAATAGGTCCTTGAAATAGGTCACATATGGTTAGGACTTGTGCTTCTTTCACGTGGGTTACCAAGATCGTTTCCCCAGCGGATAGAGCAGTTATAGGGGTTTCTAACTCAGAACATCTAAGCCCGAATTTTTCCACAAATTCCAATGCAGAAAGAAATGATGTGGTTGCTCCAGTGTCAAATAATACTTTGCAGGATGATAGAATACTTAGCGTACTAAGACTGTTTGATCCGACTCTTCAGCTTGTTCCAAAGATGTGCAATTCAGCTTTTCATAAGGCTTTCCCCTCTTGTTTGGGACTGAAGGGCTTGGTTGGTGTTGTTGTTGTTGTTGTCTTGCAGTTGTTGTTGTTGTTATTTCCACCTCGTCCTCCAGAGCTCTATCCGCTCCACGACGACTTGTTTGGACACTCAGCTTGATGTGTCCATCCTTCCCACAACCATATGAGATGATTACGGGTTTTACGTAATCCTTACACCAAATGACCTCTCGAGGACACAATTGTTACTTGGAGATGATGCAGTTGGTGGGTTCGACTCGGCCTCCCCTGGTTGTATTGACTACCAGTAGTAGGTCGGTTGGGTTTGAAACTCCGATCAGGTATTAGTTTACTGATTGGGTACTTCCTTGGCTCTATACGACCCTCTTCCTCTGTCCTTGGACTTGCCGGTAATCATCCTCGAAAGTGATTGCCAAGTCAATCAGTTCTGGAATTCTGCAGTTCGTGCCAACCTCAGTTGCATCTTCATGTGGATTCATGCCTTTCATGAAGACCGCTTCTTCCGCTTCTCCTACCTTTATCCTACATCCTCAGTTACGCCACCTGGATAACCTATTAATCCAGACATACGCAGTTGGTGCGGTATTACATCTCGATTCAAACTCCCTCTTCTTGACTCCACCACGCTACTCAGGAACACTTGGAAGAGCATCCCAGAAACTTCTTCTTGAACTCTCCAGAATGACCTTGTCTGGAGGGTGTCTTTCCTTCTCTGAGTTCTCCCACCAGCAATCTTGCTGGTCTGACCATGAGATAAGTGGTATATCTAATCTTCTCATAAGTGGTGCAGCCAGTGCTTCAACTTCCGCTCGTATCCATGGGCCAATCTTGAGCGTCCAGTGGTTGGAGCTGATGTAAATGGTAGTGGTCTTGCATTTTGGAAGTCAGATAAGGTTACTCCCTTGCCTTCATTACCCCTATCATTAATGACATGGGTAAAGAAATCACGCATGTTCTTGCTTTCAAAACTTTCTGTGCCGCCTCCCTATCTTCCTCACATTGACCTCATACTCTTGTTGGAGATACGGGTGCAACATTGAGTCCAATGATGGTGGTGGTGCGTTCTACCTGCTCTAGGCTGTCTGCCTCCTCTTTCTCTCTTGCTTCCCGCTCTCTAGAGCCTCCTCGGTTTCTACTAACGCCATTTCCCCTAGTCCTCTGTAACAAAAAGCGATTACTCATAGTCCACATCCCGAATGTTTTTACAGGAGCTCAACTCATTTACTTGAGAACTAGTCACACAATAAAATCAAGAAGCAAAATCAAAACAAACATTTATTATGTATATACACCGTATACATAACATACACACGTATATTACATGTAAGTATATATAAACCACTTATTTGGCTCAAAGCCCAAGCCAACGGGAATTTAAAATACGTTCTATTACAATACCACCTAGATTACTTCATTGTTCCTTGGAGCTCTACTCCTCATCGTCTTCATTCGCCTCCGCATACATTCCTGGGGTCCATCCAGTATAGCGACTTGTCTTTCGGACACCATCCGGAACAAAGGTCCTTCCAGTAGGTATGTAATCTGAATCGGACGAAGTGCCGAGACAGAGATCAGTCATGCCTAAGTAGCTAGACAATGACTCGTACATATCCCCAGTAGGATACATACCTCCTTCTTCAGTCATCCATGAAGGATTCCTATTCACCCACCCTCATCTTCTTCTTCTTCTTTTTCTTGGTTCCCGAACTCTCAACTTCGTATTGTGATGGTTTAGATAATCCCATCTCCAAATCTAAAGAAATGGAATCGGTACCTTTCTCTTCCTTGTAGGTGTTGGTTAACCCACCACTCTCCTCTCCTGAATCCACCTTCAGATTGGCTCCTCCCTCACTCACCAGAGGTTCCCCAGAAAGCATCAACCCGTCGAGTTTTCGATCGTGGCTCCGAGCAATTTATGTTCCATGAGTGGTCTCCTCCATATCCAGTATCATACGATGCTGACACGTGTGGATAGTGCGGAACAAAGTTGGATGTAAATGGATCTTTCTTGGGCAACTGGTCACTCAAATCTACATAGCTGTCTAGGCTAAAGAACGGTGTAGTATGTTGTGGTTGTGCCCTCAAATCATGCATCCGAGCTTGGACTTTATCAGGGTCCGTGAACTCAGTCTCAGAAAGCATGTGTGTGACCTCCTCCACCATCTTCATGTGTAGCAAATACATCGTAGTCAGCAAGGACTTGCAGCCGTCCATGTGTTGTGCTGCCACTTCAGGATGTTTATGTGCCATGAGTCGATATTCAGAGTAGGATTCTCATCTTCCTCGGCATGAGGTACATGAGAATACTCTGAACACAACAATTCTACGGATTTGTGTTGCCTGATCTCGAGAATTGCCTTAAAGATAGCCATGTGGTACGCCGTTGTGAGTGTTTTGGCTTCTCCATACGGCATAATGCGACTCATCTCCAGTTGCTTAGGTAGTTGGACTGATACTACGCACTTGGCTAGGATTTCCCCATCATAATAGGTATACTTGATAACAGTGTCAAATTGGATATAATAAGCATCCCACACAGGAGAGCTATTATTGGTCCATCATAATCACCAAGCCAACCTCAACCTTCCTCAAAGTCCTCTTAGGAAATGTGTACGACATTATGGCTGTATACAAAAACAGAATATTAGTAGTGATAATGCATCATAATAGCTATAATAAAGAAGTATCGCACTAAAATATATGGTTTTGCTATTCTCAAGTGAATAATCAATCCTTTACTATTTCGACTAGACTCCTACATGTTTCTTCCCTATACTAGGTCTTTCCAACCTAAGGTCGCAACATTTGCTCTGATACCAGCTGCGGTGACCCAGCATACCACTGCATGTTGTAGTATACAAGTCGTTGATATGATCTTTGTGAAGGGACTTCTTCACAAATTGCCATATCAGTGGTACAACAGAAACATTGCAGTTCATAACACCCCATACTTTAGTACAAACATTGTCTTAACAAGTTGGTATTCTCACCGGTCCTATCGAACACCCTAAGATACTACTTGAAATACGATTACAACTCATAACAATATAAAGAGCTCACTCAACAACTTATTTTAGGTAAGTTCTACCGCTGCTCGGCTCTATGATGCTAGGGTATGTCACTACTCTTCCACCTCCGTGTCATACGATGCATGAACTATCCCATAGTCCTCGCCTTCCACTCGTCGGTAAGATCAGGTTCTTCATAGACCAGCTCGTAGCTCCTTCCAGTGCTCCATCGTTGATGGCCTCCACTTCCGGATTGCAGTCTAGCAAGGGTGTCGAAAGAGGTACTCAGCAAGTTCTAAAAGGATAAAAGGTGTTTGATGCACTTGCTTCGACCATTGATCGGGGAATCGCGGTCAATGCATGTTTTACAATCATTTCTTCAAAAAGGTTGCTTTTATTATGAAAGCTATGCCCGTCAGTCTCCACCGGTTGACTAGAACTTCATTGAGTTCCTTTCACGCGCGTTCGCAGGTTCCAGGAACGGGGGTGGCGATATGATTTGTTACACTTTCTGCGAGTGCGTTACTTTCCCACAAGAGATCTCACCCTTTTTGCCATCAGGGGAACTTGCCCCCGTTCACACTTCCTTTGGTGTGAGGCAAGGTATAAAGATCCAAGCCCCACACCGCCTTCTCAGCATTTGCAAATCCACCCTTTTGTCCAACCGTACACCTCCAGTAGACTTCCCCGATAATACGGCTTTACTCATGGTGTACTGGGACAATCCTTCATAGATGGTAGAGATTAACATCACTAATGGATGGGGATTTAAAGGATTTCCCAACCTATTGCGACGTTGCCTCCAGGCACCCACACGTCTCTAATCCGTTGGCGTGCGAAAGGGGAAAAAGATACGGCGGCTTCCCCAGAGCCATTATAGATCTCATGGTCAACGCGGTTTTTACGGCGAATCACTGGACGACATTGGTAATTTAATCCTGGGTGATATAACCCATTGTAATGGAACCTCCACCATATCAACACATACCATGGTTCCATTGCCCACCACATAGTCATATTCATAGTTGGAAAATAACATTTCATTTGCGATGCAGGAATGATAAGTATATAGCTTTGCTTCAAAGTAGTAGAAAATAATCAAGTTGACATGAGCAAGGGTGAACTTGCACGTGAGCTGAGATAGTGCGATTCAATGGGTTGATGGAACACAGACCTCGGGTTACCTTCCAAACATCATTGTCCGGTAAAGACAATGTTGTAAATCAAAATAATGCAATCATGGATGTATTATTTTATGTTGAATCCCTTTACCCAGTTGAGTTATAGCAATTTAGGGTTGCTTTTAAGATTTATGCCTTTGACGGTAATTTACAATTGATTTAAAGTATAAACCATTTTAATTCACACAAAGTACAACAATTCAAAGTAAAACTATTTACTTGGTAATTCCCTTAATTATTCCAAAAATAATTGAAAATTATAAAGTAACCCCTATAGTTTTTGAAATAAAAAGGAATATAGTATTTTTCTTGGAAAAATACCCTTTGCAATAGAAATGACTTGGAATATTAGAATTTCATTTTGAAATGTTTGAAAATAAGTATTTGAACTTATTTGAGATTTTTCCTTGATTTTAATTACAAGGAAATAATAGTTTAAAATTCCAAGTTATTATTTAAATTCTTAAAATTCATAATTTTGAATTTGTTTCATAAATTCCATTTCATATTTTATCTTTGTTAAGATTTATTTTTCATTCATAAATCCAATTTTTAATGGATTTTTAGAATTGTATTTTATTTATTAAAAATTGGCAAAGTTCTGGTCTTTTAATAATTGTTAAAAGACAAAAATGCCCCTGGCCCCTATTGGGCCCAGCCCAATACTCGAAGCCCATGGGACAGCCCATTATGGCTTGCCCCATAGTGGCTCGGTGGCGCCGAAGCGGCCCACCTCGCACACTCACTCGTCTCTCTCTCTCACTTGTTCTAACCCTAACCTCTCGCGACCCCGTGGCGATGGCGTCGCCCGCCATGACGCTAGCTGCCCCATAGAGCCATTTGTCGTCGCTCTCCTCATAGCAGCCACCTACGATGTCCCCCGAACCGCCCATGACGGATCTATCGATATGTCCGCGTGGTTTCTCCGATTACCTCCTCTCTGGCGAATCGCCTCCATCGCGGATCTCGTGGAGAATCGCGCGGGTGATCGGTGGTCTCAAACCGAGCCTCGTCCTCGCACGTCCCCGATGTACGCGCCTCAGAGGCCCGACTGGCGCAGTCTTCGCGCGTGCACGTGCCGTCGTCTCCCATGCCGTGCTTTCTTTGTGGTGGTGTTCGTCGGCGTAACGCCGGCGCCTTCCACAGCTTTGCGGCTGCGCGGCGCGCAGTGCTTGCCTAAGCCATGCCATAGCCTCCTACCACCCGGTGGCGTGTAGTAGTCTCCTCCATCTCCTTCTCCTCTCCCTGCCTGTGTCTCAAGCTATTGTGCTTCTTCTTCCTTATGCTCTGTTACTTTCGGTGATCTGTGATCTGCAATTCACCATGGTTGCTTAATCCACTTCATGCTTCCCTTTCTTGCCAAGCTCGTGGCCAAATCACCAATTTGCGAGTGCGGCCGGTGTTGCAGCAACTTCTTTGTACATGCTGTTTTGCTTAGCGTTGCTCCCTAGCTTGCTCTAATTTGGCTATGCTCTGTTGTGCTTGCCTATGAGCTTGCTATCCATGCAGTCATGGGCTTGCTTGTGCTTACTGGCATGTTACACTTACTTGTCTAGTCGTGCTGCTTTGTGCATCGGTGACACTTGTGAGTGCAGTGGTGCACAGCCAGTGCTTTTCTTGTGACTCATGTAAGCTATTGATCAAATTCAATGTCGAGTAATGTCTCAGTGCTCTTTGTGGCTAAGTGATTCAATTTCCTTGTGATGTTGATGCTCAAGCATCACTATCTTGGTTACTTAATGATCTAGACTTGTTCTGAGTAGTTTATAGTTACAGCTGTGTTGCTTAACAGGTATCTTTGCTTTGTCGATTACTTAGCATGGATGCATGATAAATTCATGCTTGGATTACTTAAATTATGATGAACTGCTTATGCAGTGATGATTTAAATGACTTGCTTGTATATGAATTTGCTGTTCATGATTCTTTTATAAGTAGTTAAAGTCTGAATCCATTTCTGGATAGTGATGTGATCTATTTGGCTTGCTCTTAATTGGTGCTAAGTGTGATGTGACCTCAGTAGCTACTGACTGTTTGCTCACATGGTTGGTTGGATCTTGTTGGCTACTCATCTTTGCTTGCATATTTGGGAATCATATTAAGTATGAATGCCAATATGCTTGCCTGTGAAGAAATCTAGGGTTTTACTGATGGTTGCTTGTAGTCTTGGCTGCTAATCTTTGCTATCTACTGGTGCTATCTATGCATGTGATCTTGCTAGTGTGTACATCTGTGCATGATTTCTAGCTACTGTGCACATGATCTGTATCTGGATGGTTTCTATCTTAGTAGCTTTTGACTGGCAGTAATCCTTGGTGAAAACCAAGTGATGATCTACCCATATGAGCATCTGCTCATCCCATGCTTAGTTCATGCATATGATGGATCAGATCCATTGGATCTCTTCCAGGGAACTAGGTATACCTTGTTCCAGCTCCCAGAAAGAAATATTTTGTTGTTGCAGTCTTGTGGTTTGTGCAAAGCCCTTCACCTCCAGGATCTTGGATGATCTTCTCAGGCCACCATGATTTATGGCTGAGGTTTTGTGTGTTTGTTCTGTTCTTGAATAAGAGCAGGGATGAACCTGTGTTGCTCAAAACTTCACCCTTACACAGTGAATCTTATACAGTCATTGTGCACTGGTTCTAGGGTTTGTAATCCCTTTTATATCATCTCTACTTTTACTCGGCCATGACACACAAGGCACAGTTGCTGTGACTCATCCCTTGCATTTGCCTTCTTTGTTAGCAGTTGTAACAGCCTTCATATATGGAAACTTAGACTGGCCTGCTGGTGTTAAATCATACCTATTCCTATCTTTGGCTGCTGTCGGAGTTTGGACAAGCACAAGTGTCTCTGACACTTCGTTCATTCCAAAACTGAATACTGACTTTCTATTTACCAAACTGAATTTCTTACTTATTTCTGGTTAGTATACATTATTTGTTGTGCGGGTTTGAAGGTGAATATGACAGTGTTCTCAAGCATTTAGTTTAGGTTTTAGTTTTAGGAGAAAATTGTAATCTTTATTTCATTTCTGTTTATTATTCATCCATTCTTTTTATCAAGAATATTGTAAAGAGAACTTTGTAATCTGTGTTGTGATATCAATAAAGCTCAAGTTTTTGTTTATGAGCTTTTGATCTATGTAATGTTTAAATTCTGAATTAAATATTGTATTTAATATTCAGTTTGAAATTCAAAGTCATTTGAATTTATAAATTGTGTTTGAATTATGAGTTCTATTTTATATTGTTCAATGCTTATTGTTAAATGTATTAACACTTGTCAAATGAAATCAATTCCCCAAATCAACAAGATACAAAAGAGATCATGTCGAAATTTCCCTAACTCACATTGCCTAGCCCTAAGTGCAAAATGAGAGAACCTCGATCCCTCTTAGGTTTTATGTGCAATAAGGCGCGAAAATTTCCCCCGTTTTGCGATGGAATGCACATCCCATTTCTAAATCTACCCTTCGTTGTTCCTATGTTCTGGGTTATTACACTATCTCCCTTGTTTTATGTTGCTGTCTCTGAACTGCTCCAAGCCATGGTCAACAATTTGCATACTGAAGGGATCTTGCAGGCACCTCTCGGCATTCCAAACACTGATTTCTCAATCATACAATATGTCGACGACACCTTACTTGTGATGCAAGCCTGCCCAACTCAGCTAGTTGCACTCAAAATGACCCTTGAGCAATTTGCCCAAGCTACTGGATTGAGAGTAAATTATGCCAAATCTGCTCTAATGTCAATAAACATATCGGATGAGCTGCTTGCATCACTTGCCTTGTCTTTTGGTTGTGCAGTGGGTACCTTACCATTTACCTACCTTGATCTCCCTATGGGTACTACCAAACCCACAATACATGATTTATCTCCTTTGGTAGGCCTGGTGGAACGTCGTCTCAATGCTAGTGCAAGGTTTCTTAATTATGGGGGAAGGCTGGAGTTTGTGAGATATGTCCTCTCTATCCTTCCTACATTTTATATGAGCTCTATCTTGGAGATCTGCAATCGTGCTCAAAGGCATTGTTCATGGGCTAAGGAGGAGGAAGCACGCTCAGGTAATGCACTAGCTGCGTGGTCTATGGTGTGCCGCCCAAAACAGCATGGTGGCCTTGGTGTTCTGAACTTGGAATTCCAAAATAAAGCTTTACTCTTGAAACAACTCCACAAATTCTATTCCAAAGATCCCACTCCATGGGTTTCCTTGGTTTGGTCTCTATATGGGAATGGTGTGCCAAATGCCATGTCCAAGAGGGGTTCCTTTTGGTGGAAGGACATTTTCAGCTTGATAGAGGATTATAGAAGTATCACAACTTGCAAAATTCACAATGGCACATCTGTCTTATTTTGGAAGGATTTTTGGTTGCAAGGAGAGCTCTTGTGTCATAGATTTCCCAGGATTTTCTCATATGCTGCCAATGAAGATGCCTAGGTGCAAACAATGATTAGCTGGATAATTTGAATGAAGGTTTTTTCTTACCTTTATCAGTGGAAGCTTTTCAAGAGTGGCAAGAGGTGACGCAGATTATTGGTGGCGTCCAACTTTCATATCAGCAGTTTGACATGCGGGCCTTTGTTTGGGGAGCTAAATATATCCCATCCAAATTTTATAAGTTGTTGTTTGCTCCGCTTTCTCAAGATGCTGCCCTGAATGCTATTTGGAAATCTAGGGCTATGCCCAAGTTGAAAGTCTTTACTTGGTTACTCTTTCAGGACAGACTCAACACTAGAGACCTGATGCAACGCAAATATTGGCATATTGATACATGATATAATTGTGCTATGTGCTCAACGAATATTCTTGAAACAACCCAGCACCTTTTCTTCCAATGTGATTAGTGTTGGAATCTACTGGATATCCATTGGAACTTCAGTAGGGTCTTTTCTCTTAACTTTTCTGCCACTAGAGCAAGTTTTGTTGGCCCCTGTTTCTTTGAAATTATAGCCTGTGCTACTTGGAACATCTGGAAAGGCAGAAACGGTTTAATTTTCAACAATACACCTGCTGACTTTGACAGATTGAGAGTCTGCTTCCAAAGTGATCTGCTGCTTCATCGATACAGAGTTGAAACCATAAGATAGGATAATTATACATTTAGAGGTGTCAATTTATTTATACATTTAGTGGTTCTTTTTTATTTTCACATTTCTAGGTATTAATGCCAACAAATATTTCAAATATGTAAGCATGGAATATCTTCACAATTAATGTTCTAGCTATATGCATAGTTCCCCTACGGTAGAGGTGTCAAAAAAAGAAAACTCTAGTGCATAATCAACTAAAACTTGCCACTCTTTTGATGTAGAGAATAAATAACTTATCCTTCTTGCTCCTGGGGATCGATACCCTACTTCCGCATTGAGAGGTGCTACAGTGAACCCCTGCTCTTGGGGGTTATCAACGCCTTCCGCTACCACGATCTTGTGTTGGGTCAGGGATAGGGAGAGAGGAGGAAGAACTCGGTCGAGAGTGACTAGAAACCAGAGTGGATTGGATAGTTCGAGCATTTCGGGAGAGAACAGTATGTGTACTGTATACGTATATACGATGGAAATGCAAATATATATTGGCCAGTATATGGGGATAAGTGGCTGCAAGGGCATCTATCAAATGTAGAAAGAATCGCAGTGGCGTTTTTCGAAAGTTGAAAGTTATTTGCAACGTCATCTATCTATTTTTTTTGCGGGTAAAATAGGAACTTTATTAAGCAGGAGGGATTACAAGTCGATCAAGATCAAGAGCCTGAAAGACAGCTTCAGGTCCCGTACCTAACAAAGTAGCATTGAGGTTCTCTAGTCTTGCTAAATTTTCAAGATCATGACTAACCCTCACTTGCAAACGTTCCACTTTTACAAAACTACACTCACTCCTTTGACTAGCTAGAAATTTAATTTGGGACACAAAATGTAAGAGGGGCGATCTGTTCCCTTAAGAATTTGTCAAACCGCATACATATTAAATAGCTCCAAGTTCCAACAATGAATATGTTCAAAATAGACATTAGCCAAGTAGACATTTGTACTAAAATTTAAAAGCTATATGCTCCGGTAAAATATCTAAATGGTACAATCTTCTTTACATGTTCGGAAGTGGTGGCTGTTAGGGCAATATGCTTGTTGTATTACCAGGGGGCCAAAGGCCACAATATATAGTACATGTGTAATGGTGTGTGCTTCATAGAAGAAAACCCCTTAACACATGGGGAAACTATAATAGACAGATATACATCTAACACCCCCTCAAACTCATGTGATCCACAACACTGAGTTCAGAGAGTAAGAAATCATACATGCTCGAGTCTCAGGCTTTCAAAGAAATCCGCCAACCGCAAATCTGAAGGCACATAATGAACCGCAACAACATCATTCTTACCCGTGCACGTGTGTAAAAAGCATCAACACCGATATGCTTGGTCACTGCTTGACCGGATCACGCAATACTGGATAGCACTCCTCGTACTGCTGTGACAAAAGGAGTGTGTGTTTAGAGACCCCAAAATCAGAAGCAACCACCGTAACCAAGTCACCTCAAAGAATCAAAGCCATAGCCCGTAACCCAAATTTCAACACTCGAACGGAACCGGCGGGACCTGCTTCATCTTCCAAGCAACAAGTGAACCACCAAGAAACACACAGTAGGCAAAGCAAAACGATGATCCGTAGGATCACTCACCACGAGTCCGGCGAGCACCAGAGCCGGAGAGAGCTGGAACGGGGAAAAAAAAGGCGACGAGTGATCGTGCAACGAAGATAAGAAGAACACGGAGGAGATGACTATAGTGAACAGCGGTAGAGCTGAGACAAACCGACTCAGAATATGAACAGGATAAGAAATAACAGGATGAGTGACAGCAAGATAAACAAGACTCCCAACAAGGTGGCGATAACGGGTGGGATCTGGAAGATCACCATCAGTAGGATGAAGTTTAACATTAAGCTTCATAGGAGTATCGATCGTGCGCTCATCCCTAAAGAGCATCATGAGCAAGAATATCCCATGTACTTTTCTGAGAGATAGAAAAGCCATCACAAGTGGAGGAAACCTCAATGCCAAGAAAATAGCAAAGAGGACCAAGATCAGCCATAAGAAACCGATCACGAAGACGAGCCTTGACGAAGTCAAGGATCATCACCCGTAATGATCATATCATCAACATAGAGAAGAAGAAGAGTACGTCCACGAGGAGAAGTGTGAACGAAAAGTGCTGGATCATGAAGACTAGGAGAGAAACCAGCAAGAATTGAAAAGAGAGGCGAAGCGCTCAAACCAAGCACGAGGGCCTGCTTGAGACCATAGAGAGAAACATCGAAGACGACAAACCATCCCATCGGGAACAGAATACCTAGGAGGAGCTGCATGCAAACCTCCTCACTCAACTCGCCATTAAGAAAAGCATTCTCAACATCAAGCTAGGAGACAGACCAGCTGCGAACAAAAGCACAAAGAAGAAGGGTACGCACAAGAGTCATATGAGCCACAAAGGCAAGTCTCATCATAGTCACTACTTTCGTGCTCCCGCTGAAAGCCACGAGCCACAAGACGCGCTTTATAGCGCTCAAGAGATCCATCGCAGCGAGTCTTAATTTTATAGACCCACTTACACGTGATAGGACGAATACCACAAGAGGGAGAAACAAGATCCCAAGTGCCAGTGCGCTCAAGCGCAGCGATCTCCTCAGCCATGGCAAGCTGCCATTCAGGATGACGCTTGGCATCCCGATAAGAAGTCGGCTCGGAAACGACAGAGAGACCATATTGACTAGGAGAGTAACGGACTGGAGCACGACGCTGACAAACATGCTGTGAAGGGGGAAGCTCATCGGCAGAGGACAACTCATCAGAAAAAGAGGAAGAAGGGACAACATCGGAAGGATCCAAAGCCGGAGAACGAGGAGTACTAGGTGGACTAGACGAACGAGAGGATGGCGCCGAAGGGGCGCAGAATAGGAGGGGGAGGAGACGGGCTAGTCAGGGTGCATCCCAAAAGAAGGAGAAAGAGAGGAGCCATCCACCTGTAAGTACCTGAGGTGGGACTGAGGATGGGAGACGCGTCTCATCAAACGCAGACATCACGAGAGATGCGCATCCGACGACCAACGGGGTCCCAACAGCGATAGCCCTTATGCTAATCTGTATCCGAGAAAACACACTCAACGAATTGAGCGGTCAGCTTGGTGCGATCGCGAGGAGGGAGAAGAACATAGCAAACGCAACCAACAAGACGAAGGGTCGAGTAATCAGGAGAGCGACCAGACGCTAGAGGAATGCCACTGAAGGGCAAAGTAGAAGGTTGAATGTTAATGAGGTAAGTCGACGTAGCGACAGCCCTCAGCCCAGAAATGCGGTGGAAGAGAGGAAGCAATCATCATAACATGTAGTTCGAAGCATTATGACGATGAGTCGCTACACCATTTTGAGCATACGCCGGGACACGAGAATCGGGCAAGGTGCCCCCGTCTGTAAAGAAGAACACCACGCAAAAAGTTAGAGACATACTCCGCAGAGTCACGAAACACACAAATAGGCGTGGAATACTGAGTACGAACCATGGCCGCAAAACGCTGATAAATAGGAAGCACCTCACTGCGAGAGTGCATAAGAAACAACCAGGTGTATCTCAAAAAAATCATCAATAAACAAATATAGTATCGATGACCCCTTCGAAGCAAAGGGAGTCAGACCCCAAACATCCGAATGAACTAAACCAAAAGGTCGCCTGAGATACAGACGCACTAATAGGATAGGGAAGCTTCGAACTGCTTTGGCTGGCCTACAACCTCCCGACACGCATCCAAAGACACATCTCCTGGTGACAGACCCCAGAAGACCACGCCGAACTAATGACGATAAGCGGGAGCCCGAGGTGACCCGGCCGATGATGCCACCGCTGAAAAGATCCGTGTAAAAGAACCATAGGAGAACTAACGAGATGAAGTGGCGGCGGAAGGAACGTGAAGCCGGGCCTAACTCCCAAGAGCCCGGGGACTCAAGGCGCGAGGCCTCCAACCAGGGCCCTGTACGGCAGTCCTGAACATCACAAGAATCAGGCGTCAAGAATGACGCGACAACCAGAATCGCTAGCTGACTAGCGGAAAACGGTTCATCTTAAGACTAGGAACATGAGAAACATCGGGAACAGAGAAAGAGGTAGTAGAAATGGTGCCTCGCTGGAAACATGGAGGGAGGTACCATCAGGTGATAACACGAACAAGAGAAACAAGAGAGCGAAGAGCAAAGAAAGAATAGAAGACGCAGAGGTCATATGAAAAGAAGCTCCGAATCCAGATACCACGGGGATGACGTACCTGACTGTGTGGAAGGTGGTGGTCGTGCGGTGCCGAAGAGCCAGCATGAGAACCAGCAGTACCCGTCGAGGAAGAGCCTGTACCAGCGAGCAGACACGAAGACCACGGATAATGTCCTGACTCGAGAGCGCAACAGAGAAGATCTGAAGAACCACCGACGACAGTATGTGCGGCTGGCGTAGCTGGAGATCGCGACCAGGCTAGCAAGAGTGGGCCCTGCCACAGCAGGTGCAAGGAGGTGATGTCGAACCACGAGGCTGCTGGGGCTGACGCTGACCCTGGAATGGAGGAGTAGGAAGTATCGGCCGTGGCCGCAACGGCCGGCGGCATAGGAGGTCCACGGGAGACGGCACAGGAGGACCAGGCGCAGAACAGAGGGAACTTCAAGAAGACCAGCACCACGAAGACGAGTCTCTCAGCACGAAGCTCGGCAGTACCTCAGAGAGCGGAACACGACCACGGGCAAGCAGCTGGGCCCGGCGCGCTCAAACTCCTTGGAGCCGCGACAAGAACTCAAAACGCGCGGAAACTCCAGATCCGCGCACGCTCGGAACAAATAGGACAGGTGGCACACATAGCGTATGGAGAGAATCAAGCGACGCAAACAGCGGCACTCGAGTGTAGAACTCATCAATAGTAGAATCACCCTGAAGGGCATGCTCCGGTGGACCATGATAGGTAGAGAGCATCCCGGACGGCCGATAGCCCGACGAAGAAAAGCCCACCGAGCAAAGAATGGGAAGACCCATAAACTCAGCCGCATGAGGCGGTAACACCGGAGGTAAGAACAGAAAGACGAGCATCCTCATTCATCCACCGAGTGTACTCGGTCAGATCCAGCGGTAAGTCGCAACGGCGGAGAGTGGTCCTGGACCTTCCGGCATAACTGCCCGAGTAGTGTCATCGCACTCTTGGATGCATCCTTATCCGCCCGAGTAGCATCGGGGGCAAGGGCAACGGTGCAACAAGCACCGTAGGAGCAACGGGGCGCGCGGACAGAGACCTCGCCAGCACACCCAAAGACGAAGACCGCGCATGTGGACGCGCATTAAGGCAGCAAAATCAGGGTAATTCGAGCCATCAAAGATCACCGGGCAGCAAGGGATCGCAACATAGCCCGAGGAAGACATAGCTCTATCTTTTTTTTTTGCTTTTTTTTCAGATCGAAGTCAACTCAGGAGAGAGAAAACGGATCGGGGAGCAGAGGCCGCTTCTCCGTCCCTGGTGGCAGAGACGCGCAACGGGAGGCACGGGACGGGCCTGGATGGGCGGCAGAGGGCGGCGGGAGGCGCGGGACGGGCGGCTGAGGACGGCGGCCGGCGGCAGAGAGAGAAACGGCAGCGGCCGAGGGCAGCAGCCGGCGGAGGAGAGCGGGACGGGCGGGCGGCGGGAGGGACGGGGCGGCGGCCGGCGGGGGAGATGGCCGGCGGCAGCAGCCGGCGAAGAAGAGGTGCAGGGACGGAACAAGCCAAGACGCACCACGCGCGGGCTAGAAGAAAAATAGGATCAAAATTAGCTCTGATACCACTGATGGAAAGGGCTAGGCAATCTACTTTATACACGTCAACACCCCCTCTCACGTGTGACGGGAAGACGAGAAGACAAGTCAACACGTGTAGAGAGGCAAAGAGGCAACGGAAGGCCGGATACACACGACATGAAAGAGGCACGGGAGCGGATACAACGGATGGAGACCGGGGATTTTTAGAATAAATTGTGAAAGCCGGGATTTGAACTGAGACCTGGGCTCCGATACCATGTTAGGGCAATATGCTTGTTGTATTACCAGGGGGCCAAAGGCCACAATATATAGTACATGTACAGGTGCACATATGCAGAAAGCCCCTAACATACGGGGAAACTACAATAGACAGATATATACATCTAACACGGGCATGGCCACTTTACCGGATCAACTTTAGCAGACGCATATATACACATATCGATTTTTGAATGGTTGTAAAGACACTATCCTCGTCACCGAACTTCCCACATTCCTTTCCCGATTGTACAATTGCCCTTTTTCTTAAGGACAGTGCTGGGCGTCCCCCGGGGATCTGATTCCCCAGCCCCCGGGTCCCCAACCGTCGGATCAACATCATGGACGGTTAGATTTGTATGTAGCAAAAAAAACCTCCGGCAGCAAAATAAACACCCCGGCAGCAACTTCATGTAGCAAAAAACGATTCGCTCATGAAATAAAAGAAAACGTCTGAGCTCGCCGGAATCTCACCGGAGACCTCGCCGGAAAGATCGTAGCAAAAAAAGTGTGCTATTGTAGCAAAAATGATTATTGTTGGATACATTGATGGGGAACTCGCCGGGGAACTCACCGGAGAACTCACCGGAGACTCATTGAAGACCTCGCTGGAGACCTCGTAGCAAAAATATTTTACAATTGTAGCAACATCGCAAAAAAAAAGTAGCAAAAAAATAATTCCTATGTTGCAAATCCACGAAACATATGGCCACAAAATCCCCAAAACACAATCCCGCAGGTAGCAGCACATAACACCATTGGAAGCAACCCCGACCACGATTGGTAGCATCGCCGTGTGTCGTTTGCAGCACCCCACGCCATCGAACAATGTAGCATCATCGCCAACCTACAGTAGCATCTTCAGATGCGGACGGTAGAAAAATCGCCACCCTTTTGCAGCTATGACCGCTTGGGGTTGCACCCATATGGCCGATGAGGAAGGCGGCAGCCGTAGGCCAGCACGGACGATGGCGACGTGCCGTCGACTACCTCGGCCTTGGGAGGAGGAGGCCACGACCGGGTCCATGGGAGGTCCAGGACATCACACCGGCGGCGGAGCAAGAGGCGGCGCCGGCTTGGAAGTCAACGGCGCGGAGCCGGATCATGGAGGAGCGGTCGCAGCAGCCGGAGACGAACCTTGCCGCGTGGCGGCGGTAGCTTATGGGGCCACGGCGGCTGGATCAGGGCATGCGACGTCGCTAGGCACGAGGACGCGGTAGCTGAGGGTCCTCGGCGGCGGTGGGGTGGAGGGGATACGGGCGCGTGGCTAGGCACGGCGGCGGAGCGCGGTGGCTGGCTGGGGAACTCGCCGGGGCGGCGGAGCGCGGTGGCTGGCTGGGGAACTCGCCCGAGAAATTAATGGCGTTAAACTGGGGCCAAAAACGTGTGCTGGAAAGAGGAAGAAGGAAGGAAGTGGTGGAGATAAGGTGGGCCCCCTTGGACACGCGTCACGCGCGCGAACAGGAGGTCGCGGGGCGTTCCGTCCCCCGAGGGAAGAGAATCATTTTCCTTTCTTAAGCAGCTAATCCATGCACCATCATTCCTGGCTAGAAATCTTTCCAAAAAGAAAACAAAAACTGACGGGTCACTACCAGTACTCATCAAGTGCATGTGTGGCATAGATTTCAGTGCCCGCAGTCCTAGCCATAGACAGGGAGACAGGCAGAGCAGAATGAGCAGTACACGATAGATTCCTTGACGGGGCGTCGCCAAAAGCTCAATCAGCCTCGCTAATCACCGGGGTCCGGCCGGTTTCGCGATTCGTCGTGCCCGATTGACGAGACACTGGCTCAGGGCAGGAGGCACCATGCATGCGTGTGTTCATGTGCGCATGGCGTAAGTCCATGAGATCAATCTCTGATGTCACGGCATGTCAAGGAGAACTGAGACAGCTGACGGCCATTAAAAGAATGAGTTGGGTATCGATCGATCGAAGTACGTGCTCGTGTTAGCTTTAGTTCCGGTTTGCTTGTGGTTTAGTTCCGGTTTGCTTGTGGTTTAGTTCTAGTTGCCCAACGGAGCTGCGCAATAGTCTCGGTTGTAATAGTAATCGGAACTAAAGGGTTCTTCATGTGGTGCGTCCAGGGAGATTAGGGATCCCGATCCGTAATACAAACCGGAACTAAAGGTGTCCACGTGTTAAGCGTAGGGAACCGGCCATTTCTCTGCCGCGGCAGAGAACAGAGGTTTAGGTTTTTGTGTTTTCCATTCAACTCGACGGTACTGCATACATATTCAAGGAACCATTACACAACATTGTTATGAATATAGACATTGTCATGAAATACAGTACACGTAATGCATATTACATCTCTTTACGATCTCTATTGTCTATCCTTAATGTCTAAATATATAGTCACGATGGTATTCTTCATTTGGAGCTATGACCTTCCTAACTAAGAATCATGTCAATTCCTTTTGTATTGCTCGTACGCGATCCTTTGATAGGAGAGCGTCTCGCACGCATTGCATCTAATTTTTAAAAAGAAGATCAGTATATATGAATGGAACTCAACACAATTCATGGTAATAAAATAAGATTGTGAATTACGTACATGAAGGGTAGAGATAACCCCCCCGATAAAACGCCATCTCACAAATGAACTCGTAGACGTAGTATCCACATAAATTATTCCCGGTTTTCTGCTTGAAACACTTTACGAAAATATAGTTCGATCAAACTAATAATCAAGTATGATACTGCATGGTATTGAAACAATAATCAAAGAGATTCGCAAACATAACTATAGTACTCCTTACATTGCGATCTCGAAATGTAAGCTCTTGTTTACATTCACCCGTAACAGTTTTGATGAACCGTTTCCAAACCCTACCCGGTAGAAAAAAAATGAGTAAAGGAGTTATTAATTACTTGATACAGGGAATGAACAGAAGATGCCGATATATGGCGATAATGATTGAAACCTCTGGAGCATTGCATTCAAGTCCGCCCATTGTCCATGGTCTTTACGTTTCGATCCATGACACGTACTACTCCTTTGTCAAGCCGAATGACTAGGAGAATATAGTGGAAGTTGCGCATGCATAACTTGGAGGAATAGTTAGACTTAAGATCGAGTAAGCGAAATCGAATGTGTACAAGACAGTAACACTCACTCGAAGTTGTAAGGAAAGAATATTTCCGATTTGGTTTCTTGTTTTACTAAAAACATTAGCAAGTTATCCTCAGTGTCCTTGGGGTATTGTTGTACCGTAAATTGATGAACGGTATTTGGGTCAGTGAACCCAATGTCATAGATTAGTCCTCTTTTGCGTTCGAGAATCTTCATTTTGCATAATATATAGCGTATAAAATAATATAGTGAGGATAATTACTAGTGCAATGAATGAGCTAATCTAGAGACTTAATTATAGAAATAAATCACTTACAGACAATAGCAACTCATGAGAGTTTTGTGGAGGGCGTCTTGATTGAATAACTGAAATAGTTCTTCAAACTCAATGTGTATCACCTCATTTCCACGGAAGTAATGCTCCTCTCTAATTCCCACTATGAGCATGATGTTCCCGTCCTTACAGGCTTGCATGTACCAGTCATGCAATTTTCGCACTTGTCTTTGCATATGCGGGAGCTGGTCAGGTTTGACGAGAGGCTTCTCGTATGTGTATCTGTATGCCAATTCATCAGTGGGAAAGTAACCTTCGTATTGGACAACTATACCAAGATTATTAGCCATCTGTGTGACTATTTATGCCGTCTCCGGGTCATCATAGAAGTGCACGGTGAAGGGGATTATCGATTGTTTTCCTGTTCTCTGAGCTGGGCAATTGTTTTCCCTTTTGCACGACTACTTGCATGCTGCTCCAAATCCACTCTCGAGGACAGTATAATAGAGTGGTCATAGTCTGATGCCAACTCAGCTGGCTTTGCTTGCATCTCGACAGAGTGCCTCACTGTATGCGATGGTATATACTGCTTTGGCGGGGGTCGTTTCGGTGCAAAATGCTTCTTCACCTCAGCCTTTGAGATAGCGGCGAGTTCCTCATCAGTCTTCTCGTATGGTAACTTGGGAGGAGACTTCTTAGCAGCCGAGTCTGCTTAGGCGGCAGAGGCGGTGGAGTTTGCTGGCGCGGAGGAGGCGGCGGAGTCTGCTGACGCGGAGGAGACGGCGGAGGAATCGGAGACGGCTGAGGCGACGGTGTCTACCTTGGTTTCAAATTTGGAATCACGATGCCTTCCTTTCGCCATAGAATGGTGCCTTTAATGACATCTCCGAGTTCACTCAGATCCCGTCTTCAACTGCATGGAAGTCCAGCTTCAGCCCCACAAAATCTTTCACAACTTCATCCACCCCGACAACAGCGTAGCCAGCTGGAACCACCCGGCAGTGGTAAGTTGGTCTAGGTCCAGAAGGTACGACTAAGCCGACTTCCACCTTCATGGATATGTTCACAACTTTCACATGCAGATCACACATGCAGCTCTCAGTGATATCATCCACGGGGTAGCGAGGAGCAACCATCACTGCATCATCATCAGTTGGGAGCTTCGTGGAAGCCACGCTGTTTTTCTTCTGAGATAGTGGGTCGGTGGCATCGAATGCATGATCTTCATGCTGCCGCTGGGATGGGCCACTACCTTGTTGGCTAACTACTTCATTTATTTGCTCCTGCTGCAACCTTAATGTTTCTTCTATCTGCGACATCCGGTCTGCTTCCCTTGCTTTCTCCTCCCATGGTTTTTATTAGGAAATCTCTTCCTTTCCTCGGGAAACCCTAACTTCCACAGAAGGGAGCTTGGTGTGCCTCGTGTTCTTCTACCGTGTTCAGGATTCACAAGGGCACGTGACAGCTCGTTGTTCTCTCTTTCGGGATGGAACTTCCCCTCCCACACCTCCTGATGTGCAGTTTTAAGGGCTTCGGTAGGTTTTGCGAGATCACCTTTCGTATAAATACAAATCCCTATTTTTGGGTCCAACTTTCCCCCAACCCCGTCGAACCCCTACTTTGCATGTTCGGTCCACTATGATGTCTCTGTATTGATCTCTTTGTCGATCAGTTCCTTCTCATCTTTCTCCCACTTAGGTCTGTTAGACTTGTAGCCACCTAGACCCGTAACATGGTGATGTATCTCCAACTTTGCATTTGCCTTATTTTTTCGACCTTTTCTTAGCTACATCTGAATTCTTGAACAACACGAATTCGCCCCGGTGATCTTTTAGCTTCTTATTCTCTCCAACGAACTGTGGAGTCTTGTTTTTCAGGATAGATTCATGGAAAAATATTTTCTTGTGGTGCTTGAATTGGTTGGACATCTTCTTAAGAGCCTAGGCATTGACTTTTTTCTCTATAACTTTGTTGTGTGGATCCACCTCTTTCGGTGCGATGAAATTTGTCATGAGCGTATTCCAAAGCGTATTTTTGGATCTATCCTCAAAATAACTAACTCCTTCAGGCTTTGGCTTATTCCATTCTCGAGTGGTGATCGGGGTGCTGTCCCTAACAACATCTCCGCATTGACTTAGAAATTATCTTGCGATCTTCGCGGGAGCAGTCAGTTAGCCATCATCAGCAACTTCGTCGATGTTGAACCTAGCACTATCGCTCAACTTTTGGCTGGGCCTTATTTCTTTACAGAAGTTTGGCTCGATCCGGAGGGCTAAAAGAAGAAAGAATTAATCATCAATATATATATATATACAAATCAGTTAATGCATCTAGTCAGAAGTGGCTTAATTTATATATCCCGCTGGACTTTGTAATAACGAAGGTTCCACCGGAGCCGTCTTCTTCTTCCTCCATTCTCTCACCGGAGCCGTCATCTTCTCCCTCACTGGAGCCATCTCTTCTCTCGAGATCGTCCGCTCCCTCACCGTAATCGTTTAGATAAGTTGAGGTGATATCATCTTCATCGGCTATGATATTCGCCATACACTCTTCTTTTTCTTCGTCTCTATCGCGGTCCATAGTTTCTGCAAATACTTCCTACTCCCGGGTGTAGTTACACCCATATCTAATATACTACCATACAGAAGTATATCTGATACCTTATCATTTTGAGTATGTTCATACACTATATCTAAGATACTCCAACTAAGTTTGGTGAAAAAAATGCAAATGAACTCATAGTTTGCACTATATATCCTAAATACATGCATATGTATACGTAAAATATGAGTGTATGTAAAAAAAATCTACATACTGCCTACAAAGTAGTATATATACTACCAAAATAGTTTAATATACTTCATACTACATGTACATACTCTTCAGTTTGATAGATACTTACTAGATTATGAGAAACATACGTGGGTGTAGCTACACCCGGGTGTAGTATGAATATGTCATATATATATATATAGTTATTAGCCACATAGGTACCTTGCAAAATGAAATAACACGTCCTTCCATCGTCCAAATTTTAATACACACTGTGTATTTTCTATTTCTTTATATTTCTAATCCATCTCTAAATATTTCTAAAAAGAATAATAGTATTTCTATTTTTCCTATTTCTATTCCTCCTATAATAACTATTTCATATATTCCTAATTTTATATTCCTAATTCTATTTCTCCAAATAATAATCTATTTCATAATTCATATAATAACTCTTTCATCTAATAAATAATAATAACTATTTCATATAAGAACTTATAAAAACTATTTCATATAAAAATTCCTAATTCTATTTGTCCTAATAATAATAACTATTTCACAATTCATATAATAACTATTTCATATAATAACTAATAATAACTATTTCATATAAACACGAATAATAACTATTTCATATAAAAATTCCTAATTCTATATTTAATAATTACTACAATAACTATTTCATATAATACTCCCTCCATTCCTAGATATAAGGTGTATAGTTTTTTCAAGAAAAGCTCCAAAATATAAGGTGTATTGCGTTGAACCGCTTATTTGGACATTTTTTACGGATTCGATTGCATTTTCTTATGCAAACTCCTATGTTTTATCACATTAATAATTCAGGGGTAATTTTGCCCAAAACTCGTGTAACTTGCTTTCAATGTGCGTTTCTTAATTTCCGTACCAAAAACTATGCGCCCTATATCTAGGAACGGAGAGAGTAACTAACAATAACTATTTCATATAAAAAATCCTAATTCTATTTTCACTAACTATATGTTGCACTAACTAAAAACAGTAAAAATAGATAAAAGAAAAAAAACAGCGTAAAAATAGAAAGAAAAACAAAACAAAAAAGAGAGACGAGCAGGAGGGGCTCACCCGCGACGGTGTAGGAGAGCCCGGTGGCAGTGGCTCGTCGGAGATGAGGCAGCGGCGCGTTGACGATGGCGGCGTCCGAGAGGTGGCCGCGGCGTGCGACGGCGGCATCTAACGGTGATGGCGCACGTAGCGGGAGGTGACGGCGGCAGCGGCAGATTTTGGGAGCCTAACAAAGCGATTTTTGCCAAGTCCCAAGGTTATCTGCGGGAGGAAGGAGAGTGCTGTCATTTTAATTTCACACCACTTTAGTCCCGGTTGGTGGCATCAACCGGGACTAAAGTACCGGAACTAAAAGGTGATTTTCAGCGGTCAGCAGCGGTTCCCGCGCAACATCCCTTTAGTAACGGTTGGTCATACCAACCGGGACTAAAGGTATTTTCTAGGCTTCCCTATTTCCATCCTTTTAAACATTTGAAATGTGTTTGAATTTATATAACTTCTACATACTTTCGAATCTGACAAAACTTTCAACATGAAAAGTGTTTGAATTTAATTAAGTAATCCAAAAGATTTTCTGATTTCTAAACTAATTATTCTAACAACTAAAACTATTAACCATTTTGCCAATTTCAATTAAAAACGTATGAACTCATATCTTTTTCATGTTTTTGAATCTGACAAAACTTTCAATAGGAAAATTGTTTGAATTTGAATAATAAACCTAAAACCATTTTATGTTTTGAAAAATAATTGTTCTAACTATTCGAACTATTAACTATTTTCTGTATTTGAATAACTTTCAACTCGTGGTTGAAGTAGTCAACATCGCCGAGGTTAGGGTTTAGGGTTATGGTTAGGGTGCCGGTTCTGCTAGTCTGAGAAGGGTGGTTTTTAGGAGAGGAATCCGGAGCTGGTGGTGAGCAGAGGAGGGACAAAATGAGTACCAGAAGGATGGCTGATGCGGATGAGGAAGAAGAAGTCGGAGGAACAAGATGAAGGAGGGAGCTGGTGGGTGCAACCGGGACTAAAGGTGGTTTTGTTGCGCCATCTAACAAAACTGTCAGCGAGATAGTGGAGCCACCAACCGGGACTAACCTTTATTCCCGGTTGGTGGGTGCAACCCGGACTAAAGGTGGGTGCTACCTTCTCTTGAAATCAAATGTCACTAAAGGTGGGTAATACCAACCGGGACTAAAGGAACTAAATCAATGTCATTTTTGTTCAAATCAATTTCCTCAAGCATGCTCATCTAATGTTAATACATTGCATACATTTACATTATTACACCAAAAGAAATGGGAAATTCATTGCCATGTTGAGATACACATGTGTGCCATGAACCTTCTTCATCATTTATGATCGTGTCTGCCGTAACCATGGAGCATCTTCATCATTTAACTGGATGCTTGGGTCATTGTTCACAGTGAAGGGGAATTTCATCAAAATTATTATAATCTTCTAACATGTCCGTCTTGTCCTCCACTCCCATGATGTTTCTTTTTCCTGAAAGAACTATGTGGCGTTGTGGCTCATCGTATGATGTATTCGTTTTCTTATTTTTTTCCTTTCTCGGTTTGGTAGACATGTCCTTCACATAGATAACCTGAGCCACATCATTGTCTAGGACGAATGGTTCGTCTCTGTACCCAAGATTGTTGAGATCCATTGTTGTCATTCCATACAACTTGTCTACCTGAACCCCGCCTCATGTCTTGACCCATTTACACCTAAACAAAGGGGCCTTGAAAGAAGGTCCATAGTCAAGTTCTCATATCTCCTATATGTAACCATAATATATGTCCTTTTGCCCATTGTTATTTGTTGCATCAAAGCGGACACTACTGTTTTGGTTGGTGCTCTTTTTTATCTTGGGTGATCGTGTAAAATGTATTCCCATTTATCTTGTACCCTTGGAAAGTCAATACACAGTCGAAGATGGTGTCTTGGCCAAGAAGTACAGCTGATCTCCAATAGTGGTGTCATTCACGAGATATTTTTGCAACCAACCGCTGAAAGTCTCCATGTTTTCACGTGTAATACAATCGTCAGACTGCCCTGGGTGTTGGGAGCGTACAAAATTCTTGTCCATATACTTTGTAGGACTGTGTATTGTGCTTGAGTGAAAGAATGCCTGTCCATACTTATCATTGCTTTCTTTCCTAGCGGCCTTTTCCACTCAGTCTCCCCTCGTGCCGCGATTCAGGAACACCAATCGGCTTAAGGTTAGGAATAAAGTCTTCACAGAACTCAATGACCTCCTATGTTCCATAGCCCTTGGAGATGCTTTCTTCTGGCCTAGCACGGTTATGAACATATTTATTTAAGACTCCCATGAACCTCTCAAAGGAGAACATATTATGTAGAAAATCATGACCAAGAATGGAAATCTATTCGACTAGGTGAACGAGGAGATGCGTCATAATATTGAAGAAGGTGTAGGGATTCGTAGCATAGAAAATAAAAAACTTCCTACCGCAAGAACAAATAACAAGCCAAGAACTAATCTAGTAGATGGTAGCAACGAGGTGAAGATCAACATACCCTCGAAGATCGCTAAGCGTTAACGAGATAAATCTAGTGGTGGATGTAGTCGATCACTTGCCGCTTTGAAAAGCGCGTCGAAGATCTTGACGGTGCCACAATTTGGCAGCACCTCTGCACTCGGTCACACGTACGGTGCCAATGAAGAGGTCCTTCTCCCCGTTCCAGCGGGCAGAAGAAGTATTAGATCCTCCTTGGAATCCTGTCATCACGACGGAGTGGTGGTGGAGAAATCCTGCAGGGCTTCGTCGTAGCCGTGCAAGAGGGAGGAGGAGGAAGGGGCGGCTAGGGTTTGGGGAGAGGAGGCAGGGGCTGCGACTTGTGCACCTCTTAGGGCTCCCCTTGCCCTCCTTTTATAGGTGGAAAAGGTCCTTGAGTCGTCCAAGACCAGCCCCCAAAGTTTGAGACAGTTCTGGTAGGTTTCCGTCAGCTGAAACCTACTAGAACTAGGACTCTTTTGCCAAATCCGAATCTGACTTAGGGGAAACTCCTTAACCCTTATGGAAAATGTGGATACACCTAATATGGAACCCTCCGGAGTTCCTTAGACAGCCCTTGTCGTCCCGGACACTTCCGGAAAATTCCATAATATTCCGAACCCTTCCGATATTTCTAGAACCTTCTAGAAGCTCCGGTCAAAACACCGAACTTTTTCCGAACCCCGGAAAATGACTTCCTATATATGAATCTTATTCTCCGGACCATTCCAAACCTCCTCGGGATGTCATGGATCCCATCCGAGACTCCGAACAACATTCGAGCTCCATACCATATTCCATATCTACTTAAACAACAAAGAACCTTAAGTGTGTCACACTACGGTTCGTGAACTATGATCGAGACACCTCTCCGATCAATAACCAACAGCGGGACCTGGAGATCCATAATGTCTCCCACATATTCAACGATGACTTCGTGATCGAAAGAACCATTTACATATGATACTGATTCCCTTTGTCTCGCGATATTTTACTTATCCGAAGTTTGATCATCGGTATCTCCATACCTAGTTCAACTTCGTTACC
This sequence comes from Lolium multiflorum, assembly GCA_030979885.1. Classification (NCBI taxonomy): domain Eukaryota; kingdom Viridiplantae; phylum Streptophyta; class Magnoliopsida; order Poales; family Poaceae; genus Lolium; species Lolium multiflorum. The sequence goes on from JAUUTY010000179.1 coordinate 293,109, forward strand.
GATAAGTACTCTTTACTCGTACCGTGATATGACATCCCTTGTGATCCAGTCACATGCTTGCAAGCTAATTGGATGACATTCCACAGAGAGGGCCCAGAGTATATCTATCTATCATTTGGATGGACAAATCCCACTATTGATCCACATGCTTCAACCTATACTTTCCGAACACTTAATGCCACTTTTATAACTATCTATTTACGAAGTAGTGTTTGATGTCATCAAATAATTCATCTGGTGTAGGTGATTAACATGATCTCATGGTCGAATGATTAGGTTACTATGTATCTTAAAGCTTGAAGAAAAACGAACTTAATGACTTGATCATATGCTACGCTTACTATGGGTGTATGTCCATCACATAATTCACTTAATGATATGATTTTGTTATTAATAACATCCAATATTCATGATCAGGAAACCATGATCATCTATTAATCAACAAGCTAGTTTAACAAGAGGCTTACTAGGGACTCCTTTATGTTTACAAAACACACAAGTATTAATGTTTCTGTTAATACAATTATAGCATGGGATGTAAACATTTATCATGAACACTAAGATATAACATTAAACACTTTTATTATTGCCTCTTGGGCATATATCCAACAGAAGGATGGTGGGAACACCAGCTCAAAACTAAAGGACATTGGACCACATCATTCTGCAACTTCTATAGACTTTCTGGATTGATTACCTTCTGAGAAATTCCATTGAGGATTGCACATAGCTTCACAATGGGTACTCGAACCTTTTCCGGTAGAATCCCCCTCAATTCAATCGGAGGCAATTGCATCATTATCACGTGGCCGTTATGAGACTTCAGGTTCTGGAATTTTTCTCTGCCATATTTATTATTCCTTTTATATTCGGTGAGAATCCAGACGGGACCTTGATACTGCTGAGGCATTCAAGAAAGATTTCCTTCTCTGATTTTGTAAGAGCATAGCTGGCGTAATGACGCCCTTTATCATTCTCATTCTCGGAATGCATGTTGTCTCGTTCTTTCATATGTTGTTGGTCATGTCATGCTTCTGTTCTACCTTTTGTCTTCCCGTAAACGTCCAGGAAGCTTAGCAGGTTCACGTAAAGATTCTTCGTCACGTGCATCACGTTGATTGAAGAGCGGACCTCTAGGACTTCCTAATAGGGTAGCTCCCAAAATATAGATTTCTTCTTCCACATGGCCACGTGTCCGACAGCGTCATTCAGAACAGATTGTCCACCTGGACCCTTTCCAAAGATTACTTCTAGATCATTGACCATACCAAATATATCATCACCATTACGGTGGAATGGCTTCTTCCCGTGATCTTCCTCATCTTTAAAATGCTTACCTTTCTTTCTTACGGGATGGTTACGCGTAATAAATTGACGATGCCCCAGGACACGACCTTCTTAGATTTATCCAAATATATACTGTCAGTATCATCTAAATAGGGCTTGCATGCATTGTATAGGGCTTGCATGCATTGTATCCCTTGTTTGTCATTCCTGAAAGGTTACTAAGAGCATGTCAATCATTTATGGTTACGAAAAGCAATGCTCGTAGGTCAAATTCTGCATGTTTGTGCTCGTCCCACACACGTGCACTTGTTACGGCCCACAACTGTAGAAGTTGTTCAACTAATGGCTTTAGGTACACATCAATGTTGTTCCGGGTTGCTCCGGGCCTTGGATGAGAACTTGCATCATAATGAACTTTCGCTTCATGCACAACCAAGTAGGAAGGTTATAGATACATAGATTCACATGCTAGGTGCTATGACTGTAGCTCTGCTCTCCAAAAGGATTCATGTCATCTGTACTTAGACCAAACCTTAAGTTACTTGCATCATCTGCAAAGTCCGGGAACTCTCTCTCGATTTTTCTCTACCGCGACCTATCAGCGGGGTGTCTCAACATCGAGTATTTCTTATGGTATTATTTGTGCCATCGCAACAACCTGGCATACTCTTTATTTCTTAACAAACGTTTGAACCCTGGTATTATAGGAGCATACCACATACCCTTGGTAGGAACTATCTTCCTGGGGAGCTCGCCCTCAATATCACCAGGGTCATCTTGTCTGATCTTATACCGCAATGTAGTGCATACCGGGCATGCATCCAAATTCTCGTACTCAGTGCGGTAGAGGATGTAGTCATTAATGCATGCATGTATCTTCCCCATGTCTTATCCTAGAGGGCATATAACCTTCTTCGCTTCATACGTACTGGCGGGCAATTCGTTTCCCCTTGGAAGATGCTTCTTAATTATTTTCAGCAACTTTTGAAATCCTGAGTCCATCACACCGTTCTCTGCATTCCATTGCAACAATTCCAGTGTGCTAGCTAGATTTTTCTGGCCATCTTCGCAAGTTGGGTACAACAATTTGCTGCGATACTCTAATATTTTCTCGAACTTCAACCCTTCCTTTTTAGTTTCGTGGTCTCTCTTTGTATCAGCAATGGCCCGACCAAGATCATCAGCGGGCTCATCTAATGCCTCTTGATCTTTTGCTCCCCCCGTTGTAGTATATTGTCTTCCATCATAACCCCTCTTTCTCCGTGCTTGGTCTAACAGTTGTAGTTGGACATGAAACCTGACCGAATCAGGTGGGTGTGAAGGTATGTCGAGGAAGAGTAATCTATCTTATTCTGACACCTAACACATGGACAATACATAAAACCATCTCGTTTATTTTCCCCAACCAGACGGATAAAAAAATTCAGACCCGCACACTACAAGAAAAGTTTCCATGGCCAACGAAGTTGAAGTCGCGCCGTGGTTGCTGGTGCACCATGGCCGACGATTTTTGGTCTCTCCGTTGTGCATGTCAAAATGGCCAAAACGTCGCGTATGGTGGCCCGGGACGTGGTGCGTCTCGAATTCTCGGGTTCGCCGGTCGATTCAACGCAAATCCGCACCGCCCAGGGATGTAGGGCCCAGATGGAAGTCTCTCTGGCATTGTTTTTTTTCTCGATCGCGCCATCTCGTTCAACGCTCTCCGATCGAGCCGTTTACGATGGGATCATGGGTCCCGCATGTCATCCTCTATGAACCAAAATTCTTTCTATTCTTGGATTTTTGACCCCTGATTTCGCTACTTCCTTTTCTTTTGATCCCTTGTCGCCTTGGAAACGTTGAGACTGCTGCTGCCAATTGGGACCATGTCATCCTCTATGAGCAATCAACTTTCTTTTCTTGGAGTTTTTTTGGCACCTCATATTTGGTCACTTGCGTTTTTCTTTCGATCCCCTGCCGCCTCTCAAACGGTAATACCGCTGCTGCTAAATGGGACCCGCATGTCATCCTCTATGTACTATAAAACTTTCTTTTCTAGAATTTTTTTTGGAACCTCATATTTGGTCACTTGCCTTTTTCTTTCGATCCTGCTGCCGCCTCTCAAACGGTGATACCGCTGCTGCTAAAGGGGACCCGCATGTCATCCTCTATGTACTATAAAACTTTCTTTTCTTGAATTATTTTTGGCTCCTGATATTTGGTCACTTGCCTTTTTCTTTCGATCTCCTGCCGCCTCTCAAACGGTGATACCGCTGCTGCTAAATGGGACCCGCATGTCTTCCTCTATGTACAATCAAGTTTCTTTTCTTGAATTATTTTTGGATCCTGATATTTGGTCACTTGCCTTTTTATTTCGATCTCATGCCACGTTTGAAACGTTGAGGAACCTGCTGCTCATGGGACCCGCATGTCATCCTCTATGTGCTATAAAAGTTTATTTTCTTGGATTTTTTCACCCTCCGATTTTTGGCTATTTCCTTTTTCTTTTGATCCCCCGCCGCCTTGGAACGTTGAGTAAGCTGCTTGGGATTCGCATGTCATCCTCTATGTACAATCAACTTTTCTTTCTTGAATTATTTTTTGATCCCGATATTTGGTCACTTGCCTTTTCTTTCGATCTCATGCCTTGAAACGTTGAGGAACCCGCCGGCTCATGGGACCCGCATGTCATCCCCATGTGCTATAAAAGTTTATTTTCTTGGATTTTTTTTCACCTCCATTTTTTGGCTATTTCTTTTTCTTTGATCCCCCGCCGCCTTGGAAACATTGAGTAGGCTAATGACTCATGGGACCCGCATGTCATCCTCTATGTACAATCAACTTTCTTTTCTTTGATCTCAAGCCGCATTTGAAACGTTGAGGCCGTTCGTTGCCAAATGGGACCCGCATGTCATCCTCTATGTACAATAAAGTTCCTTTTCTTGGATTATCTTGGCTCCCGATATTTTGTCACTTGCCTTTTCTTCGATCCCCTTTATCCCTTTGAAACGTTGAGTAAGTTGATGCCTCATGGTCCCGTATGTCATCCTCTACGAATAATAAAAGTTTTCTTTCTTTGGAGTTATTTTTGACCCCAATTTCTCGGTTATTTGCCTTTTTCTTTTGATCTCCCCGCCTCCTTCGAAACGTCGGCTGACGTGTCGGTCCCACATGTCATCCTCTATGAACAATGTTTCCTTTGATGGATTTATTTTGAACCCTAATTAATTTCTATTTCCTTTTTCTTTGATCCCCCGCCGCCTTGGAATCGCTGGAGGACCCCTAGCGCCTCATGGGTCCCGCATGTCATCCTCTCGAAAGGTAAATGTTTCTTTCTTTGGATTGTGTTGACCAAACGATTTTGCTTATTTTTTCTTTCGATCTCCCGCCACCTTTAAAACGCTGAGGACGCCGCTCGCTCACGGGTCCCACATGTCAACCTCTATGAACAGTCAATGAGGATGCCGCTGCCTCATGGGTCCCGCATGTCATCCTCTCGTAACGAAATGTTTTCTTTTCTTCGATTTTTTACCAACAGATTTTTGGTTTATTTATTTTCCATCCCCCGCCTTTAAAACGCTGGACGACGCCGCCGGGCTCATGGGTCCTCGATGTCGCCCTCCCCGTACAAGAAACATGTGATATCTTCATTATTTTGCGTACACAAATGTGTTGTATTTTGCTCGAGCCATTGCAGACTGGATAAATTAAATCTTATTTTACATAAACAAACTTATATGTTGGAATCTCCTTGTTTTGTGTTTTTGGGAAGCATAGCTTTCTGCTTTTTTTACAAAAATCCGAACTTTCCTGTTTTGGAGGGCTGAAATTGTACGAGTCAAAAGGCCCAACAGAATAGTTCGAAGCCCAGATGTCCCCATGCAGCCCAATTGAAATCTTTCTTTCTTGGATTTCTTTTTCAACTCAGCTTCCACTTCATTTTCTTTGGTCCCGTGTCGCCTTGGAAACGTTGAGACCGCCGCCGCAAAATGGGACCCGCATGTCATCCTCTATGTACAATAAAATTTCTTTCTTGGATTATTTTGGCTCCCGATATTTGGTCACTGCCTTTTCTTTCAATCTCATGCCGACTTTGAAACGTTGAGGAAGCGCCGGCTCATGGGTCCCGCATGTCATCCTCTATGAACAATAAAAGTTTCCTTTTGTTGGATTTATTTTTACCCCTACTGCTATTTGCCTTTTCTTTTGATCCTCGCCCCCTTTGAAACGATGACGACGCAACTGCTCTCGGGTCCCACATGTCATCCTCTATGAACAATAAAGGTTTCTTTGATAGATTTATTTTGACCCTAATTAATTTCCATATTTCCTTTTTATTTTGATCCCGCCGCTTGAACGTGTGAGGATGCCGCCGCCTCATGGGTCCCGCATGTCATCATCCATGTAGGTAAATGTTTCGTTTCTTGGATTTTTGTTTACCAACCGATTTTTGGCATATTTTTTTGTTTTACCTCCCGCCGCCTTAAATCTTTGACGATGTCATTGCCCATGGGTCCCCAATGTCAGCTCCCCGTACTACAAATCCTCTTTTCTCCGTAGTTGTATTTCTAGCTAGACAGCTACAGGATTCTGACCGGCTGTGTCTGCAGCTCGTGTAAGCCTTCTGCACTGATTAACATCCAGTATAGCAAGGTCAAGACACGTGGCCTGTAATGAATCCATTTGAATCATGTTGTGGATTCAATCTGATGTTCTCTAACAGGTCAGCCAAAAATAGAAATAAGTTTTTTCAACGGAAATGCAAATTAAGATGAACACAAACATTAGTTATCATAATAGCCGATCATACATACATACTTTCTAAGAGCAAAAGCTTGCTGCCAGTTTTACCACCCATACAATTAATTAGCGGTTCAGATAAGATAACCTTAATAAGTATAACTACAAAATGCATTTGCCAAGGGCTCATGGGACAACAGAACTAGACAACCGCAAACTTTATGAGCATCATGTCACTGCATCGGAAGATCTTGACCTAACTTTGATCCAATACGGTTTGCTAACTGCTAATGAAATTTTTCCACCGAAGTAATGCCTAAGCGGCCATCTCTGTGGACCGAAGGAGTACCGTCCCCTCCACGTGTGAGACCTTCACTCTCCATGAAGAGGGAAATCTTGCCCCTTCGGCCAACGATTGAGATCCTTGGAGATACTTTTTAGGCAATTTCTGATTCAAAGCAAGAGATACTCACCACCAAAAATTAGTCAATGGCA